>CAJQZP010000885.1:24735000-25310000 GCA_907164705.1 Parnassius apollo | reverse complement strand
GTTAGTGACTTAGGAGCTTGGTTCTAAAAATGACGTATCAATGTGAACCCGGAGAATATCTCCGCCGTTTGCTTCGAACATAAACGACGCCGCATCACTACCATTCCGCAAATACAGATGCTAGGAACCCCTGTCTCCTGGCAAAAGACAGCTAAGTACATAAGGGGTCACCCTGACACGAGGCTCACTTTCAACCCCCATGTCAAGAAAGTAACCCTCAACAGCATGCTGGGGCGAAAATGTATCTCCGCAATAAGCAAACCTTATATTATAAGGTCTGTATATGACCAGTTATGACTTACGTGGCCTCCATTTTTGCTCATGCTAAACCAAACATTCTAAACAAACTTAAAATAGTGTCAAAACCTTTTCTGTCGTCGGGCTACGAATGCACCCTGGTTCGTCCGTAGAGCCGACCTCCATCCAGACTTAGAGCTCCCCACAATTCAACAATTCCTAAAATCACTCTCTGAGAACTTCTTCGAAGCCTCAGAGTCTCACTCTAATCATCTCATTCGTAAAGCAGCTTCCTATGCAACCCCACATCCCTCTCGCTATCGAGTTCGCAGGCCGATAAACTCTCTCTCGAACACCCTAACAAGCTCTCGGTGTACCTGGACTGCCTCCAGATGGCCCAGGCCGAGTCTTCTCCTAATCCGTAAGCTGCCTTAATAAGCCGCGCTCTCAATGACTACTCACAGCCTGTGCCCCCTTTTTCCTAAGGGGGGTCAAGGGGTCGCTTCCGCTACGGTTAAAAGGCCTTCCCGGGGCAAATCCAGTCCCAGGTGGTGTTTAGTGGGTAGGCACTCTAGGTCTCATAGTGAGTCCCACATAACCACTGTGGTGTACTTATAACATTCGTCACCTTCCTCCCCCGCTTCCCGGAGGATAGCCCTTTACATTGCTTCTGGGCGCAAAAAATTATCATGAAGATGCTAATAACAACTAAGTATACGCGCATTTAACATAGAATTCAGCAAACTGAAAACAAAACAAACACCATGTGTGCCAAACAGTAGCCAATTAGCACTTCTATTATAAAATTATTAAATTACGCATTTCTGAGCTTGTTTGAGTTTTGATATGTTTTAATATAAATATTAAAACAGCGGTTTCGCCTTCAAATGACAATATAATAAATAACAATATAATAGAAGGGGAACAACATTCGTGATTCAGGCTATAAAAGAGTTTTCAGAATTAGATACTTACTCGCTATATTCAAACAATAATTGTTATTGAAAATGTAACAGAATAAAATTTCATTTTAATAAAATATTTTCATTAGTCAATTTTTATAATGTGCATATTAAATGTCATCAAATAGCAAACATTCATTTTATATAAACAAGGATAACATTTGGGACTCAAATTCGTGATTTTATGTGTGAATTTTTGTTTTTTGTCATTAGCTGTGTGAGATGCATGCGACTACAACTGCTATTCATGTCATTTAGGGATCCCTCCAGACACAAAAGGCTGTAACGATTTGTGTGAAACGCTTTCATCCGTGAGACGATTTATACTGGACAGTCCATGAAACTTTTATTAATTATTTGGACTACTGTAATGTGTGGTACAGATTTAAAGGCAAACAGAGATTCTTTTTCAAGTTGCATATATGAAATTATTATTACGAAAATAATAATTATTTAATAAATAAATTTTTTGTTGAAATATACACTTTATTACATGAATCAAGTGCATTAAATTCGATTGATGAAAAGTCAAATTCATGATTTATTTTGGCCCGGACGGACCCGAACTGCGAAAATCAACCTTGGGATCGAACTTGACAGCATTATATTCCTTCCCAATGTTTATCGATTTTCAAAGTAAGAAGACCCATTAGCCAGCATATTTTTGTCGGCATACGACTCCATATGACGGTTATCTCGTGAGCCAGGTCCTGATATTTCGATTTCTTGTCATTTAAGGCTTTCATGAGGTTATTTTTAGGTGAAATTGTATTTTCTAACAAAAATATCGTGAACTAAAATAATTTCTGGCTTATTCAAAAGAATAGTCCTGTCTGTGATGACGGCGCGATCTCTATAATGTATGGCGCGATCATTTACGAGCAAGGCTTCCGTCGAATATTTATAATGAGTCTGTTTCTGATCCAAGAAACCGTACTTAAAGCGAGGTCCTAATGTAGGATCATGACAACTAGGTTATGTCTGTGCAAATACTCACAGTTAAATAGTTTCTCGCCGGGATGGGGAAAAGTTTTCACATTTTGGGTGTACGAGTATCCGTTATTTTTTTTAGGTCGTAATTTATTATTTTCATTAATGATGTTAATAATGATGATTTTGTGTCGCATAACATAATGTGCTCCCTAAGTAATTGATAATAAAAAAACAATTTTCTAAACCCCTTATCATGCCCTTTACAGTTTTAAGTTAAGCTTAATTAATACTCGGAGACGCAACGTTAACAAAAATACGCCGAGGGCGAATTTTGTAAAGGTAGCGTGTGTTTGGGTAGATTCACATTAATGAACCAGTTATTTGTATACCCTTAATTATTTTATTAATTTCAGTGGCTGTCGTGTAAAATTTAATTAGGAAATAATTATCGTACTAAATTATTTTATATTAATCTAAACATGTAAATAAGATTTCTATGCCTGTCTGTAATATTGATGTGACTTATAGTTTAGGAGATTATATTGAATGCCATCAAGGCATGAATAAACATTTTTAAAATATTTGTCTGTCTGTGTGTCAGGCTGTCTGTTTGTTCAGGCTAATCTTTGGAATCGTAAAGTACATCACTCACCTTCGATTTTCCGGCGATATAGTCGTTATGGCAGAATGGCTGGAAGACCTAAGCACTATGCTCAATGACCTCGACAGTGCCTCCCAACGAATATATCTTAAAATGAGATGAACAAAACATATATCATGTGTGTAATGTTCATGTTATACCTATGCCGGCAGTTATTGGGAGCACTAAGTGTGAAATTGTTGACGAGTATGTTTACCTGGGCCAAATAGTCTGACTAGGAAAGCCCAACTTCGACCGAGAAGTCAATCGATGAATTGAACCCGGCTGGGCAGCGTTCGGAAGTTGACAACACAACCTCTCTTCAAGTATACTTCAAAACTTAACCATACTAAAACCAGCGCGTGTTGCCAGTGATGACCTATAGATCTGAGACGTGGTCCTTCACTGCTGGCAGTATGAGAAAGCTTTAGGTCGCTCTGAGAGATATGGAGAGGGCTATGAATAGCTGCAGTAGAACCAGAGTAACCGACATAGCCCGACGGATTAGTTAGCTAAAGTGCCAATGGGCCGATCATATGAAGAGTAAAAACGGACAACCGAGGGGAAGTGTAGGGCTGCCCCACATTAGATAGACCGACGAACTTGTAAGATATGCAGGAAGTCGATGAATAGAATAGAATAGAATAATTTTTTATTCAATATAGATTACAAGTAATTCTTATCGAAAGTCAATTTTTTACTTTACCACTGGTTCGAAAAAATCCTCTGTCCTGGGAAGATCCAGCAAGAAACCTAGCGGGACCTTTTTTTAAATAAATTTTGCAATGTCAATGGTCACATAATATTTACAAATTTTATTTTAGAAACAGCTTGGAAGCGACCACCTCATTCCCAGGGGTTATTATCAACCATGTATTCATTTATATCATAATTACCCTTTTTATACAGTTTTTGTTTAATTAAATATTAAAACTCGGTAATAGAGAGACCTTATATTTTTTCTGGGACTTTGTTGTAATTGCGTATACATTGCCCCAAGAATGAATTACTGATTCTGTGGAGTCGAGGGTAGGCTTGTGTTTGTTCCTAGTACGTACGTACGTTCGTAGTAGTAGTAAAAAGAAAAAAATACACTCTGTAAAGAGTGTATATCACGTTTTTTACTAAAGCTACCTTTCTTTTTGTGAACATACATCAAACTTTAATAGATATAATGAGAGGCCAAAGTTAATATATTTATTTCTTTAAATTTTTCTCTAAGAAACTCTCTCGGTTTAAGGTTGTAAATAGCTCTAATGGCCCTTCAGCAAAACAAAAATAGTTTCTAAATCAGCCGCATTCCCCCATAGCAAAATGCCATATGACATTATGCTATGGAAATAACTGAAATAAACTAATCTAGCTGTCTCGACACTAGTGAGACCTCTAATCTTTTTTACAGCATAAGCTGCAGAGCTTAGTCTGCTTGCTAGTTTAGATATATGGGGGCCCCACTGAAGCTTAGCGTCGAGAGTGATAACAAAAAAAACTGTGGATTCAACAGGACTCAATTCTTCCCCATTTGAAAACACATTGGTACTCGAATTATTAACATTTGTTGTTGTAAATTTAATACATTTAGCTCTATTTCCGTTTAAATGTAGATTATTAACGTTAAACCAATGCACTAATTTCGATATAGCATTATTCACTTCATCACGTTTAAATTATTGACGTTTAAGTTTAAAAATCAAGGTTGGATGCAAGTGGTTTAGGATCGTGCTTTGTTTCGTTCTTTGGGGGAGGTCTATGTTTAGCAGAGGATTTGTGAGGGGTGTAATGTTGATGAATGATGAATCTTTGGAATGGTTGATGAATAAAGATAATTAAGGGAAGAGGCAAGCTTCATCGTTGTAAGCTAATAATGTCTATTCAAATTTTTAAGGTCGATTATTCAATTGACAACAGATAAAATTTGTTTTTAAGATAACAACAATAAAAAAATTATTTTCGTTATCCATCAAATAAATTAGAACCTGAATAAATATAAAACTGAATTAATGAATATATTTTATAAATACATCTGTAATTTTTAATTTGTTGACGTAGTATGAATAAATTTCGTCTGAAGTTTGGAATTGTAATTACGAATGTACATATATAAAAATTATACATATGAGTAAAAAAACATGTATAGAATATTATATTTCGAACCGCTCCGCTTGAGTAAACATTAGAAACTATCTGTATATACAGAGAGCTAAATACTCTCGGGATTATTCAATATATAAGAGTAGATCCCTAGGAAAGCTTAGGGAGTTCCTACTTGACCACAAACCCTTTTAACAGAGGAAGCTTGCTTGAAGATGCCTTGCGGATATTAAGGTCCAACTATAGTACGAAAGTAGTAAAATATACATGTTTAGTGATCAATACTAATTTATATTTGTTAGTATTGGACAATTAATAATAATAATGTCCTCCAGACCGAATTCCCGTAGCGGCATCCTACTTCAACAGGGACTAGCAATCGGCACACGACAGGATTATAGTGCCCAAGTGCTGTGCAAGCACAGGTGCACTCTCTGTTCCCTCACTCTCATAGGCCGATGGAACGGTAAACCGACAGGACCGCAGAACCAACAGCTTTACGTGTTTTCTGGGACACTGAGTGAGACACCACCAACTTCCTGATTTCTAACTGAGAATTTCTTGAAGGAAAAACCCAACAAACGTTTTTTCTTGATACGACCCTGGTTAAAAACCCGCGACCTCATGATTAGTAGTCGCGTTTACAGTAACTAAACCAACGAGGAGGTGGAGGAGGAGGAGGGGGAGTACAAGAGAATATTAAGAAGCTAAATATTTAAATAAATAAAGTAGATATTTTGTTTGTAGGTAGTGTATATTAAAATAATATACACTACCTACAAACAAAATATTCTACTATATAATATTCACTTTAAAATAAAACAGTTAAAGAGCAAATGTCATATTATTATCCAAGCTGCACTTCACGGAGTAGTGCTGCGTAATTAACTTAATTAGAATTTTCTCTAGTCTAGTCTGACACTAACGGCGTAAATGTTCCCAATTCGTTTAATATTATTTAAAATGCGCGAAATCTTAGTCAAAATAAATTAATCTTTGTAGATAGTAATAACAAAATGTTGATTTTTATATATAATAAGGGTAAAAAGGGTAAAAAACGAGTGCACAGTTAAAAATGTGTGAAAACGACGAGATCATACTCACACATTTTTGTCAAGACGGTGGTTCAATAGCTATTTAGGACCAGTTAGATGGCACAGTAGTTAAGTTATAAACAAATTCTCTATTTGTAGACCAAAATGAATCAAATTTGTAATGAATTATGTTTGATTAGTTCCAAAAGAGTCACTAAATTTGTACCCAGTAAGTGGCGCTGTGGTCGATTTATTAATACATATTATATTTATACCGTAAAATGTCCTGAGTGAATTCGGAGTAAAAATCATCACAAAACTTACCGGAAAGGAGAGAACAACGTCTGCGACTAACAAATTAGATAACTGTATTCCTGTTGGTTAATAGAAACCGAATTCTATAGACGCCTGCATATGACTTTAGAAAAATAAGAATGCAGTTGCGTTATCATCATTGAGAACTAACATGGAATGCCTCACTGATAACTTTACCAGCTCTAAACTCTTTAAATTTAAGGGTTTAGAGCCGGTAGTAAAGGGTGTATAGTTAGAATCCGAACACCGCATTAATACATTAATGCTTAGCGTTAGAAAAAGGCGGAAGTACCCATTCAATCGGATTTCTAGGCGCGAGTATAACATTACCGCCTATTTATTTTCATTCTTTATTAGCCTGTTATACTCACTGTGTATGTGTTAAAGTTCAGTGCTAGACTTAGACTTTTCGGGTTTTAAGGAGGATTTGAATCTTCAATTGGCGATGGTAGTACCCGACTTCTTGCGCCTACCACTATTGGTACTCGTATCTTATAACCAGCGTAAGTGGTTATACCACCCTCTATCAGAAGAAACGAGATTTTTCGGAATAGACGGGATGAAGTGGCAATTAATTTTTTATGCTTTTTAATTTTTATGTCCTTTGAATTAATATTGCATACTTTTAGTACTAATTATTAACCTGTACAAAATTATACGTTATAAAAAGTCTAAAATTTATCTATGATGCAATAATTACATAGACCGTTACTAAATTTGGACCATGTTAGTAATTGTCAAAGAAATGAAGAGGCAACATCCGCACAATTTCCGGTTGCAAATCGATAATCACAGGGGCTACGTTAAACTCACTACATTAAACTAACTTATTAATTACCAATACGCAATGACAGAGGAGCCTGTAGCATAGCCTAAATACAATTAGAGAATCCATATCTATAATATTTAGACTTCAATATCTATAAATTCTGTCAAATGAAAATATTTACACTATGAAATTAAATTATTATGAATGTAATATAATTGTAGTAATAAAACTTTCCTAAATATGTAAGCATTCTTACATAGAATAAGGATGATAGATGAGCACATAGTCCACTTGATGGTAAACTAGATGTTGTGACCTATAAACATCTAAACCTATTCTCGATTAAAAATCAAAATTCAGATACGTCATAATCCTGAGGACTAAAATGGAATGCCTCGTTTCCAGTGAAATGGGTCTTCGGTTCTCAACCATCACCATTTTTTTCGTAGGATAAGAGTGACAAATGGTCACACAATCCACCTTATGGTAAGTTATTGCTGCGGCCCATATACATCTACATCTATCCTCGTTTACTAATTAAAATGAAGATGCGTTGTCACTCGTAAGGACTAAGATGGAATGCCTTGTTTCCAGTAAAACGAGTCTCCCGTTCTCTATACTCACAATATAAAACACAGCAGCATTAAGCCGTTATTTTATGCTGGTATTCTGTGAGAGCGTGTTCTTTCTCCGGTCGAGTGGACCCGTTCGTACTACAAATACACTAGGAATATAGCTGCAGCATGGATCTAACACTTTTAAAATTACGTAAAATGTAAATTACTTTAATTCAAGTATGCTTTGTAATACAAAGAATGTAGGTATATAAAAATTAAGCCTACCAAATATAAAAACCCGCATGCGTCCCAGCAAAGACCTCTTCCTATTTCTAATGGTATTTTTAGACGGGGAATAGTCCTCTATGCAGTACCAATCGTTTTGGCGGTGTTAACATGTCGTAATATTTGTATTTGTGTAATATTTGTTTGTTAGTATTTGTGTTTCTGACGCTTTACAGCACCAACGGTCACGCGTCCATCCCGTGAGGTGTTTGAAGTCCTGATAACCTTCTTAAGTTACCTTGATCTTTTAAATATTAATCTTCAGTCCGATCTATACAGAACTCTTAAAGTCTTCTAGTAGGCGTCGATTAGATCCTATTGGATCAAAAGTTAATATTTAAAAGTTGAAGATAACCTTCGATAACTATTATATCAGAACGTAAAACACCTCAGTCCCCCGTGAATCAGAAAGTAAAATTAAAAGCGATAAAATTCGTAATAATAGTTTCATTTCAGTGTAGTATAAGCATAAATAAGCGAAATCTAGAAGAAATAATTAAAATTGATGAACAAAGTCACGTTTTTTTCTCACAAAAGGAATGCAGAGAAAAAATATCAGGAAAATATTCATGATATTTTTACAGTTTTGTTGCAATGTCGAATATATCCACAGTATGTATGCTCAAAATCGCTTTAAAATATTTGCATTTCATGAAACTCTTCCTATTGTAGACCAATATAATAATATATTACATAATATATAGTTACCATGATTTCCGGGTGGCATCAGGTGGATTAAAAGCGGTCACCGAATAATTTGAGAGTTGATATCCACACTACACCCGAGAGTGAGTAGATAATTGTTTGGATTACCCAAAGTAATAGCGCTATGTTTAATTACTTGTGAGAATATTAATTGAACACTTAATAATTTATAAACGAATTTCAAGTAAATATTTTCCTCAATTTTACTATTATGTTTAATTATATACAAAACGAAACCTTGTATTTTTACATTTGCTAAGTGATCTCAATAGTGGTTCCCAATGGTCAATACATCATCGCATAATGATGTGTAAAGCTCACTGAACATTCACCTTGGTTGTCACTGATAGCTGTATCAGGTGTTAAGAACACTTGACGCTGTTCATCATCAACAAATTTTTATTTTGGATCCAGATCCTGATGCCTAAGTAGTTTTATGCAGTACACAAGGTACCATTTGCGAGATCTAAATTAATTAGACTGAAGTCCAGATAAACTAAATACATATATTGATCTATTATACATTGTAAAGTTATTGAGATTTATCACAAAGTGGTGGTGTAAGAATATTCACTACACCATATCATCCCGTGGGTATCGTAAACGGCAACGGAGGGAGACAAATCAAAAGGAGGGCAGCAGCACCTAGTAACGAAAAATAAAAAATGCGGTCGATTACCCGCTCGCCAAGCGTGGCAACTTGGCTAATATCATCCCCTGTTAGGCAATCTATGGGGAGGCTTATGTTCAGCCATGGACTTTATAGTCTGTAATGTAGTGTGGTAATATTAATCCAAATGGTAATACCGACATATATGGAAAGCTACGACTTCTTTTTTAAACTTCACTACACAATTACGATTTAAATCATAGCCGTTGCAAAATGAACTAGTGTGATGCTGCCATTCTTCTGCATTTTAAGATACTGTTACGAGACGACTAGGTGTAGAAAATTTGAGTGTGAAGTTTTCTAGAAAGCTTAGTTCTTCTATTTGATAATAGATGACGCCAGTGCCATGTATAGGCATCAAATATTACTAATAATACTATTTCTAACCGCAAATTAACGGTTGAGTTTACGAAAACAAGTAAATAACAATTTTATGCAATTTTTTACCTTCAAAAGTGTTTCTTCATCCACTTCACACACTTTTCTACATCTACATCCACACTTCATCCACACATGATTTTTAAGAATATATTGACTAGACCGCGTAACTTTAAAGATTTGGCCAACCTCACCAAGCTAAAAGTCGGGTTAAAAAGCGAATAGCCCATTCAAAGCCAAATTTAAAATCTTATTATATAAGTAAAATCTCAATTTCTCATCAAAAAAAAGTCTTTACATTATCATTTCTTAAAGGTAAAGAAAGCTTCGACATCGCATCGCATGTGTAAGTAGATCACATTGTAAGAAAAAGACATTTTTACACTTCCACTAGTGATGTAGCTGACCATCAACCATCTCATCACTTGAGATTTTATTTTGATTTACGAGTATGTATACCTCAAATAATATATATAAAGAGTAGTTCGCTTATAAACACGGTATTTTTTTATAAAATAAAATGACAAACAAGTATACCATCCACCTGGTAAGTGGATATTGTGGACCATGGATATCTACATTTATCCTCCAATAAGAATCAAAATGCAGATGCGTTGTCACCCGTGAGGACTAAGATGGAAAGCCTCATTTTAGTAAAAAGGGTCTTCGGTTCTTCCACGAAAGCGTGGTCCTAACCCGGTCGAACCGACCCACTGACGCTACTACTATAATATAGTGTCAGCAAAGCTCTACCACGTATAAACGTATAACGTGTACCACGTTTAACACTCGAAAGTTTGATAGGCATTTGAGAGGTAAGTATAAATAGAATAAAAATTGTTAAAATGTTTATAATTTTATAAAAGTACGTGATACCTTGTCCTAAAACCTACTTTAGTATAATATTTTTAAATTGCACGTAAGATATATTGTCCTTAAAATATTTTCTTTCCAGACGTTAAGGATCTGATGTAAAATATAGCCTTAGGGAACAGGAAAACGCAGTGACATTCTGTAATACACGACAGCTGCTAAATTTATGTCTTTAGTACTTTGCTAGAGAGAATACAATTCAGCCTCTAAATCCAAAATTTACATTCTTAAATAGTTTTTATTAAAATACTGTGCAGTTGGTTGAGTAGTAGTAGTAGTTGTTGTATAAATCGAATTATATTATTTTTTAAATACCTCCATTCCAATTGTAACTTAATCTTCGATACAATAATAAAATAATTACGTTCTTTTATTCTTCGTTTTTCTTAGTATAGTTATTTGTGAAAATTATATTAAACAACCGGATGAAAAGAGAAATCCTGCAGAAAACGTTTTTATAAAATTATAAAAACGTTTTCTGCAGGATTTCTCTTTTCATCCGAATTATGAATCTACATATATTATAATTAATTAAATAAATGTGTAGTAAAGTTGCATCCGTAATTCTCATATTTAATATACCGATTATGTATGAACCAAAATAATATAAACTGAGTTTGATTCACGCTAGCACAAATTGTTCATTGGGATTCCCTGCCCCAAAACTTTTTATGTGATGAGAGAAGTCCCGCAGTCAGTAATACGGACATATAAGACATATAGACCTTTTTTGTTCGCGAGTATACACACGGAAAAACTTCAGAGTAAGTATTATATGTATTAAAGATAGCGAATGTTACTTGAAGGAAAATTCTGTTTCTTGTTTTTCAGTCCCTAAAAGTCCATTGCTAGAGAAGACTTCTCCCTCTCCCATGGGCGAAATTACAATAGCACCAGATGTCAGAATATCTAATGTTTCAGCAACTTTCACCTCTTACAATACACCCGGCATTCCATGAATTCATGAAATTAGCTAATTTATGAAATCGAATGATGGATTTTCTTATTTCGTAGAACTTCATCCACGGCATTTTGGGAATTCACTTCTATTAGTCAGGAAACGAACTGACGTCAATCAATAAGATTAGCGATGTGGATAAAATATCGCTAGGATATATTAATCAGTTACTTGAAATAAGATAATGAATGTCAAAGTTATTTTCTCTAAATAAATAAAAAAAGAAGGACGGACAGACAAAATAGTACTAAAAACAATTAAAAAAGATATAATACATATATTTTTTAAATACCTACATACATTAAATGTTATCGATTCCATTATTTTTCAAAATTTATGATTATGGAAATAATTTTTTTTGAAAAATATAATAGAAAAAATGTAAGATAAAGCTAAACAAAATATAATGATTTATATTTTTCCTCACAGTTAAATTAAAAAATAGTAATCCTTTTAGCTTAAAGGCTATAATTTCGTAATGAATATATATATATATATATATATATATATATATATATATATATATATATATATATATATATATATATATATATATATATATATATATATTAAGCAATAAAATTACATTAATAAACATAAAGTTAATATAAATATATTTCAGACATTAGACCAATAACATAGTAAATTTAAGGCAAAATATTGTCTTTCATAATAAATAAATTTATTTAAAAAACTTGAAAAAAATATTTAAAATAAGATAAATAATAGAAATACAAGTCGAAAATATTATAAAAATAAAGATAAATAACATTTATAAGATAATTAGAAAATTTGTTAAAAATTGTCTAAGTCTTGGAAGGAGTTCACGTATTAAAAAAAATTTCCTAAGTTATGGAAGGTTAATGTATAGATGTCTTGTATGGAGGAGCTGCCGGAGATACATACCTGCAGTTGTACATATATATGGGGTGGTCGGAAGCCCGACCGCTTGAAGTACTGTAGCACAATGACTAGTCCTATATTAGGGACTTATGATAGTAAACTCAATGATACAAAAGCAATACTATAGAAGGTCTCCATGATGAATTAGCATTACAATAGTAGGGTCGTGGGTTCGAGCCCTATATATGAATGACTTATGAAAGTAAGGTCTATGATACAAAAGCAATACTATAGAAGGTCTCTATGATGAATTTGCATTACAATAGTAGAATCGTGGGTTCGAGCCCTATATATGAATGACTTATGAAAGTAAGGTCTATGATACAAAAGCAATACTATAGAAGGTCTCTATGATGAATTTGCATTATAATAGTATAATTGTGGGTTGAAGTAATATTAATGACTTATGAAAGTAAGGTCTATGATACAAAATCATTATTATAGAAGGTCTCCTTAATGCATAAGCATTGTATGGGGTGGTCGGGTGACCGACTGCTCCTAGTACTGTAGCAAAATGACTAGTCCTTATTAGGGACTTGAAAAGGAATATTATGGTGGCGTGTATGCTGCTTCACGAGCAATTGGTCCGAGGTAAACTTGGACTCGCTAACCGATGTGTCCTAGACATATCATCTTAGTGCTGACGGTAAGCGCGTTTGTTGTAGCAATTTCTTTCGGCTTTCCCGTGGACACGGTTTGTGGGCGACGTCGTAGCGCATAGCGATGCGTCGTCTATCTTTCGGATTGGGATGATGAGTGTATTTGTTAGCACTTTTAAGTGTAACTGAACTTCATATCTTAGTGCATTAGCGCTATGATACGTGGAGTTATGTCCACTGGCGTCTTAGTAGCGTGCTATTATGATACGTTGGTGATATTTTTTAGTTAACAACAATAAAAAATTTGTTACCAAAGTCGATAGGGATCATGTTGTGAGGGGGCGCCACCCGTATGATAGTTGCATTGATGCTTACTGCTATTTGCGGTATTGCGTCTTGTGATGGATCTGTGGGTGTGCTGCGCATGATTCGACGCATTCTTGTGGTTCTGGTCGATGGAGGTATACAATTAACATGTATGTGCCGGTGGTAAGCGGGTTTGTTGTAGCAATACGGCTTTACCGTGGACATCGCACACCCATACCGTTTGAGGGCGGCGTCGTAGCGCATAGCGATGCGTCGTCCATCTTTCGGATTGGGATGAGTAAGTTTGGTAGCACTTTTAAGTGTAACAGGCATACTCAACTTCATGTCTTAGTGCATCAGCGCTATGATACGTGGAGTTTGATCATTGGCGTCTTAGTAGCGTGCTACTTTGATACGTTGCTGATATTTTTTAGTTAACAACAATACAAACTTTGTTAGCAAAGTCGATAGGGATCATGTAGGTGTGTTGTGAGGGGGCGCCATCCGTATGATAGTTGCATCGATGCTTACTGCTACTTGCGGTATTGCGTCTTGTGATGGATCAGCCGGTGTGCTGCGCCTGATTCGACGCTCTCTTGTGGTTCTGGTCAATAGAGGTATGCGGGTGGTGATGTCTGCTAGGTTGTATGGGGGACCTTGGGATGGTGTAAACCCGACGATAGTCGTATTGATGCTTGTTGCGTTCTGCAGCATTGTGTCTCTGCGATGATTGTTTGGTGGGACTCTATTCTCAATGGCGCTCTCTGCGTCTTGTTTTGACTCACACCTAAGTAGCTTTGCCCAAGTCGGGTCCCTTCATTACGGGGCTGCAGACTGTCTGCCCTCCATGACGTTTTATATATCAACATAATAATATATCTCTTTAACTTTCCCACCTTTGAATGATTGAAGGCAACTTGTTGGTGGGTGAGACAAACATGATCGAAAATGCATTTACTCAACATTTGTGTCACTGAACAAACCCTTTCTGATGGCGAATTATTACTCTTATCTTATAACTGCCTTTTGGCTATATCTGCCGTTGTATTGGTTGGTGGAGCATATGTGTCGACCTCATGCGGGTGGTAGCTGGCGGGAGGATCTGAGGAGACTCTCAAGGCTGCGGCCGAAAGCCGCACAACGTGGGACCCCATTCCCTTGAGGTGAGCGGTAGACTCATGAGACGCTCTGCGGCTAGTAGCCGTGCTGATCATGCAATTGGTGGTGATGCCATACACTTACATCACGTCTGCGGGTGCGGCGGTCTGGCAGGTGGTGGCACTAACGGAGGGTTTACGGCCAGTGTGCCTATTTGCCAAAACCGTGTGAAGTACATTCACTGTGGCTGGATTCGTTCGTATTCTGTATGGCGTTTACACGCATTAACATGCGCGACTTCGGTCGATGTTTGTGCTTACGCACTAACAAGGGGCCAAGCCTATTTTACTGGTTCGCCAGTTATTTTGCTGTGGACTACAGTCCAGTTCCCGAATTAGCGTTCCCTTCGGGGGGGAGTGCATCAAAATGGTTGGCGCTCACCGTGCACGGCGTGTGTGGGGCCGTGTGCCTCCCCTACATTTTTTTAAATAAATGTACGAGAGCGAAGCCCTTGTATGTCGGGTATTTTGTATAAATATATTTTGAGCCTTTTCCGAGTGGGAAGGGATAAATAATATTAAATTAATAATGTAAACCTGATACAAGTGGAATTGGGACGTTTTATGTCTTAACCTTTCTCGAGCCCTGTCTTCGTGAATGGGGTCCACTTAGCTTATAAGGCACTACCAACAGCTTTCAATTGCTCTAGCGAATATTCATTCTTCCAAAAGACACCTAAAAGAACTAAGTTACTAAACAAATACAACGTAAATAAGGGTCCTAACCAAGACGATCACGCCAAAATTATTAAAAACGGCCTATTATTACCTTTAGGAAGATCATTTAGAAGGTTCAAAATATATTTCATTTATCCTGGTCACATATAAATATTTTTTATCGAAAAGGGGGTAAATTAATTATATTTAATATAATATTATTTTTATATAGAGAGGAGGGAAGCGTTACAATAGCAAGAATCGCGTTTTGTAGAACAGAAAGATTACATTAAGAATAATTTTTATTAGCAGTTTTTTATTTACAATGCTCATTTTATAGGATTTTATAATGAATTAGACTGTTTTCATTAAAAAAAAGTGCTCAGTCATGTTACGAGATAGGCATTTCTGTTAGATATGCAATTTATTTTTTAATAAAATTGTGTAGAGCCAATTGTCCAAAATATATATTTTGAGAACAACATTTTTAAAACAGGTGACATTTTTGAAGACCGCGATGGCGCAGCGGCTGGGCGTTGAGTTGATGCGCAAAGGACCGTTGATTTTAATCCCGCACGGAACATGTATTGCATGGTCTTCAAATAATTGTTTTGAGTCTGTATGTTTGTCCTTATACATTTTGTACTTGTTAATTGCCTACACGATACAGGATAAAATCCTAGTGATATGGTTACCTCTTTTTTAATGATATTTTAAGAACAGCATATCATAATAAACGAACTTTCAATCTGAAATATTATTCTGAACGGAAAAATAAATTATAAATATTCATATTTTAAAATCAAAATCAGATTTTGTTTCAAAATACTCATTTCGTCCTGATTAAAAGAACCCACTGAATAGAATTTTGTCGGAATAATGCATATTGCACAATTAGATTATTTTACTAGATGCAGGTTGAGAGCCGTTTTAATGAAATTACAACTAAGTTCAATATATTCATTTATTTAAAATCCTTAATCTACAACTTTGTCACACAAGACATATTGTGAAATAAGAGTACAATAGAGTGATACATCGTCATCGTTCATTACAACTCATCGAAGTCTACTGCTAAACATATGCCTCTCCCATTATTGGCCTCATAGGGGGGATGTTTGTTATGCATGGCAGATGTTTGTTATGCATGGCATGTGGGTCAGCAGCCGAGGTTTTCATTAGTTTCAGTTGTTCTCAGGAACATGCTGCTGCCTATCTTCTGTTTCATGACAGAGTGTAAAATGTTATTTACACTACTACACTTTGTATCCGTTCACGGATTCACGCCGATATAACTGTTGATTATAATCATTATCATTGTTGATCATATCGATGTGTCACTACCAAAATCCAATCGACTTCACGCTATGAATGGAAAGTATTTAGTATGAAAAGTGTGAATGAGCTTATAAATAGTAAGGGAATGAATTGTACCAAATAAAAATAGTTCGATTATTTGAAGACACTTTTGACCCTGAAATAAATTATTATATTAAAAATACAAAACAATTTTAGATTATTTCATTCTAAGCGGAATATAAAATATCAAATACAAAATGTGTGTAGAGAATCTCAAAATATATCTTCGGTCGTATCTATTACGAGTTCAAAGTAAATACAATCTCAAGTCTTGCACACGGGGCAAAAAAACACCTTTTCCATTTAGCAAATATTCGTTATCCGACCGACATTACGAATAAAAGTTTGTGAGAGAATTTCTCTCACAAACTTTTATTCGTAATGTCGCTATAAGCAAACTATGTATTTCAATAAACGGAATAGTTGTATTTATTAGTAAGTTTTTTATATCATCAGGCTGACAAACGAGCACACAGTCCACTTCATAGTAAGTAGATGCTTTATAAATTACATAACAAATGACAGTATATATAATATTTATTAGAAAGATCAATTTTGTAATAACAACTTTGACAACAAAATTGATTTAATTTTTTACTTGATTTATTTTACAACTAAATAATATAATATTTATATAGGTATGTTAAAACTAAATATACATAAATCTCAGTGATAAATAAAAATAAAAACTATAAAAGAGTAGACGTAGAGTAGAATTTAATCACGCAAATGTGCAATACATACAGGTCATTTATTTGCATAAGTAATGAGGAAAATAAACACCATTCATGTCAAAATTCTACGCTCGATAATACAGAAGAAAAAAAAATAAAAAGTCCTTACAGACTTTGAAGTTATAAGATATACCTCACATTATCAAAATAATTATATTTAAAATATAATATAAAATCTCTTTGCAAACTCGTAGCTTTTTGCAATTGTAGCAGCAATTGTAATTATCTTGCATATTTTAAACAATGATGGACGATAAATTTAAACAATTAATTAATAAATGTTAAAACTATATTGGTTTAAATATAGATAACTTTTTAAAATTTACTCTAACTTTATTTTAAAAGTGTATTTCGTGTTAGAAAGCTACAGAGTCACACTGAAGCTATATTATAGTTGCACCAAGATGTGTCTACCGAGGATAGACGACGCTTTCTGGATGATAATAATCCCTGGTAAGGGTAATTGTTACCAAGCTATTTCTAATTTGTTTTGTCGTGTCGTGTGTTGTTAATTGTAACGTACATGGTTGTAAGCTATTATTTGGAAAAAAAAAAACAGTCCCGCTGGTTTGCTTGCTGGTTCTTCCCAGGACGGAGGTGTTTTTTGCGAACCAGTGGTAAATGAAAAAGTGACTTTCAATACCTAAGTATTGTTTACAATCTATATTAAATAAAAAGGTTTCTTTTTCAAAGAATGCCAGTGTTAAATAGCATGCCGTGTTTCGTAGATATTAGAGTAGATCTACTAATCGGTACTACCGGTGAACGAGAATAGATTGTGCAAGGGTCTCTGGGCTACAGCATACACCTACCAGCAGTTGAATTGTGTGCTCGTTTACCACCCTTATTCTAGATAAGAAAAAATTTAAAAATAAGCTATTAATAAACACCAAATAGATGAGATTTTTCATCTTATTTCTTTGTATGAAGCTATGCTTTAATAAAAAGCTAACATTGCTTAGCCGAGTTTGCTGGTTTCACATTATGTGTAGAAATTCTCTAGGTTACGAACACATTTTCCACTCCGATGTTTGTATGCACTATCTTCTTGCTTCATTAATAATACCAGTTTTCTTTATATCACTTTATTGTATCATTTATCGTTCATTAAATTTTTAAGTAAACAAAACCTGTATCAAATTTTGACATTATTTTTTCAGAGAATTTATAATTTATGGGACAAAAGAGCACACAGTCTACCAGATGGTAAATGTATCCTGTGGCCCTTATACGCCTACATCTATCCCTGATTAGAAATTAAAATGCAGACGCGATTCCTCATGAGGACTAAGATGTAATTTCGCGTAAGTCACATGTGAAACACAACAGCGTATTTACGCTGGAATTCTATACCAACGTGATCCTTCTCCGATTGAACAGACCAATTCTTGCTTTAAACATGATATAACTGCAGCATCGCTAACATGTATAGTATTTTAAAACGTATTTATATTAAATATCTCATTTTAAATGAATATTTTTAACTTTATCTACTGGGTAATAGCTTTTTTGCCAGAATCCAACCCATAAGAGATCATGATTTGAACTAACTTTCTTAATACAATGTTTTCTGGGGCTGCAGAACGATTCGAATCGTCGACAAAAACACAAGTGCAAGTCCGATAACACAAGCGCTTTAAGCTTACTTGGAGTTATTAACGAGGTTATTAGTAATGCTAATAGCGTTTCTTCTTAATAAACGATTCTTAATATTCTTTCGTATTTTGTTTCGTAAGCAGAAGACGTTGTATAAACAAGCTGACATAAAGATAATTATTATTACTGCCCCAGCCGTGAAAAAACACGTCTCAAATCCATATGTCATCACTGGTTGTACACTCCTGTTTTCAAGTTTTGTGCGTAATAAAAAGATGCGTCTTTATGTCCCGATTGCTCATCCGAGTTAGATCTGTCAATTCACCTCTCGATCGAAGTTTTATTCACCTAGTAGTACTAATTTCGCTGGGTATCCGTATTTGTTAAGAACTTTGAGCATAATATTCCTAACAACTACCGTCATAGGTGTAACATGGACATTAAAATAACCTTTATCTCGTCTAATAGAGGTACTTACTTACTATATTTGTAGAATTCATTCATAATTACGTGGTAGAACAATGCTACAGCTATACCACGATAGTAGCAAGAATGAGTTGGCTCGACCGGGGAATTACCACGCTCTCACAGAATACTGGCGTAAATAGCAGCTCGACACTGCTGAATTTCGTATGATATGTGTAGGGAAACAAAGACCCTTCTTACGAGGGAAACGAGACATTTCATCTTAGACCTCAGGTATGACAACGCATGTACATTTTTATTATTATCGAGGATATTATGTAGATGTTTATGTTTATTGCAGTTTTAAGTGCTGATTTATTACGTGCTCGCCGGTGAATGAAAACATCGTGAGGAGATCTGCATGTCTGAGAAATAAGAAAAAATATATTTCAAAGACATGTGAAGTTTGCCAACACGCATTCCGTGCACTAAAACCCTCTCAGAAATGAGAATAGCCACAGCATCCACTTACCATTAGGTAGACCTTGCTTGTTTGTCACCTTTATTCTATAAAGAAAAACTTTTATTAGGTGTAAAAGACAGTTAAATTTTAATTATATTTGTCATCGGTTTTACATCATCATTATAGCACATCAAAATGCACTACTAAAACACTTGCAACCTGCAGCCATCGACTTTCATGTTTCATCGGGTTATCACTCCATATGGGGAGGTCCTCCAACATTGCGCTTCGCTGTTCAAGGCTTCTTGAGACTCAAGTCCCTTTCTTTCACCCGAGAACCTTTATGTCAGTCGGATTCATGTTAATTTTTTTTCTGTTACAAATAGCTCACAGTTTTTATTTTAAAAATAACCGATGACCTCCCACAGTTTCTTCATCAATCGACTTTTTTCTTTCATCAATCGGTTGCTTGTATGGTACGCCGATAAAGGTTGGTCTTTTGGGAACCTTCCTCGTACGTGTATGGCTTGTTTTATCGCTTTATATTCTCATCCGTTTCGTGTATTAATCCTCGATCGATTCGATAATTGACTCTAAAGCGATAAAAAGGTCTAGCGTTTTCGATATACTAGTAGACTGTGTGCGATCGAAAATCAAATTAAAATGCTTATATGTATAAGAATATATTTTTTTTTTTTATATATATATATATATATATATATATATATATATATATATATATATATATGTCATCTGAAACAATAGTACGCGTTTTCAGTTTAGATATTTTTGAGTTACACTTTATTATAACCGTCATATAATATTTAGCGGTCGATCGATGGAGAAAACTAGATCTTTCAAACTTTTCCATTAGTTTTATTATTAAAGTCATGAAAATTTTAACTTACAGTCCATTTAATGTTTAGTGGCATCTGCAGCTTATAGCAGTGGATATAGCTGCTGGGATTCTAAGGTCTACATATAAGATAACTTGAATGGGGAATCGTCGAAGCATCATTAACAATATTATACTTATGCCTTCAATATAGACATTTTGTAACATTTCAGAAAAAATATTACATTAGAAAATATTTCTCATAATTACACGAACACTGTTCATGGAATAAATTTCTAGAATTACAATGAAATCCGTAAAAGAAGTTTTATTAAAAATACTAGCCTGCCAGGCAGACGTTGTTCTGCCTTTTTGTACGATCCTTTGTTATGTCCTATTAAAAGTCCTTAAATTCGCAAAAAAATTGTGAGTCACTCATGGGCAAAAAAACTATCCTATCTCTCAAGTTGGGACAAATTGCACACGGTGTGCAAATATGATTAAAGTCTGTTAATTAAATTAGGAGTCCATCGCGGTCAAACAACGTGACACATAATTTATATATATTAGGATTGGAAGGCCAAATTGGCCTCTAAAAAGCTTGGCGTGCTCAGCAGAGCGGGACAGTATTTCATGCCGGCACACCGCCTGCAACTTTACAAGGCGCAGGTTCGGCCGCACATGGAATACTGTTCCCATCTCTGGGCTGGGGCTCCCCAGTACCAGCTTCTTTCACTTGACAGCATCCAGCGCAGAGCGGTTCGAATCGTCAACGACCGAGTGCTTTCCGATCGGCTCGATTCACTGGCGCTGCGAAGAGATGTTGCATCTCTTTGCGTATTTTATCGCATATATCACGGGGAGTGCTCTGAGGAATTGTTCGGATTAATCCCAGCCGCCAAATTTCGTGAACGCACTACACGTCAAACGTCCCGATACCATCCACACCATCTGGATGCTTGGCCGTCCACCACTGTACGTTTCACAAGGAGTTTTTTTCCACGTACAACCTCTCTGTGGAATAGTTTACCACCGGCGATTTTTCCGGACCGATACGACCTGGGGACCTTCAACAAAAGAGCTTACTCCTTTCTAAAGGGCCGGCAACGCACCCGCAATTCTCCTGGTGTTGCGGTTGATCATGGGCGGCGGTAGTCACTTAACATCAGGTGAGCCACATGCTCGTTTGCCCCTTCTTCTATAAAAAAAATATTAAGATTAGAAACTTAAGTTACGTAGGTACAGTGCTCTCAGTTCCATATTCATATGTATCAAGTTTCAGGCTGTAACGCACACACACTCACACTTAGCAGTTTACAATCATTATTACCGCAAAGCGTTATGTGGAGTTCGCCGCAAACAATCCGCTGAGACCTTATCTAAAATGCGCAATGTTGTAGAGAAAACTTGTTTCAGGTCATTTCTTTTATAAATACATTTAGTGCCTAGGGCTTAGATAAGAAATTCAACAAACTTAGTAATTATAAAGTTTGTAAATATGTTATGCATGGATTTCCGGATAATCCCAACGTTTTGCCGATTCTGTCGCTGATGTGTTACTTTAGAGAATGGAACTTTTTATTCCATCATTTGTGGTAACCAGGAGGCAGATCCCAGCCATGGTTTGTTTACTCCTGTAAAATTGAATCGCGCTACAAGCAGAAGTACTACTAGGCCTGGTCTGACGCATCGATGGTTCTGGAGATGCAAGCACCACCGCTCTTACAAGTTAGTGTAACTCCGCATCCAGGCCCTTCAAAAGCAGCATATTGGCAGAATTGGCGAGAAACTTGTTCGTCTTTCTTTGTAAACCCTTTCATTGTGGTCTCCCGCCAAGGTGGTCAAGGGAACTAAAATAGACTTAGTAAAACAGTTAAATGATCATATATACCGCATATGCTGGAAATATGGTCATTATTTTTCTTTAATAGTATGAATTTCCTACGTAAACTAGTTGTCGCATTTTGGACGCGTGTATGTTTCTTTATCTTCCGATGTTAATCCTACACTTTCTTCATAAACATAGACACCACAAAATTTGCAGAGCTTCATGTCTGCTACTCTGTTTTCCTTATTGCTTAATGTTTTCAGGCGTCTCCATCATATCTGCGAAGGACACATTGCCCACTTCATTTATATTGATGGGAGATGTTTATAACATCGGCTGCATAGCATTACATAACATAGAGGAAACTATAGGCTGAACACTGATTTCAGTGGTTAAAGCTATAGGCTGAACAGAACGTCGAGAATTTGAAGGCCTCGGTTAATTGAACACCGGTGGATTTACGGGTGTTAATTTTATGACTTCCATCGAAGCTAATGGAGCTGATTCATCTTTGATGTAAGATTAAATAATATTTTCTTGTTCATTGCTTTAAAAAAGGTGTAAATATAGGTCATTGCTATTGTCTTACTATTGGGTCTGAAAACCGATCAGTGAGAGTGTTAATTTGAGTTGTAATCAAAAACATGCTGCTTTTCCTTTATTCGGTTTCAATTTCCTTCTGTCACCTGATATGAAGATATTTACACGCCACTATTAGCTACTTAGCGCATGATACAGTGTTTTAAATTATAGTCTTGTGTCTAAAAATTACAAGGATATGGAATATAATTTATATTTACCTACAATAATGTCATTATTGAAAGACGAATTAAAGATGTAGAAGAAAAGAAATGAAAGACGTTGTCAGTGATGTCCTATGAAACTGAGATGTGGTTTTTCACTGCTGGGTGTTTAAAGTAGCTCAAGGTGGCTCACCGAGCTATGAGAAGGACTATTCTTGGTGTTTTCTTTACGTGATGGTCTTTAAAGTGAGGTCACTTACAGTAGAACCGGAGTATTTAACTACCTCAACGGATCAGTAAGTAATAGACCTGGTATATAGCTCGAAGAATCGGCAAGCGATGGGAAAGAAAGGTTCTTGAGTGACAGCCTTGTACCAGTATATGAAGTGTAGGATAACCCCCACTATATGGAGTGACGACCTGGTCTATCTTTGATTATATACATGTTGTTAACGCTACAAATTTAGTTTTAATTTTTTTGTATAAATTAATATACTGGCTGAGAAGAAACTGTACGCTAGAGATAATATGTAAAAAAGAGAACATAAAAAACAACGGACGCTATTCGATTGTAAGTATGCACCACCAGCAATAATTGAATATCGTTTTTAAACATCACAAAATTAACACTAATCCAAAACGTAAATTTTTGTTAAACGCACTGTTTTTGAATATTACACCACCATTCTATCGAGTTTGAAGTTTTATCGAAGCTTGTATATACGAATATATATCTAAATATTTAGCCATGCAAAAAATATTTACAAACCATACTGTTGTAACTATTTTGTAGCTCTGCTCTCGTTGCCCTCAAACCTTTTCAATTCGGCGCAAATCTAGCATGCAAAAAATTTAAAAGTCACGTTACATCAAACACCATCGTTTCAGTCAACCCGACACACCACGGGTTGGTTTCATTTCATGCACATGCAAATACCCGGAGACAGAACACGCTCGTTACACATCATTAAACAATACTCTACAGCAGACGGCCCTTGAGACTGCCTGCCTTCTCTCGCATTAATGTATGTTTATATCTAGCTGCCATTATTTGCAGAAATAAAGAGAGCCTCGAAATAAACGTAATTAAAATCCTTATTTTTTCACTAAGTTATGCACTATATAATTTATGAAATTAGTTTCAACGTCGCAAAATAATATTCAAACAGTTAAAACAAATATTTTCCTGATAGCATTTATATCATACCAGTATTTCTTTCTCATAATATTGCCATTATTGCGAGCTGTTTGACGTCATTTAAATAGGTTTTCCATTTAAACTACATAATACAAAACAAAATATTCCAAATTCGTGTATTTATAACCACATAAAAATTAAAAGATAGTATAAAATAAAAAGTGGATAAGTAAGTGTCTAAGAGGTGACTAGGAGCAGGTTCTCCTATAAATTGCGGTATAACCATTTCATATTTATAACAGTTATAAAACCACTAAACATGCGACGGAAAGATGTGTTAAAGCTGTTAAATTTTATCCCACAAAAAATATTAATGAGAAAAGGGGGCCAAGTTCGATACAATCCACGTCCGAAGCACCCGTTGTGTTCCAAATCCTTTGATCGGTGAAATCGACAACCCTGGACATCAAACTTGGCCCTTTTTTCGCACTTTGATTTTTGGTGGAAACATTGATTTAAAAAGGCGGCAAATCAATTATTTTTGGAAAGGTTTTATCCTTTCAAAATCATAATATATTTTTTTTACATAGAAGAACCGAATTCAATGGGAAGATAGGTTTCCTAGGGACTATATGGAGTGAGGACCTGGTAGTTGGTTCAGAATCGTGCTTTCTGGCATTCCTTGGCGGAGGCCGATGTTCAGCAGTGACTTGTGATGGGCTGTAATAAAAATGCTGTAATAAAAATGACGATGATAAGCCTCTTATCATAAAGTCTATTGTTGGCTCCTTTGTCGCTATAATTTAAAAAAAATATATACATAATTAAATAAACCAAATACTGTATATATAGTAATCAATCAAATCAATGTTGAATTGTAACTGTATGCAAAACTTTTCCGCGCCGCTTACTTGATGGTAGTTTGTACAACCCGTTAACCGTCAATCTGAAACCAATTCAATCCCGAAAATTGTTTTAATAAGTTGTCTACAAAGTTAGTTTGAGCGTAGAATTTAGAATAAATTCTAGGAGCAAAGATTGTGGTTTGATCTTAAGGACATGATTATATTATTATACTATAAAAGTAAAGCTGCAGCCTATATAACGTACCGATGGGCACTGGCCTCCTCTACTTTCTAATGGTTTATGCATTTTAGTGAAACATATTATATACACACGATTGCCTCGTTGGTCTATTGATTGTAAACGCAACGGTTGTTCTGGGTTTGAATCCCGAGTTGGGCCAAAAAAAATCAGTTCATTCAATTTTTGCGTCAAGCAATTCTCAGTAGCTGCTTGCAGTTAGAATGTTGACGATTTCTCATCCCCGTGCCTCGGAAAGCATGTATGGCCGTTGGAAATTAGTTCAGTTATTAATTCGTTCGAATTTGCAGGATTTTTCTTTAGCAAATATTCTCGTAGCTGCATGTGAGGATTTGTTTAAAAAGCTTAAGAATTCAGAGACAAATACGGGCGATTTCGTACCAGCCATATCCAAATGATGGGTATTCAGTTTATCCTGGGGATGTTTTCGATTATATTTTACCACTGCTGCTACTATAGAATCTCTATGACGAACTAAATTTTAAATATTTGTCTGCAGACACGTATTGGGACCTTTTATGTTTTAAAATTCTTTTCACATAGAGATTAGTGCCTAGCAGTGAGACGTATAAAGACATCTACTTTTTTTTTAAGTTACGTAAAATAGAATTATTTAAAACTCAAATTTACATTTATAAGTTATAAAAAGAGTTAGAAAAACATTATAATTATTGTGTAAAAATGTTTATGAAGTGTATCTTTAATATCTCCTTTTTAAACATAATAATCAAAAAGTAATTTAAAATTCTATATAATATTTCCTTCAACATTTAATTAAATGGGTGGAATTTATTAAATGTAAACTGTTAGTCGAAATTCGAAGGTACATACTAATAGATTAATTTACTGTTGTTTATTATTCCTCAACAAATTTTAATTCAAATTTTCGCAAGTATCGTATATTGTCAGCAAAGCTTTGTACTTTAATCTCAGTTAAGAAATTAGTTTCTTGTTCCTCAGTGCACATGCAGCTGTGTTCTTATTAGCAAAATTTAAGCACACATACGTAGTCGTATAAGCAGATCTTAGTTTAATAAAGTTTGTTACTCATATAAGAGTGCAGTATATAGACAAGCATTATAGTAACAGACTTTCAAAAGCCAGCACCCGTAAGGTTTCCACGTGACGGTGTAAGAATATCCACTACTCCATATCATCTCGTGGATGTCGTAAAAGGCAACAGAAAGTAACGAATCAGGAGAAAGGCAGCAACGTCTTTCTAATAAAGACAAAAAACAATTTGTGTCGAGAAGAGTCTCGACAGAAATGAAACTTTTATTACAGGTAAACATTTTAACTTGACTTTTAAATAGCATAGATTGTGTATATCGTTCATTTATTTACATAAAATTATATACACGTGTTACAGTGCATCATATTCTTCGATCTCAATTAATTAAACCACGGTTTTATATTATGTCAAAAAAAATTTATTAAAAAGAAAATTTACAAATTGTCATTTAACATAAACTAAATTTAACTAAATTATAAAATTTGACGGCTCCGTGGTGCAGCGACTTAGCTATTGAATTACAACGCTAAAGCCGCGAGTTCGAATCTAGCACGGTACAAGTATTTGTATGGCCTATAAATAATAGTTCCGGGTCAGGATGTTTTTCCTTGTGCAACTTATGTTTGTAAACTGCCCACACGATATAGGAGAAGATACTAGTGTGGAGGTTACATTTTTAAAAAATAAGAAGAATATTATTTTTTTGGGTTTATGCTATCTAGAATCTACATTACGTACCACCTTGAGAGTACCAATCAATTTTTGTTTGATAAAATAACTTTACCTATAAAATGATGGCGCTATTACTAAAATGCACTCACTCTTTCTAAAAGAAATACGCGTACCTAGGTAACTGTCTTAAATAAAATTAATATATATATATATATATATATATATATATATATATATATATATATATATATATATATATAAAATTTGACCGTTGTAATCTTGTAATTGTAATTATATTACTATATACTTTATGGAATATAATGGCCTGCGTTCGCGATTTCAGTGATCATTATCTATGGAATGATCGACCAAATGACCCGGTACGTACGTAGTGTTTACCCCACCACTTTTAGTCACACAAAAAGGCTACGGATCAGGTAAACCAGAAATTCAAAGCCACAGTTTGCGGTAATGTTTCGGTTGTCGTTTACGCATTCATATATGCATATGTATTTATAGTACTAACCTGTAATTGGCAGTAAAAAATTTAAATACTTACTAACTTTATAATGTTACAAAATGCTGTTGGTTCTGATACAATAAATAAAATAAAAATAAAATAAATAAATGTATTTATCCGATTTCGATGATTTTTTTAAATCTTAATTATTTACGAAAATAATAACAAGAACAAAAATAAATG
This sequence comes from Parnassius apollo, assembly GCA_907164705.1. Taxonomy (NCBI): domain Eukaryota; kingdom Metazoa; phylum Arthropoda; class Insecta; order Lepidoptera; family Papilionidae; genus Parnassius; species Parnassius apollo. Next base: position 25,282,379 of record CAJQZP010000885.1, on the reverse strand, counting down.
AAAACTTATATTGGTTTCAATGCTTTAAATGTTGATGAAAATGCACTTATTCACGTATAATTGTTGATATTTTTTTTAAATAATCTAGTGAAGTTGCAACATTTTTTTTCATAATCTACAAAAAAAAGGATATTAAAAAAAGAAACATTGAAAAATGTTTGTTTATAATTTTTTATTTTGGTTTTTATTGAGTGTAAGATCGAGCGATGCGAGCTCGGGACTTAGGGCATAGATATAATATTTAAAAATTAAGAATAACGCCAATAAAAATAGCGAAATTGCAAATAGCAATTTTCGAACTATTTAAAAAGGCGACAAATATATAAATGGAAAGTATTCTAGTGGGAAATACAAAGAGCTTTCTGTGATCGTCACTGATATCTTTTACATTCGTGTACTGTCGCATTTAAGTTCTGTTTTGTACGTCGACGTTTTAATCTGTCATTACAGACCCTCCTCAATCCTTATCTCGTAAATTGAATTTTATTCGTTGCGGTGATACTATTCAATCGTTCTTTTTTCTCTTAATCGAGTACTTCCTTCTTTCATTATATCTATTCAATATACATACAATCGTTTTCATTACCATGAATTCTTAGATGAGGATAGGGGATATATAGGGGGATGAGTCGCTCGCGTCCGTAGGCTTCGACCACCAAACCTTAGGCCCACCCTACACGTGTCCCCCGGGTGGTGCTAAACGAGCGACCAAGCCGAAAAATAGACTTGGCTTCCCGCTGTGTGGTAGCGGCGAAAAATCTACCACCACCCCTTGTTCGCACCATGAGTCAGGAGATAAAAGAAATGGCCCCGAGTTCCCGGCGCCCCTTTAATGGGGCAGAGGTGCGAAGAATCTCCGGGAGAAAAACCGGCGACGAGGTTCGCCACCCGTCACGTTCTGTCTCCCGGAGGGGCGCGAAAAGTGGATTGCGAAAGCCCGTCGGGCTACGCTGAATGTATGTGGAGCAATGAATGATAAGATGGATGAAGTATGCGAAATGATGAATGACAGAGGAATAGATGTGTTATGTGTAAATGAGACGAAACGAAAGGGAAAGGATGCCACTTCAAATGGTACGTATACCGCGTATTGGTCTGGTGTAGACGAGACCGAACGGGCATGCCAGGGAGTCGGTTTCATCCTTTCAGAAAGAATGGGTCAATGTGTGAGAGAGTATGAATGTGTAAGCCCGAGGCTGCTATGGATACGAATGAAAGTGGGCTTAAAGAAGCTGTTCTTGCTAGGGGTGTATGCCCCAGACATATCTAAGCCCACTTATATCCGAGAGCAGTTTTGGGACATGGTAAGGATGGTGTTGACAAAATGTAAGGAAAATAAAAATATTATTATGTTAGGAGACTTTTAATGGAAGGGTTGTGGTGAAGAGGTCTGGTTATGAAAGGGTTGGGAACGTTGGGAACGTTTGGTGATGAAAGTATAAATGAGAATGGTGAAGACCTCCTCACCGTATGTGTGGAAAAGAATCTCGTTGTGACGAATACTTTTTTTCGTCATAAGAAGATTCATATGTATACATGGGAAAGAGGTGATGATAGAAGCATGATAGATTTCGTAATTGTGGATGAAAGAATGAGGAGAGCAGTCGTAGATACAAGGGTTTACCTGGGGTCCAACGTAGGGACGGATCATTACTTGGTCTTATGTCGAATTAATGGTCTTTTCAAGCGTTGGCGGCATCGGAAATCTGTGTCTACCACTGCGTTACAGCGTATAAGAATAGAGAAGTTACAAGATGAAGATGCGAAAGAGAAGTATAAATGCAGACTGAGAGAAAATATTAGGTGTTTGAATCAGTTGTGTATGAATGATTTAGTCTTGAATACTGTGTGGGATAATATTAAGAAAAGTTTGGTGGATACAGCCACCGAAGTATGTGGTGTAAGTAAGAGAACAAATGAAAGGAAAAGGAATACGTTGTGGTGGGATGATGAGGTACGAGTGGAAGTTGAATCAAAGAAGAAAGCATGGTTAGATTTACTAGCAACTAAAGCTGGTAATTCTGGTGGTATGAATGATGAGATTGAAAGAAAAAAGGCAGAATTTAGACGTCTAAATAAGAGAATAAAAGAAGTAGTTGAAAGGAAAAAGAAAGAAAGAACGGATAAAAATGATAGAAGGATATCTGATAATTTCCAGGCTAATATAAAAATGTTCTGGAAACTCGTAAGAACTGCCAGGGGAAATACAAAACAGCCTATAATTTATGATATAAGAGACGAGAATGGATGTATTCTGAATGATGAAGTTTCGAATTTAAACAGATGGAAGGAATACTTTGAAAGCTTGTTTATGAGTCGTCTGAATTAAATGAACAAGAAATTCCGAAAGAAGTGGAAAGGGTTATGGAGATAAGTGTAGATGAAATAATGAAAGCAATGAAAAGCATGAAAGCAGGTAAGGCAGCTGGATATGATAGAGTATCACACGAGATGCTAAGGGCTGGAGAGGGAGTGGTGGCAGGCCCGCTGTACACCTTGACTAATTTGTGTTGGGAATTAAAACGGGTACCGGATGACTGGTGTAAAGCAGTTATAGTACCAATATATAAAGGAAAAGTGTCACAGCGGGATGCAAAAACTACCGTGGTATCAGCTTGCTTAGTATTGTGGGTAAATTGTATTCTAAGGTGTTAATTGAAAGACATGAAAGAAACTGATAGAAAAATTTGGGATATGCAAGCGGGTTTTCGAAAGGGTATGGGGTGTACAGTTCAAGTCTTTTCCATACGCATGGTTGCGGAGAAGTTTTTGGCTAAAAACCAGAAAGTTTTTTTTTGCGTTCATGGACTTGGAAAAGGCTTATGACAGAGTGGACAGGAATGTGTTATGGCAAACACTGAACTCTTATGGGTTGAGCGCTGGTTTGATACAGGCATTGAGGTCTCTTTATAGGGATTCTAGTGCTTGTCAGGATAAAAAAAGTCTAATGGGGTCTACTCTGACTGGTTTGGCATCCGAAAAGGTGTCAGACAGGGCTGAGTGGCTTCCCCTTGGCTGTTCAACCTATTTATGGACAGGTGTTTGCAAACTTTGAAAGATGAAGAATGTGGGTAAAGAATGGGAGAGTTAACCTTCAAATGCCTTTTATATGCCGATGATCAAGTCATATTTGCGTCGTCGGCGGCTGAGTTGCAAATGATGGTTACATTAATGAACTGGGCATTAAAAGAAAGGGGAATGAAAGTGAACGCAAGTAAGACGAAAGTGATGATTTTTGAAAGAGAAGAAACCAAAAGGTATGTGAAATAAGAATAGAAGGAGAGTTAATTGAGCAAGTGGATGAGTTTGTGTATTTGGGATGTGTATTTAGTAGGGATTGTAGATATGATAGGGATATAGAACGACGAGTAAATGCAGGAAATAGAGTGAATGGGGCACTACACTCTATTGTGAAGAACCAGAATGTATCAAAAAAGGGACGTGTGGTAATTCATAATGCTGTGTTAGTCCCTACTTTAATGTATGGTAGTGGAAGCTGGGTGTGGCAGAAGAAGCACGAAAGTAGAATAAATGCTGTAGAAATGCGGTCTTTAAGGATGTTAGGGTTGAATCTGAATGACAGGGTGAGAAATTGCGTGATAAGAGATAAATGTGGTATGCAAGATGATGTTGTGACCAGGATTAAGAAAGGAATGCTTCGGTGGTTTGGTCACGTCGAAAGAATGAATGAGGAAAGATGACAAAGCAAATTTATATGGCAGATGTGAACGGCAGAGTCGGGAAGGGACGCCCTAGAAAAAAGTTTATCGACCAAGTTGGCGATATTTTGAAAATGGGCCACGTTAAAAGTACCCTTAACCGACGAGCTTGTATGCGTAGATATATGTATGTAAAGGAGGCGAAAGAGGTATGTCAGGATCGTGTCAAATGGAAGTTCGTACTCTCTGCCTACCCCTCTGGGTGATAGGCGTGAATGTTTATGAATTATGAATATGAATATGAATTCTTAGACTCGACATACATAAGTCCAGCCATGCTTATATCGTCGTGCTGCCTATCGGAGGTTTATTTATTGAAATGTCTTTCAGTCACCTTTAAAGTTACAGGATGAATGTGATGTTCTTTTTATCCGACTGTCCCAGAAGGAGTATTTTAACATTAAGGTGTTGGTAATTTTGTGTTAATTGTCGAAGTGACAAAGCATATATAACATTTATATATTGCATCTGCAAATTCAAAAAAGAGATGGCAACGATTTTTTTTGGCAGTCTGTTTCACGACAGTGTGAGAATGGAACAAGATATGAGCAGCAGCAACTTCCTGTAACAACTGGAAATAATAAAAAAACTGTGACTGCCAACCTGTCTGCCAAGCGTAGCGACTATCGCAAATATATTGTCTCTATGAGTCAATCTATATGGGAAGCCTATGTTCAGCAGTAGACTTTAGTGAACTGTAATGATAAGAATGATGAACAAAACGACTCGTTTGTAATAACAATCTCTTTATACATGAAAACTTTGTAAAGTAAAAAAGAACTTTTGTTCCGAGTCTCGCCTCTCATGGGACAGTGCATATTATATTCATTGGGACTGCTAGGACGCGCCGCTTTTGCTGTTCCTTTTAACAATGGAAAGACAAAAAATCATGGCTGTGTAGGGACATTACTACGTTAGAAATATATACAACATTTTTAACCTGTTGAAAATATTTAATATCAGCTCTCAGAGATATAAAACAAGATAGTATATTACCTCTTAGGAACACTTATATTAATCGTGTTTTTTGTAATAATAAATAATCAAAAAAACACAATTAATACTTCTAATGTTGGTAGTACTGTGCTTATGCTATACAACTGTTACAAAACCAATATGCCGTGTAATGATGGTGTAGGAGTATCCACGGCCCCATATTGTCTTGTGAGTGCCATAACAGTAACATTTCGTTGTTTTTTTTTTTGTTGTTTCATCATCATCTTCATCATTATTGCAACCCCTCGCGAATCCACTGCTTAATATAGGATTCCCAAAGTTACGCCACAAATACTACGACAACTTCATCGATTTTCTGCATAACATATCAGGTCGTTACCTCATTTAGATAGCAACCATACTTTATTTACCATACAATCCTCACCGATACAACGCTATCATTAGAGAACCATCCTATCTCATTGGTTGTCTCTTGTCTTGTTCATTGAGCTATTTCTAACACCTATAATTAACACTTCAGCTTATTGAACCGTTACGCTATGTAGGTTTATAGGTTGCATGTTATGACATCAAAAATTTACCGGTTTTAAAGTAACTTTTAATATGAATTATTCTACTTCAATAATTATATATTTTGAATTATGACGGCTGCGTGTCGAAGTAGATTATTAATGAGTTGCGGCGATGAGAAACGCGGGTTCGAATCCCGCAGGGATCAAGTACTCGTATGGCCTGCAGGTAATTTTTCCGGGTCTGGATGTTCATCGTTGTGAAATTTATATAAATATAATCCACCTCCACTATAGAGGATAAAATCCTAAGGCTTGAATCATAAAAAAATATTTAATGATGACTATATGAGAGCTATAGAACATTTATGTCTATCCATTTCTTTTTATTCGTGACTTCACGATAAAAGTTCCGTACTATTTTCTTTTCAAAAAACCGGTGGACTCTATTTGTATAAATCGATTCTGTCAAACATAAATTGAAACATTACACAATAGACTGTAGCGAAAATCCTATCATTGTTCTGTCTGCGTTAGATGATCTTGTCCCGGGAGTTATTTTACTAAGTTATGTATTTTTAAGCTTATACCGTTATACCCTTACAACGCATTTTTCATTTTACAAATATACTATAACTTAATACCAAATGTGGAAGGATACCTAATGCAGAGTGTGCAGAGAGATTTGATGATTCCTCCCTACCTTTTCTACCATCGAAACCCAGACGCTCAGTAGGTCTCTGCAAGTTTGATGTGAACATTCCATACATTCAAACTATATGGTTTGCTTTTCCAGCGTATGTAATTATTCCTTTTCAATCACAATGTGAATGTCTTCAAAAGAGAGAGAGAGAGAGAGAGAGAGAGAGAATACGCTCTGTAACGCTAAGACAGTGGGATTTACCACTTAAGACAACACAACCACTTACCTACCATCAGTCAAGACTGTAGATCAGTACAGGCTTATAATAAGTAAAAAAATACACAGCCCAGCAAAAGTTTTAATCATCAAAAAATATGTACGTGCCAGAACTACGTTGCAGCCATATAATGGTGTTAGTAAGATTGTGTCAATTCGACCAGAGAAGGGTTACGCTCTCAGAGAATACCAGCGTAAATTGCATTTTGATGCAGGTGTTTCGTATATCGACTGTATTGAACCAGAGACAGTTTTTACTGGTAACAAGGCGTACTATCTTAATCCTTAGGATGGGCATTGCCGATACTATTCGATGTCTACTAGTCTTTATCGCTTTAAGTCAAACTGACTGTGCCACCATGAGATTTAAATACATCTTAAAATTTAGTAGAGTTTTAGTATTTTTCTGTATGAGCCCCAGCATTCACTTAACATCAGTTGAACTGTGTGCTCCTTGATCAACCCTATTCTATAAAAAAGTTGTTAGCAACTTATTAACAGTAAGGCTATTTTGAATGATGATGGGATGGGGATGTTATATTTTTCCTTATAATATGCCAATCTCAGAAAAAAAGGCTCGTAATACTAACTGATATTGAAATACCAACTATTATTGAAAATGCTCAACATGTTTTTACAGAATGGATCATTTTATATTAGATATCTGTAGTAGAACCAGAGTACCCGGTATAGCCCAAAGGTTCAGTAAACTAAGGGAGCATTGGGCCAGCCATACATCGCAAAGAACGGACAATCCATTCGGATGAAAAGTTCTCGAATTCCAGGTTCATAACAGTAAGCGAAGAAAGTCTCCCTTCCCCTACTATATGAAGGGACAAAATGATAAGACATACCGGAAGTAACGTGCGTCCAGCAGGTGACTCAAGACTGCGTTTTGTGGCAATCCTTGAGGAAGGCCCATGTTCAACAATGGACTTGTAAAGGGCTATGCTGATAATGATGATAATCATTTTGTATATGTTTTTGATTGAATTCATTATAAGACCCTATTTACTAGAAACGAAGAATCTTAACCCTCACGGGTGACAACGCAACTGCATTTTGATTCGTAATCGAGGATAGTTGTAAATGTCTATGGACCACAGCATCCACTTACCATCAAGAGGGCTGTTTGCTAGTATGTCACCGTTATTCCTAATTTCAAATGTCGTGGGTGCGTTTACGTCATTCGACTACTGTCGTGCTCGTGAACCATTCATATCACAAGTATTTAAAGCTTAACTGGAGTGGTGAACGGAAATATTTGTAAGGTTAATATCATTGCTGTTTTACAAAAATATAATTTGAAATTAACATATAAAAATAACAAAACTTTTAAAATTTCTTTACTTAATAAGTTTAAAGAAATTTATTTTCAAAAAAGACAAACAATGCCACTTACATGAAAATAATATTAGCATTTTAGTATACTTATTCTAATGGTCGCCGAACACTCAGTCAGTAGCTTCACAGCCTCAATTTAATGGTGAAAAATGTTCAATTATGTATTGTGACAGCTGACTTAAAACTACTAAATGAGCTTACAATTTTTATATTACAAAGTAATTTATTATAAATCTCTGTTCCTTCATAGGTAATGCTTTTTTTGCGTATAGTTTGTTCTTACCTTTGGTAATACAAGTAAGCTAGGTTGACGAAGACTGTGTTTACAAATTTGTGATTTTTTTTTTTACAAAAGACAAGTTAGTATGGATGGTTTTATCAATTTAATTTATATTTTAAAAACAAAATTCTATTTTTGTTTCGTAAAAACAAGTGCGACGCCTAGAAATACTGCTCAAGCTAACTGGCATGACTGAGAATAATTTAAAAAAAAATTTACATGCCTAAGCATCACTGTGCAGGCCGAGTATCCTATTCGCTATTCTGGACATATTTTAAGCCAAAAAGTCGAGGGTAAGTCCAGAGGAGTTGGCCGTAGTTTTTTTAAGAATCCAATTAAATTATTTCTATTTCTTTCAGTCACGGTTGGCCTTCTCTTCCGTAGTGCCCGGCCATATTAGCATGGGAGGGATTGCCTGTTTGTTAATTTGCATTTTAACCACCTTTTTTCTTTAAAGTTATGAGCATTAGCTCATTCTTATTTTATATCCATAAAATGAACACTTATCATCAATTGCATAAAACTAAATTTACGGATTTTATCGCGTTTATTTCACTACTTTTACTTATTTTTAATTCCCGACGTTTCGGGTGCTTTACAGCAACCATGGTCACGGGGGGGACTGAGATGTTTGTTGTTCCGGCTACTTCAGTTTTTTAATATTAATTTTTGGTCCGATTTACGCAAAACGAGCTTATAGTATCGTGAAGTCTTGCAGTGGTATGCTTAGGTTTGGGTTTAATTTTGTTAATTATAGGATCCCAAGCAGGTGGCAGCACCCATCCATCTTCTCTATCGAAATTTGGATGTTTTTTAATTTCAATAGCCTCGCGTATCATCCTTGGTAGGAATCGGTGTTCTTTTGCGAGAATTTGTGGTTTATCAAAACGAATGTAATGGTGGGGACGATCTTGAACATGTTCGCAGACTGCAGACTTCCCGGAGCGTCGGTGCTTCACGTCAGCTATATGTTCTTTCACGCGGGTTTTTATGGATCTTTTTGTTTGACCTATGTAAGAGAGACCACATTCATAATCTAACTTGTACACTCCTGCATCTTGTAGAGGGATATTACACTTGACGGATGGTAAAAATTGACTAATCTTCTTCGGCGGCTTGTAGTATGTTTTAATAGAAGCTCGCTTCAAGATGTAGCCAACCTTGTCTGTGACTCCTCTGACATATGGTAGTACAGCAGGTACACGCTCGACTGTGGCCGGCTTCACTCGGTCACTGTGACGTAGGCGCGGGACCCGAAGCTTGTTGTCTTGCAATACTTGCTTGACGTGCTGAAGTTCGGTGGCCAGATGTTTTCTGTCACAGATCCCTCGTGCTCTCTGAAACAAAGATTTACCCACGGTAGCTAACTGTGAAGGATGATGGTGAGATTCACCATTTAAATATCGGTTGGTATGGGTCTTTTTTCTATACACAGTGTGTCAACCATCAAACTGTAATTTTCATGTTGGCATAAATCGCAAGCCAGTCTTGCAGCAGCAAGCAGAGTTGTGTTTTATTATAATTTTCTCCACTGCCTATACTGTTGTCCACTTCTCTTTTTCATCTTTTTAATCGGATATACTTTCAGTTAACTTTTTTAAATATTTTTTGCATAGTTTAAATGCGATTTGCGAGTTTCTTCTCATTTTCTTCGCCGAATGAATAAAATGATCTCATGGATCCTTTTTTGTCATTATTTTATTTGGAGAGTCTTTCTATACTCGTTATAGAAACTGTGTAGATAGTCATTTTACCTTCAAACAGCGGCCAAAGTGGTCTTAAGTGACTCTTCAATCCAGTTTTTTATGAGAAGACAGTTATTCACTGGTGTACATTTAACATATAAATTTAAAATGTGTAATTATTACTAAAACATGGTTAGAACAAAATTACCATAAATAAAGCAAAATTCTGCAAGTTATAATAATATAAGTTTCGATATTATACTTTACAATGTTTAGCCTTCTCATACCGACCATATTATTGTAGTCTCCCCTAATCTCCCGGGGCCACACATAATATGTAAAAAATATTATTTTATTTTTTTATGAGATTCTTAAAGCCAAACTGGGTAACGTAAACTCTTTTAACGTAGTATCAAGACAGTGGTGCAATCTTAAAAGTGTGATTGTGGATCTTTTGAGTGGCGATCACTCCCTTACGGCCAACTCTCTGCACAAAAATTATTTACAAATCCTGAAAATGAATTTTTTTTTTAAAAGATTATTTAAAAGCAATAGCAAAAATATCATTCCCATTTTAATTTCTTAATTATATATGACCTTTTTGAGAAGACGGTGGAGGTCAAGTGGAGCCCAAATATTACTATAAATGTAACAATATAATGTCGTAACACTTTTTGTATGTATTGAGTATTGTGTCGAATCGTTATTTTGCCGCGTAAAATGGACGGATATTGAAGGAGAAGAATTAAATTTTTATATGGAACTGAGATGATAAACGAACACCACAGTCTAGGCAAATAGAAAGAAGGTAAATAGCGACTGCAGTGCGTGGACATCTGCCGTAAACAAAAAGGGCTACGGATGCGTGTCACCTCTGAGGTCTAACATGGAATGCCTCACAGCCTGTTATTATTCTTACTCTCTATACCCTTTAGACTGGAATGTTGTTTGCACTTTTCAGTGCAAACATTACTATTTGGCGACAGAAATAGGTAAATAGGTATAATAATACACAGACGGACTCCTAGGTAAGAAATAAGTTCTACCTACATCCCAGTACTATGTAGATTTTTATTTAAAATTCATAGCATATTGGTTGCACTGCTGAAAATGGGCGTAACCCGTATATTTTAGCGGGCGGGTTGGCAAATGTAAATTTTGTTTATATTATGATTGCGTTGTTATCAAGAAGATGTTAACATATAAGTATACGCGCATTTAACATAGAATTCTGCAAACTGAAAACATTTACACCATGTGTGCCAAACAGTAGCCAATTAGCACTTCCATTATAAAATGATTAAGTTACGTATCTTTGAGCTTGTTTGAGTCTTTATTTGTTTTCATATCAATATTTAATAAAAACAGCGGTTTGCGAAAGCAGTTCGCCTTCAAATTAAAATATAATAAATAGCAGTGTAATAGAAGGGGAACAACATTCGCGCTTCAGGCTATAAAAGGGGTCTCAGAATTTGATACTAACTCGCTACATTCAAACAATTATTATTGGAAATGTTACGGAATAAAATTTAATTTTAATAAAATATTATAGTATAATTAGTCATTTTTTAATGTGCGCATTAAATGTTATCAAAATGCAAAAATTCGTTTTATACAAATAAAGATACCATTTGGAATTCAAAACTCGTGACTTTTGGTGTGAATTTTTGTTCAAGTCATTGGCTGTTTGAGTTGCATTCGACTACAACTGCTATTCATGTCACCTAGGGATCTCTCCAGACACAAAACGCTGTAAAATTTTGTTTGAAACATACTTTCATCTGTGAGACGATTTATAGTGGACAGTTCATGAAACTTTTATAAATGCTTCGGACTACTGTATACACAGCTTTAAAGGCAAAAAGAGATTTTCATTCAAGTTGCAAATATTAAATTATTATTACGAATTCAATTACTATTACAAATATAAATTTTTTGTTGAAATTTACACTATATTACGTGAATCAAGTGCATTAAAGTCGATTGATGGAAAATCTAATTTATGATTTAATTTGGTCAGCGAAAATAATTTTGGGACCGAACTTTGCAGCATTGTACAACTTCCCTAGGTTGATCGATTGGCGAATTAAGAAAACTCATTAGCCAGCCCATTTGTTTTTTTATAGGATATGATGACGAACGAGCACACCACCTGATGATAAGTGGTTTCTGTGGGCCATAGACATCTACATTTATCCTCGATTACGAATCAAAATGCAGATGCGTTTTTATCCGTGAGGACTTGGAATGCCTCATTCCCAGTAAAAAGGGTCTCCGGTTCTCTACACTCACCATACGAAACACAGCAGCATTAAGCTACTATTTGACGCTGGTATTCTGTGGGAGCATGATTCTTCCCCGGTCGAGCCGACGCATTCGTGCTAGAACTATACTACTAATATGACTGCAGCATGGCTCTACCACGTAAATTTCTGTCGGCATACAATTCCACTCTTACATCCTGATCCAGGTCCTGATATTTTGCTTTCTTGTCTGTTGTGGCTTTCATGAGGTTATCTTCATGTAGAATGGTATTATCGAACCAAAATATGCTTGACGTGCTTAGTGTACTAAAACAGTATCAGACTTATTCGCAAGAATAGTCCTGTCTCGTTCGGCGCGATCTCTATTAAGTTTGGCCATTTACGAGCACGGCTTCCGGCGAGTATTTACAATTAGACAGATTCCGATTCAAAAGACCGTTCTTAAAGCCAGCTCCTAATGTAGGATCCTGGCTACTAGCTTGTGTCTATGCAAATACTCAGAGTTAAAAAGCGCCGAAGAACTGGAGATAACATACCTAAGTAACTCGCCGGTATGATGAGAAGCTTAACAATGTCGATGAGATTTAGGATTTACGATTAACTTATATTTTTTTAGGTCGTAAGTTAATATTTTTATTAATGATGATAATGATGATGATTTTGTGTCGCATAACATACTATACTTCCTAATTAATTAATAAAAAAATTCTAAAGCCCTTACCACGCCCTTTTCAGTTTTAAATTAAGCTTAATTAATTCTCGGCAACGCAACGTTCGCAAAAATACGCCGAGTTCGAATTTTGTAAAGGTAGAATGTGTTTGGGTAGATTTACATTAATGAACCAGTTATTTTGATAACCTTAATTATTTTATAAATTTTAGCGGCTGTCGTGTAAAAGATAATTAGAAAATAATTATCGTATCAAATTATTTTATACGAGTATTACTCTGAATATATAAGTAAGATTTCTGTGTCTGTCCGTAATATTGATATACCTTAAAGCTTAGGAGATTAATTTGAATGCCATCAAGGCATAAATAAACATTTTTAAAATATTTGCCTGTATCTCTTGTTGAGTGCACTAGGTTTGAAATTGTTGACGAGTATGTTTACCTGGGGCAAATAGTCCGACTAAGTAAGCCCAACTTCGACCGAGAGGTCAATCGACGGATTCAACTCGGCTGGGCAGCATTTTGAAGATTACAGCACATCTTCTATTCGAGTATACCTCAAAACTTGAAAATAAATTCGTACAACCAGCTCGTGTTGCCAGTAATGACTTATAGATCTGAGACGTGGTCCTTTACTGCTGGCCGATGAGGAAGCTCTACGGCGCTTTGCGAGCTGCAGAGAGCGCTATGCTCGGGGTTTCTCTGCGTGATAAACATAGAAATGAGAATATCTGCAGTAGAACCAGAGTAAACGACATATCCCAACGGATTAGTAAGCTAAAGTGGCAGTGTCCCGACTATATGAAAAGTAAGGATAGATAATCGATGGGCGAAGAAAGGTTCTCAAGTGGCAGCCACGTACCGGTAGGCGAAGTGTGGGACTGCCCCATATTAGAGGCAGTGACGATCTGATAAGGCATGCAGAAGTCGATAGATGCTGCTGATGGTTTCGGATCAAGCTTTGTTTCATTCTTTATCGTTTTTTTCGTTATCCGTCAAATAAATTATAACCTGACTTAATATAAAAGTGAATTAATTAATATGTTTTATAAATAATCTGTAATTTTTAATTTGATGAAGTTGTATGAATAAATTTCGTCTGAAGATTGAAAATTGGGCCCTTAATTACGAATGTACATATATAAACATTATACCCATGAGTAAATAGACATGTATATAGTATTATATTTGGACCGCTAAGCTTTAATAAACATTAGAAACTATTTGCATATACAAAGAGTTAAATACTCTCGGGATTACTAAATATATAAGAGCAGATCCCTAGGAAAGCTTAGGGAGTTCCTACTTGACCACATACCCTTTTAACGGAGGAAGCTTTAAGATGCCTTGCAGATATTAAAATCCAACTATAGTACGAAAGTAGTTAAATATACATGTTAAGTGATCAATATTAAATTATATTTGTTGGGCATAAATTGTTCAATATAGGGATTTACCTATGAAATTTGGCCAATTTGTGTTGGAAAATGGTTTTTTTTATATAAAAAAATTTATCAACGTTATATTTGCTTAAATTATAATCATTCTAACAATAATATGAAAAGTTTGTTGAAGTAATTTTTATAGAAAATCGATTTAGAAATTACAGCCGACTTTAGTAAAAAAGGGATCTTTTACTAAAGTCGGCTGTAATGTCAAAATCGATTGCAAGAATGATTAAAATTTAAGCAAACCTCCCGGGTTGCAATATGACTGTACCTATCTTTTTTATATATGTTACGCCACTTCTTCGTCAATTACGAACCGGTTTTGTGGTGACAGTCGCAAAAAAATTTGGAAAAATTTACTAAGTTATACCAACAAGGTTGAAAAATTAGCGGATAAAGTTTAATGTAACTTAAGGTAATAAGAAATAACTTTTAACCCTAGAAGCCTTATCTACGTCTGCGAGGCGTACACGCATTCGGAAACTGTCTCTCTTTTTATAACGGGTGAAGTTGGTGATTTGTGCGGCTTAGACAACTCAGTGACCTCCTAGAGCCTGCTGATAGTGCCCGTATCGTTAAGGTAAGTCCCGCCGATTTTGACTTATTGACATGTTGTACGCCTGCGAGGCGTATGTTTAGGCTTTGTGTAACTTTTAACTTAGATTGTGTGATTACGCTTTTGTTAGTTTTTTTGTTTTTTATGGTTATATTGACGTTGTTTTAGATAAAATATATCAAGATCAAAACGGCTAAACAATGCCAATGTTTTGACGATATAAGATGAAGAAAATCATGGTTCTCTGAGAGGTTCAGCGTCAGAAGAGGAAGATGTTCTAAGTGAAGATGAGAACGATTATGTTACTGACGAGATCTTCTCTTTACGATCTGCTTCCAATGAAAAAACTGTCTCAACAACCGCTGCAACAGCTCACCCATCTACTCCTGCTCATTTTCAACCTATAAGTCTTGGATTTTGACATCTCAAGACTTATACGTCGTGTCTCCGAATATATACTTCACGCTTAGAACGAATGTTTGGTCGACTACCAAGGGTCAATCATCTCAGAGAACTTCAGCAATGAATATGATCAAGAACAGTAAAAAACCTACATAGAAGAAAGTTTATGAAGCAGCTCAACACAGATTTGGTTAAGCCTTGGATAGAGATGAGACTTGAAGCGCCATCTTTGAAAAGATCTTTACGAGAATACATATGCCATATTCTCGTAAAATCTACTGATCATGTAATGAAGTTCAGAAGGGAGAATCTGAGCCCAAAAACCGTAAATGCTGCACGTTTTGCTCTTACAAAAAAAAGAATGCCCAAATTAGTGTGTTATAAGTAAAAAACGTCAGTATGTTGCGAGCACAAGGTTTATGTGTGTGTAGACTGCTCTAAGCTTTAAGCTAGTCTGTGAAAGTCTGACTTAATTTAATAATTGTGCTAAGAAAAAGTCATTAAATAGTAAAAAACTTATAAGATAGTAAAAAAAATGATGTTACCGTTGATTAATCAGAAGTTACTTTTTTTGTTCGAATATCAGCAGATTGTTCTATTTTGTTGTAATATAAATAGCTGTGATTAGAGTCTCCATTAATGAATCTGTGTTTTGTTACTAGAATAAATGCCTATCATACGGGTCCTTAAAAAATCGCAAATAATTATACTTTAGGCCAGAAATAGTTATTTATATATGCACGCCTCTGAGGCGTATGTTAAGGCTTTATGTATCTCTGAGATAGATTAGACTTCTAGGGTTAATAAAAAGTAAAAACCGATTTCAAAGAACTAAAAAACAAAATATTTTCATATTCTGTAGACTTTCATTCTTCTGTACAATATTGTATGTTAGTCCTTTCAGTTTTTATGCTTCGAAAATTTTCAAATCGCAATTAAAGCGTAATTATTAAGACGGAATTCTTCTTTAGGAAAGAGGTGTGAGTTAAGTAATGGTACAATAAAAACATTTAATAATAGTAATGTCCTCCTGACTGAAATTCGGTCACGGTGGTCAGTCTGAACAGAGGCTAGCCATCAGCACATGACAGGATTATAGTGCCCAAGTGCATGCGCAAGTACAGGCGCACCAGTCTCTATTCATTTACTCTCGTATACCTAGGGGGCGGTAAACTGACACGACTGGAGAGAGACAAGGCGCAGGACCAATGGCGTATCGTTCTTTCCGGGATACGGGGTGAGACACCGCCTACTTCCTGACTTCGGGCAGCTATTGAGAATTTCTTGAAGGAAAAACCCAATAAATGTTTCTTATTGACCCGACTTGGTTACGAACAAGGGACCGAACAGTCGCATAGAAAAACACTAGATCAACGAGGAGGAGAAAGAGGAAGAGGAGTACAAGTGGACATTTAGAAGCTTAATATTTAAATATATTTACAATTTTTGGTGACCACTAAATTCACTATACAATAAAACAGTTAAAGAGCAAGTTTCATATTATTATCTAAGATCCACAGCACGGAGCAGTTCTGCGTAATTAACTTAATTAGAATTTTCTCTAGTTCAGTCCGGCACTTACGGCGTTAGTGTTCTCAATTTGTTTAAAACTATTACAAATGCGCGAAAACTTAGTGGAATATAAATTAATCTTAGTAGATAGCAATAAAAACTAAATAATGTTATTTTTATGTAGGATAAGGTGACAAATGAGCACACAGTCAAAAAAATTGTAAAAATGATGAGGTCATATTTAAATTTTTTATGTCGAGACGGTGGTTCAGCAGCTATTAAGGACGCGTTAGATGGCACCTTGAACGAATTAACCACTCGTTCAAGGATGGCGCACTAGTTAAGTTATGAATAAATTCTCTATTTGTAAACCAATATGACTCAAACTTACAATGAGTTATGTTTGATTAGAGTTAAAAAAGACTTTTAGGGGGCGATTATATATGGTCGATTTATTAATACATTTTATATTTACATCGTAAAAAGTCCTGAGTGAATTTGAATTTGATGTGAAATTTATCACACCATTTACGTACATCGTACAATGTATTGTTGAGCGGCTTAGTTGACATCTGACACTAGCGCCATCTAGTGTCGGGTAACTGAGCGAGGGCAGAGCTTTCCAGAAAATGACATCACTAATCTTTCAACCGACAGCGCCATCTGTTGTCGAAACGAAGAACTAAGCTTCTGGAAGCTGACTCTCGAACTTTCGGCGCCTTGTCGATTGGTGCGCGTATTTACTTCAATGTTCTGGATTATTCGGTACCAATGTGTATTTATAGGCGCTGCAAGGTGCGATCGGGGAAGTATTGAATTTGGTGAGACAAGCAAAGCTTCGGAGCGGAATAAAGTGAATTAGTGTGCTTAATTATTGTTTTTTTAAGTTTTAATTTGTGTAAAGAAAATTAAAATATTAATTTAGGTAATTATATCGACAATTTTTATTGTCACGAACCTCAAGCTCGTAACAGTATAATACAAGAATACAGATACTAACAAAATAGTTTTTTTTTAGAATAATGGTGACAAACAACCGCACAGCCCGCCTTTTTCAAACGCCAAGTAGATAAGTATTAGTGTTGTGTTCCGATCTTGGGTACACAATATTAATATTTATCTCCGGTATAGTTATCAGCTGTGAGACATTTTATATTAGTCCTCAATGGTAATAACGAAACTGTATTCTTTTTAACTAAAGTCATTTGCAGGCTTCTATAGGCTTCGGCTTCTAGCAGCAATCAGGAAAACTGTTAACAACATGTTTTTATACGTGGTAGAACCACGCTGCAGCTATATTATGGTTGTAGCACGAATGGGTCGACTCGACCGGGAAGAATCACGCTCTCACAGAATACCAGCGTAAAATAGCAGCTTAATGCTGCTGTCTTTCGTATGATGAGTGTAGTGATCCGGAGACCTATTTTTACTGGAAACGAGGCATTCCATCTTAGTCCTCAGGGGGAAATAACGAATCTGCGTTTTGATTCTAATCGAAAATAAATGTAGATGTCTATGGGCTACAGCATGCACTTATTACCAGGTCATTTATGTACTTGTTTGTCATCCTTATCCTGTAAAAAAATTTAAACTATGAAATTAAATTATGTATGTAGTTGTAGTAACAATACTTTCCTAATTATATAAGCATTCTTACATAGAATAAGGATGATAAATGAGCCCACATTCCACTTGATGTTGATCACAGCCAAGCACGTGCTAAAAACGAAAACACGTTGCAAGTACGAACGCTTACATAGTATTATATTCGCAATTTTAGAACTTATCATCTTAATATATATAAATTACGTGTCACGTTGTTTGTCCGCGATGGAGTCCTAAACTACTCAACCGATTTTAATCAAATTTGCACACCGTGTGTAGTTTGGTCCAACTTGAGAGATAGGATAGTTTTATTGCCCATGAGTGACCCACAATTTTTTGAAGAATTTATAGATTTTTGAATAGGACATGGCAAAGGATCATCGAAAAGGGCAGAACAACGTCTGCCTGACAAGCTAGTATTATAATATAATGTTTATTTCTATAGTGGATTAGAATACATAAACAATGGTATTTAATGAAAATGTAAAAAAATGGTTCCAGGCGTTACAGTGAAGTGAGTTTAGTTAGTACTTATCGCATTTAAACAGTGAAAAGTACAGTGTAAAAAAAATAAGATATAAACATATAAATGATTAGCACACATCGAATATGCGTGTAGACGTCGCGACTACCCACTGTTCTGTTACGTATGTTCAAAATCACTTTAAAATCTTCGCAATACATGAAACTCTTCCTATCGTAGACCAATATAATAATATATTACATAATATATAGTTACCATGATTGCCGGGTGGCATCAGGTGGATTAAAAGCGGTCACCAAATAATTTGAGAGTTAATATCCACACTATACCCGAGAGTGAGTAGATAATTGTTTGGATTACCCAAAGTAATAGCTATGTTTAATTACTTGTGAGAATATTAATTGAATATCTAATTTATAATAAACGAATTTCAAGTAAATATTTTACTATATTTTACTATTATGTTAAATTATATTCAAAACGAAATCCTGTATTATATTTTTTTATATATATTTGTTAAGTGATCTCAATAGTGGTTCACAATGGTCAACACATCATCGCATAAGATGTTGGAAGCTTGGGTATTCCTCATATAATTGAACATTCACCTAGGTAGTCACTGTCAGCTATTTCAAGCATTTAATACATTTGGCGCTGTTCCTCATCGATTAATTTTCATCATTTTGGTTTTGGATTCAGATGACTATGATGACTGTAGCTTTGTGCAGTACACAAGGCACCAAATGAAAGATCTAAATGTACTAGACTGAAGTCCAGATAAAATGCACTTATTGTTCTTTTAATATTAAATTAGTAAAGCTATTGAGAATTACCGCGAAGTGGCGGAGTAATAATATCAAAAACCCCATATCATCCCGTGGGTGTGGTAAAAGGCAACAGAAGGAAATTAATCAAGAGGTGGGCAGCATCATTCTTAGTAACAAAAAGAAAAAACTGCGGTTGCCAACACGCGTGCCAAGCCTATCAACTATGGCAAATCTATGGGCCTTTCAAAACATTTTTTCTTATTTCTCAGCCTTGCAGGTTTTCGCGATGTTTCCCACCACCGTCGAGCACGTAGTAAATCAGCACAAATTTGCTATTAACAAGTTCATTGGTGCCGGCGATGATCGAACCCGGGTTGCTCGCGTACTGTAAAATTTACTGCGAGCGCTTAACCCCTGAGGTACTTCGATTATTACCTACTTGTTCTCCACCTACATTTAAATTATTTCAATCGGTATACAAATAAAGAAGACAATCAATTTTTCTATGGAGAATGGGCCCACTATAAATTTTAAAGATTATCAATGAAATGCATGTCGATTTATTCCTTATAATCCATAGATTACAATAAAATTATTAGTTTTACTGCAACTAAACGGAGTCCTGAGAAATTAAGTAAAATGTGAATCTAACAATAACCTAAAAACAAAAGCGATTTTCTAGTAGAATTAGTTTATAGCAATTAAAATAGTGCACACTTGAATAATAGTACATATAAAACTAAGCTGTAGGTATATTCAGCATTTATAAATACCTAGGTGGATTGAAAAGTACTCGGCCTAACACAGATCCATTCAATTATAAAAATCAAATCTACCCACATTATTTAGTTCAGTTCAGACTAGTTCATTGTGTGAAGTTCGAAACGTGTGCGATAATTAGTTGTGATTTTATAAATTTATTAACAAAGTAATCGGACATAATTTCCGCAAATGGAGCAAATCGAGCAGCGTGCCGTCATTAAGTACCTCCATAAGAAGGGGCTATCATCAAAAGCCATCCATGATGACATGGTCAGTACATTAGGCAATTGTGCTCTGTCATATTCATCCGTTAAAAAATGGATAGCAGAATTTAAGCATGGTAGAGAGGTGTGAAAGGTGAACCCCGCTCTGGAAGGCCTTCGACGTCAACTACTGACGAAAATATTAAAAAAGTACTTGATTTAATAATGGGAGACCGCAGATTAAAAATTAGAGAGATAGCCGAGATTATAGGCATCTCTTATGAACGAACTCAAAACATCATTGTCAACGAGTTGGGTTTCCACAAGGTGTCTGCGAGGTGGGTTCCGCGACTGTTTTCAGTTGAACAAAAAAGGACGCGATTGACTATTTCACGCGACTGTTTGAAGTTATTTGAAGCCGATGCAGATGATTTTTTGAATCGTTTTGTTACTATGGACGAAACATGGGTTCATTACTGTACACCGGAAACAAAACAACAATCAAAACAGTGGAGAAGACCTGGTTCACCACCCCCTAAAAAGGCTAAGTCGATTTTGTCGGCAAATAAGGTGATGGCTTCAGTATTCTGGGACTCGAAAGGTGTGATTATGATTGATTATCTTGAAAGGGGTCAGACTATAAACTCTGATTACTACTGCACCTTACTAAGTCGTTTACGAGAGGAAATAAAAGAAAAACGTCGAGCAATGCTCAGAAGAAAAGTCCTGTTTCATCAAGATAACGCCCGTGTTCACACGTCAGTACAGTCTATGGCTGAAATTCACAACTGTGGCTTTGAACTGTTACCGCATCCGCCGTATTCACCTGATATGGCACCATCAGACTTCTTTCTGTTCCCTAACCTAAAAAAGCACTTGGGAGGTCAAAGATTTTCGACAAACGACGAGGTCAAAGCAGCTGTAGACGCATATTTTGACTCTAAGGAAGAATCATTTTTTTTCAACGGTCTAAATGCTTGGAAGGGGAGGTGGCAAAAGTGTATTGAACTTGATGGTGATTATGTAGAAAAATAAAAATATAACTGATTTAGTATGTGTTTATTTACTTGGTTAGGCCGAGTACTTTTCAATCCACCCTCGTATTTTAAAATTGATGTAAAACCTTTCACTAGTTCCGGCAAAACATAGTGCCTGTCTATGCACAAATATCGTATGGATTCTATTTTTGACATGTATTGATTGATTGTGAGTGTACGAGTAATTCTAAATACTAAGATGGCTAAGGGATGATGTCTATTTATATTTATGATATTGGTAATATCATAAATATAAATACACACAGTAAGAAATGTTTTAAATTGCTTGTATTACAAAAAACATAATATAATGTAGGTAACTCTATTTATTATTGTAAATCATAATTTATTTAAATATTCTATTAACAGTAGTAGGTACAGAAACAGAATTCAATTTAGATTATAAATAATACCTATTGAAAGTCACTTTTTTAATTTACTACTGGTTCGGAAAAAACCTCTGACTTGAAGAGAACCGGCAAAATACCCAGTGGGTCTTTAAAAAAAAGCCAGCTTACAATCATGTATGTCATAAATAACAACACAGAACAAATTAGAAATAGCTTGGTAGTAATCATCCACGGGTTGTTGTCAGCCATAAATTTCTTTATACTATAATTTTAACAGTGGTAGAGCCACGCGGCAGCTTTGCTGTTACACGTATGGGCCGGCTCCAACCGGGGTGGTACCACGACCTCACAGAATACCGGCGTGAAGTGGAAAATCTGCTTCCGCGTTTCGTCTGGTGAGTGCAGGTGACCGGAGACCCAAATCCCCCCCCCCCTCATCAACATGGTAACGGAATTAAATGATGATAGACTACCCCAGGATGGTACCAGCACCCCTGGAGAATCCCTCGCTGAGCATCCACGACCATGTTTCTCCACTCCTGAGCGTGGGTGCTCATGCTGCCCCGCGTATTCTGGGGGGGGGGGGGGCACAATTCCGCTCAAGACTACAACTGCTCGGGGCAAACGGAGCAACAAGACCAAGGCGATCCCTGCCACGCTATCCGTGAATTTCTGCAATATCAGGGGACTTCACTCTAATCTAAACGCCGTCCACTACTATCTCGAGACGGCGAGGCCGGCTCTGCTTTCTGACCGAGACGCAGGTGTCCTCTTCGGCTGATGTCTCGTATCTCTCCTACCCGGGATACAAACCAGAACACTCCTTTGTGCCTCGGGCTGGAATTTGCGTTTACGTCAGAGAAGCTTCCGGAGGATATCTGTTCTCGACGACTAGGCAGTCTTGAAGGTTCGGACCTATCCATCCTTTGGCTAAGCGTAGACAGTGACGACCATCCGCGCGTCTACGGGTGCCTCTATAGGTCCCATAGCGGTAATACCGAAACAGACCGACTCTTCGACTACGTCCAAATGGCTACAGATTCCTTGCTACAGCAGATCCCCTCCGTAGAGATCGTGATCCTCGACGACTTTAACGCCCATCACGCCGAATGGTTTGGTTCACGTTTAACCGATCATGCGGGGAGATCTGTTCATGATTTTGGCCTTGGCATGTGGTCTGACACAACTGGTTACTTCGCCTACGCGGGTTCCAGATGTGGAGGATCATGCACCTTCCCTGTTGGACCTTCTGCTGACCACTCACCCGGACGGATATCATATTTCCGTCGACGCCCCTTTAGGCTCCTCGGACCATTGTTTTGTCCGGAGTGTGGTGCCACTCACGCTGAAATCGCAGTTGCATTCTGCAGGCTGCCGCCGTGTTTGGCACGATAGGTCAGCCGATTGCGATGGGATGCGGTCGTTCTTTGCATCCTACCCTTGGGTTTGCTTCTCGCCGGACGATCCCAACGTTGTTGCGGATACTGTCGCTGATGTGGTACTTCAGGGTATGGAACTTTTTATTCCTTCCTCTGTGGTGCCCATTGGAGGCAAATCTCAGCCATGGTTTGGTCGCTCCAGTAAAATAGCATCATGCTATAAGCAGGCGTGCTACCAAGCGTGGGCTGGACGCATCAACGTCCCGGGATGTAAACACCAGCGCTCTAAAAAAGAAATATAATTCCGCCTCTAGGTCCTTCAAAAGAGTCATTGTCAGAGCTAAGACAGAGCACATAGGCAGAATTGCCGAGAAACTAGTTCGTCTTCCTTCTGGAACCCGTGCATTCTGGTCTCTCGCCAAGGCTATCCAGGGGAATTTCTGTCAGCCATCTCTTCCATCTCTGCACAGGGAGGACGACTCACTGGCCCATACCGCAAAGGAGAAAGCCGATCTTCTAGGCTCTTTCTTTGCGTCCAACTCGACTCTCGATGACGGGGGAAGTACGCTGCCGACCATCCCGCGGTGTGAGTGCTCCATGCCAGAAGTGCAGTTCATACAGCGCTCGGTTTGCAAAGCACTCCTATCTCTGGACATCTACAAGCCGAGTGGGCCTGACGTAATCCCCCCAATTGTGCTGAGGACGTGTGCTCCAGAGTTGGCACCGGTTTTAGCGCGTCCTTTCCGTTACTCCTACTCTCTAGGCGTAGTCCTAAAATCATGGAAGACAGCTTTCGTCCACCCGATCCCTAAATAAGGCGACCGCTTCGACCCGTCCAACTACCGGCCTATCGCCATCACCTCCTTTTTCTCCAAAACAATAGAGTCTATTGTTAACTGCCAGATCATGAGGTACCTGGAGGATCAACAGCTGATTAGTGATCGCTAATACTATTTTCGCCGTGGTCGGTCAGCTGGTGATCTTCTGATCTACCCAACTCACAGATGAGCGGAGACAATAGAGTCCAAAGGGCAGGCATTGGCCGTTAGTTTGGACATTGCGAAGACATTCGATCGGGTTTGGCACAAAGCGCTTCTTTCGAAGCTCCTTTCCTATGGGCTTCCCGAGAAATTATGCGATTGGATCATCAGCTTTCTTGCTGATCGGAGCATCAAGGTCGTTGTAGACGGTGCAAGCTCCGATTACAAGCCTATTAATGCTGGTGTTCCACAAGGCTGCGTGCTATCGCCAACGCTGTATCTTCTACATATCAATGATATGTTGCAAACCTGTAACATTCATTGTTATGCAGATGACAGCACTGGTGATGCTCTTTACATCGGCCGTGCCAATATTTCTCGGGAAAACGTCTCCGATTACCGGGACAAACTTGTGTCTGAAGTCGAGTCTTTGCTGAACAGAGTGTCGAATTGGGGTCGACTAAATCTAGTCCAGTTTAACCCCCAGAAGACACAAGTTTGCGCGTTAACTGCTAAAAAGAACCCCTTTGTCGTATCTCCTCAGTTTTAAGGCACTCCACTTGTTACCTCAGCCAGTTTCGGAATCCTCGGCGTCGACATATCGAGTAACGTGCATTTTCGTGGTCAATGGAAGAGAAAGCCAAATTGGCCTCTAAAAAGCTTGGCGTGTTCAGCAGAGCGGGACAGTATTTCATGCTGCCACATCGCCTGAAACTTTACAAGGCGCAGGTTCTGTAAGGAATACTGTTCCATCTCTGGGCTGGGGCTCTCAGTACCAGCTCCTACCACTTAACCGCATCCAGCGCAGAGCGGCTCGAATCTTCGACGACCGAGTGCTTTCCGATCGGCTCGATTCACTGGCGCTGCGAAGAGATGTTGCATCTCTTTGCATTTTTTTTTCTCATATACCACGGGGAGTGCTCTGAGGAATTGTTCGGATTAATCCCAGCCGCCAAATTTCGTGAACGCACTACGCGGCAAACGTTCCGATACCATCCACACCATCTGGATGCTTGGCGGTCCACCACTGTACGATTAAAATGGAGTTTTCTTCCGCGTACGACCTCTCTGTGGAATAGTTTACCACCGGTGATTTTTCCGGACCGATACGACCTGTGGACCATCAAGAAAAGAGCTTACTCCTTTCTAAAGGGCGGCAACACACCTGCAATTCCCCTGGTGTTGCAATTGATCATGGGCGGCGGTAGTCACTTAACATCAGGTGAGCCGCATGCTCGTTTGCCTGCTCTTCTGTTTAAAAAAAAAACCCTTTTATACAAACTTAGTTTAATAAATTTTTTGAACTTTGATGATTGACTGACATATATAGACAGGAGGGGTGTCAAGACTTTGTTTTAATATGTTTTTGTTGATTAGTATGTAGTATACATCATAAGAAAATGACTGAGAATTAAAATGCTTATCTATGTTATTACACAATGATAAATAGTGAGGAAGTAAGATGTTTTAAACTGTTTGAGTAAGAATTAAAAAAACACAGGCTTAATTTAAATGTATTTATTACTAGCGATGCGCCTCAGCTTTGAACTGCTGATTTATGGATCTCGACAACAGTGCCATCTACCGGGTCCAAATGTAAATATAAACCATCTAGGGATCCATCCAAACACACACAAACATTTTCATTGAAATTGGTTGGATGGTTTCTTACGTTTTGTCTATAACGGACATAGGTAGAAACATTTTAGTGTTAGATATATTTCTGAAGGTTTTTTGAAAATAACTTGATGGTAACATGTACATTTATGATATTGTAAGCAATTAGAAGGCATTTTCAATTATAAGAGATATGATATAAGACTGTTGTCTTCAATATTCATACACTTTTTGTCTCTGCAAGCTTTCAGCCTGCAAGGCATACAGATTTGTTCTAAGCGATCCACCTGAAAAGAAGTTAATGAATATTGTAAAGGTGTCTTAACTAAATAATAATTTTTATCAATATATTATTATATAGGAATTAAAAGGACATTTTTAATAATAGGAGATATGAGATGAGACAATGTCAATAAACTGTATTTACATATTTCTGTGAGCATTTTCTTATATCTGCATTTTCATATGTTAAATAATAAAGTAATCATTATAAATTATACAGCATTAATCAGCTCCAGCTGATCAAATATAGAAGCAGTAATTATTGATTAACATCAATGATATTCAACTATGTAAATGTTGTCTCACATTTCATTTTCGCTGGTTTCATGTACATAGAAGACAAATATATTATTGTTATATTAAATATATCTGATTCCAGATGACAAAATAATATTCCTTCCTGCAGAGTGAACAACACAGTTGTCTAAGCATAATAGATACAACCATTACACTTTTTTATGCAAACTATTATTATTAAACCTTATATTTGCTTCTAGTACAAATAATTACTGCATTTTTTACAAATAAATATATGTACCATTTATATTGCCCATCTACTATGGCTGGAATAAATCCAGGATCCGTGTCTGGCTTAACAAAAAAGCCATTTGGTATTAAGCAACTTGCTGAATACATAAGGTACCTATTTGTACACAAATGAAGTTATATGAATTGCTCTTCAAAACCCTCTTTAAGTCCCTCGATTTCCAAAGATTCTAATTTTCTTTTAACATTACAATAACTTCTTTTGTCCATTTATTCTATTTATTATTTAATTTGGATTTTACTAATAACATAAACTTAATACTTTGTCACTTTTAACAAACTAATAAGGTTTTAAAACCTGTTTGTTATTTGTATTTGTTTTAGGTAAAATCTACAAACTTAATAATAGATTTTCACAACCTAGAATAGGTGTAAATTAATAAACTCTTATATTAATTAATTTAAACTCGTCAGTTTTATTTGCGAATTTTACCACAAAAATAAAAAGAGAAAAACATACGTACTTGTGTCACAATATTTGGCTAACCTTCCTGATAATTGATAATTCCATATTTTCTTAAACATTAGTCTAGTAATGCTTGTGAATAAAAACTTCATTTTGTCCTTACCATAATGATGCGACTCCAACCATATTTTATTTCACTCGAGTGAATCGAGTGAATTTGTCCAACTCGATAATCGATAGAAAATAAATTTTAACGAGTTACCAAGTTATTTAGATATTACTTCACTAATTTACTTGTATATATAATAAGTCGCTGCGGCTGAAATCACAAGTAACATCCAAATTCAAGCTTGCATCTGGCATGTTGTAAACAAACCTGAATTTAGTTTCATTTATGATATTGATTTATAATTTTAATTTCATGTTGCCACATATTACTTATTTATAAAGGTACATATTTAAAAATGGTTTAACTAAAGTAATCGCTACTCTCAACTCTAGTGATAAACGTTTCTGTAAACAGTCAATTTACTCAAAAACTAGTGTACAACTAGAATGACATACATATATAAATTAACCCGAGTGGCTAGAGTCACAAAACTCTACTCGAATCGCATCTTTATCTTACGGCCAATGCAGTGTTTGCCTACAATTTAGTGACGAAATCGACTTACTAATTCGAGCAATTTTTTGATATACGATGTAATAAATAAATTGATATTAGGTAATATGTGTATATACCTCAATCTCTAAAAACTAGATTGTACAACCAGTGCGTGTTGCCAGTGATGACTTACGGATCTGAGACGTGGTCCTTCACTGCTGGCCGTATGAGGACGCTTAAGGTCGCTCAGCGAGCTATGGAGAGGGCTATGCTCGGAGTTTCTCTGCGTGATAGACTCAGAAATGAGGATATCCGCAGTAAAACCAGAGTGACCGACATAGCCCAACGGATTAGTAAGCTGAAGTGGCAATGGGCCGGCCATATAGCTCGAAGAACCGATAACCGATGGGGAAGAAAGGTTCTCGAGTGGCAGCCTCGTACCGGTAGGCGTAGTGTAGGGCGACCCCCCACTAGATGGAGTGACGACCTGGTAAGACATGCAGGAAGTCGATGGATGCAGGTGGCTCAGGACCGTGCTTTGTGGCATTACTTGGGGGAGGCCTATGTTCAGCAGTGGACTTGTGAAGGGCTGTAATGATGATGATGATGATGAGGTAATATGTGTATAATGTTGTATCAATTTATGTTATATATAATATAAATTGATTATATATACTTTGGATAGTCAAATTATTAATAACATTAAGACTTACGTCATAACGTTAGAGTGATATTATTTTATGAAGATTGTCGATACGCATACCAAAAATAATATATAACTATTAAGAGTAGTAATAATAATTGAGAACAATTTTAAAAATAATTTGTGACAAATTGACACAGCTTCGTTCAGCTAATTTGAATTGCGTAACTCGATCTCAAAATCGAGTTACCTGAATTTCAATTCGAGTCGATTTTTTTCGAGTTATCACGTCACATCTCTAAGACAATAATTTTTTTAAATATTACATCACCTTAGCTGATGATCAGAACACGAATATCAAACAACTAATTTTTTATCAGATTTCTTGATTCCGTTTACATTTTAGAAAAATCTATAGGCCATTTACTATTATAATTTGGTGTCTTTTTTGATGTAAATACCATTAAATGACGTTAATATTTCTAGTGGGTCCAAAAATGATTGTCTCCTTTGGATTTATTTTACACTCTGTGAAATAAATCCATCACAATCTATAAAAAGTCCACTGCTGACCCTAGGCCTCCCCCATATATTGTTTTATAGGGGAGATATTTGCCATTTTTATCACGCTTGGCGGACGGAGTGGTAACCGCAGATTTTATAATTCTGAATTGTTGTCAGGAAAATGCTGCTCCCCATATTCCGTTTCAGGTTCCCTTTGACGCCTCTTACCACGGGACGTATGGAGTAGTGGACGCCATGACACTGGTAGTTGTAAAATAAATACATAAAGCAAAATAATGAAAACTACAGATTAGTTGTCAGTTCAGTACAAGTCGCAAGTCTACTGCTTGAACATAGGCCTGCCCCAAGGAATGCCACAGAGCACGGGCCCGAGCTGACTGCATCCATCAACTTCCTGAATGTCTTACCAGGCCGTCACTCCATCAAATGGGGGGCAGCGCTACAATACGCCTACCGGTACGAGACTGCCACTCGAGAACCTTTTTCCCTATCGGTTGTCGGTTCTTCGAGCTACAGAGCTGGCCTACTTACTAATCCGTTTGGCTATGTCGGTCATTCTGGTTCTACTGTGGATATCCTCATTTCTAAGTTCATCACGCGGAGAAACCCCGAGCAGAGCCCTCTCCATAGCTCGTTGAGCGACCTTGAGCATCTTCATACGGTCAGCAGTAAAGGACCACGTCTCAGATCCATAGGTTATCACTGGCAACACGCATTGGTTGCACAATGTAGTTTTCAGGTTTTGAGGGTATATCTGACGAGAAGATGTGTCGTAATTTTCCGAACGAAGTTTCCGAAGTTATGTTTACCTATTCGGACTATTTGTCACAGGTAAACGTACTCGTCAACAACTTCGAGATTAGTGCTCTCAATAACTACCGGCATATGCGTGACATGGATGTTACAAGTGATCTTTTCAGCATGTTTAAGAACATTATATTTCGTTAGAAGAATAAAAATGTTCGTTTTGTTAATTTTAAAGCCATTGTGAGTAGTGTAAAGGCTGCAACTTAACGCAGTCTCTGTGTTCGTACTACTTTGTGTAGCTTGCACTTCTGTCACTTGTAAGGGTCGCGCAGTCTCCACAACCTTGTCCGCGATTGCTGATAAATGCTCCAGGTCTTTTACTTCACACACTGGCGGAGATTGCCAAATTAAGTCTAAAAATCAGGGATTTGGAGAGAGATAGACATCGTGATTATCGTAGAAATAATTATCAATATTGCTCCAGATCGCGATCTAACTCACGCGGCCGTACTCGTAATACGACACGGCGCTCACCTGATAGTCCGGA
Organism: Parnassius apollo; assembly: GCA_907164705.1. NCBI lineage: Eukaryota > Metazoa > Arthropoda > Insecta > Lepidoptera > Papilionidae > Parnassius > Parnassius apollo. The sequence continues at coordinate 25,252,628 of CAJQZP010000885.1, read as the reverse complement.
CTGGCTGTGTAGTTATCATTATAAATATCACCATAGAGCTACGAAATATGTAGAACCGTGCGCCTGGCCTAAAACAGACAAGAAGGAAAACTAGATCTGGTGCAATCGCACGTGGAGATTTGCACCATAGCTCCTGTTCCCCGATTATGTATCACGGGCAATAGCAGTGGACTCCGATTTTTAGTGGACACTGGTGCGAACATTTCAGTGCTGCCGGTGAATAAAAATCGCGTATCAAGTGCAAAATGTGAAGACTATAAACTGTACGCTGCGAACGGGAGTGAAATTAAGACTTTTGGTGTTAAAACATTGGACTTAGACCTTAAGTTACGACGACCATTGCGTTGGTCATTTGTGGTGGCAGACGTCAAGCAACCAATACTCGGTGCTGATTTCTTAGCCCATTATAAACTATTAGTGGATGTGAACAATAAAAAACTTATCGACTCAGTGACTTGTCTAAAAACTATTGCGTCTGTGACTGTGCAAAATGAACCGTCCGTGAGAACAATTGACTGTATGAATGAATATAGCGATATATTAGGCGAATTTCCCAACGTAACGAAGCCAATGTGTTTTAAGGAGCTTCCTTGTCACTCGGTGGTACATCGTATAGAGACTTCGGGCCCCGCTGTATTCGCACGTCCAAGGCCTTTACCACCCGATAAATACTATAAGGTTAAAGCTGAGTTCCAACGCATGCAAGAGATGGGAATATGTAGGCCCTCTAAGAGCAACTGGGCGAGTCCTCTTCATGTCGTTACGAAAAAGAACGGCGAGCTAAGACCGTGCGGCGATTATCGAGCATTGAACGCGATCAGCAAGCCGGATCGATATCCGATACCGCGCATCCAAGATTGTAGTTATTTATTGCACGGGAAAAGTATATTTACGAAAATTGATATTCAACGGGCCTACCATAACATTCCTATACATAAGGACGACATTCCGAAGACGGTTATAACAACGCCATTCGGTTTGTTTGAATTTTTACGCCTTGGTTTCGGGTTCCGTACGGCGGCGCAAACATTTCAACGTTTCATGCAAGACGAAGTGTTACGGAATCTTAACTTTGTATTTATATATATTGACGACGTTATTATAGCGTCATCAACGAAAAATGAGCATAGGCAACACATAAGAGAGGTATTACAGAGATTGGATAAATATGGTATTACAATAAATTTAGCAAAGTGCGAATTTGGCAAGACTGAAATAGATTTTTTGGGATTCCGGATGTCAAAGGAAGGCATGAAGCCATTGGACGATCAAGTCAAGGTCATTTCTGAATATCCAAGGCCAAAGACAGTGGAAGAACTTCGTCGTTTTCTCGGAATGATCAACTTTTATAGAAGACATTTACCGAAGGCCGCCGGAATCCAAGCGAAATTAAACGTATTTCTCCATAATTGTAAAAAAGAAAGACAAGAGTTCGATTCCATGGACGGATGAAAGTATTGAAGTGTTTGAACAGTGTAAACAAAGCCTTAAAAGCGCAGTTACACTGTCATTCCCGTCGCCGGATGCACCGATTGCTCTCATGACGGACTGCTCCAGCACATGTGCAGGTGCTGTGTTGCAGCAAAAAGAAGGCGAGGCATGGAAACCATTAGGATTTTTTTCATCGAAATTGAGTGAAACACAACAACGTTACTCAACGTATGATAGAGAGTTGTTGGCCATTTATATTGCTATTAAGCATTTTCGACCTTTTATTGAAGGCTATTTCTATTGAAGGCCTACCCAGTCAAGGATATCACAGCCGAGACAGTAGCATAGTATATCACGATCGGTCCTTTAATTTAACTACAGATCAAGCTTTTATCGCAATTGTTTAGGCACTTAGCCAAGAGGATGGGTATCAGAAAATTTAGAACAACGGCTTATCACCCCCAGTCGAATGGCATCGTGGAGAGATGGCATCGATCCTTGAAGGCTGCGCTTATGTGCAGAGGCAACACTGACCAATGGGTTTCGGAGTTACCAACAGTCTTATTGGGATTAAGAGCATGTCTGAGAGACGATACGCAAACCAGCGCTGCAGAGATCGTATTAGGAGAAGCACTACGATTGCCTGGAGATTTTTTTCAGCCGCTAAGGCTAGAAACCTCCGACAATATTTTATTTGTGCAAGAGCTGCGTAGAAAAATATCGCATTTGGCTTCCGTTCCAAGAAAGGAGTTACATCAAGGAAAAATTTTCATACACACTGACTTAAAAGACTGCACACATGTATTTGTACGGGTTGACAAGGTGTCCAAACCACTTACTCAACCATATATGGGTCCCTTCAAAGTAATTAACAAGACAGAGAAATATTTTAAAATTATGCAATCGGATACGCCGAAAGTTGTAAGCATCGATCGGCTAAAGCCAGCGTATACGATCATATCACAAGAATGCACAGATGCTCCTAATAAGGGAACTCCGAACGTAAGCAGTAATAGCAAGGTGTCGAGATTCGGACGAGTAATTAAACCTGTTGTTCGTTTCGCTGTGTAAATGCGTGTAAATACGTACAGTGCTTTGTGGCATACCTTAGGGGAGGCCTATATTCGGCAGTGGACTTGTGAATAGAATGATGATGATGAGAAATTAATATTAATATAATATCAGGTAAAATTTTATTACTCTTTGTTTTTTTTTTCGCTGGATTTCAAACGAAATGTCGTTCCCAAGCACTGCAAGAAGCGTATTATCAAGAAAGTAGTGCAATCTAACAAGTGTTACTATGATTTTTTTGTGTGGCGATCTCTCCTTTACAGCCAACTGTCTGCACATAAGTTACTCACAAATCCTTAAAAGCTTTAGCAAAATAATCATAGCCATTTTAATTTCTTATTTATATATAACCTTTTCGAGAAGACGGTGGAGGTCAAGTGGAGCCAATATATCACTAAAACTGTCGTAACACTGTAATTTCGTAACACATTCTGTATGTACTGAATTTTATCATTATTTTTCAGCGTAAAGTAGATGAATATTACGGGAGAAGAATTCCTTTTTTTTTCATGAAACTGAGTTGATAAACGAACTCCACAGTCTACATTATAGTAAATAACTACAGCAGTGCGTAGACGTTTGCTGTAAACAAAATAGGCTACGGATGCATGTCACTTCTGAGGACTAAACTGGGATGCCTCACAGCTAGTTATTATTCTGACTCTCTATGGTATAGAGTTTATATTCTGACTCTCTATACCCTTCTGATGGGAACACAGTGCACTTCTATTTAGCTATAGAGATAGGTTCATAGGTATAAGAATACCCAGTAGACTCCTTAGTAAGAAAGAGTTCTAGCTGGTAGTACTATGTTGATTTTTATTTAAAATTCATAATGGTTGCGCGGAAAACCATTCGTATTTATTTATTTTGACGGTAGGCTGCCAAATCGTTTATCCCTTTCCAAAACGATATCATTCATACCCTCCTATCGACACATCGGGGTGGTGGGGTGGGAGGGGAAAGAAGATGATTCTAGAATATCACGTAATCATCGCAACCGAAGGTATAAAGGGCACGCGCGACCGACGCGCAGGCCTCTTCCCGCCGCGCTCGTCGTTAAAACCACACCGCTTCTCTCCCGACGTATCTCTGGGGTCCCAGAGTGTCTGTCCAGAAGAAGTTCCAGAAGTCGCAGCTATAGTGCCCAACAGCATAGAAGAGACACCCCGGTGAGTGAATATTCCTAATAATACTGCCTGCTTGATATAATTGTGTTTTAACCCGCACCAATTTTGTTTTCTCCTAATCAAGCAGGATTCCTTTCATCGATTTGGCAAATAATAGTTCGTTTTTAGGGAAGAGCGAGTGCATTGTACCGCATGCTATAGTCGCCGTTTATATAAGTGTAGAAACATTTTGTAGATACAGTCCACTTAGATTAATATCTCGCGTAATAGGTTTAAGGTTCGACCGGGGAATTCGACTTCGGCGACCTTAGGCTCGTCGCTACACCATTTTATGGTCCTTCGAGCCGGATTTGGACTGGTGTTTAGTAGTCGTTCAACCATTTTCTGGTCGAATTATTAAATTAATTATTTAGATAATGCACTCTAATTTATGGAATAGTCTTAAATAGTGTTCGTTTAAATTTAAATTTTGGTTAGGTACTCGCAAACAGAATTATTCATTTAAATAGTGTTTGTATTTGGTTTAAATTTAAAGCTTATAAGTCGCTTAAATAATTGAAATAGTGTAATCGCAACCGTTTGGTACGCTTACCCGACAATTTTGATAAAAATATTGAGTTTAGCGAGCGACACGCGTAACAGGTGTTCGATTTAATTACGTAATACGGCATACGAGTGTCCATTCTCCATTATTTGTGCGTTGTGAGATTAATTGTGTATAAATTTATTATAATAATTTAAAATGGCGGTTAGTGGAAATGAAATTAAAATTAAAACGCTTTATGCCAAGAGGGACATACTTTTTTCACGTATACAAAGTATTAGTGATCACATAAAGAACATCAATGTAGAAGCAGTGCGGGAAACTTTTTTGAATGAAATTGAAACGGTGGATTCTTTGCGGACGGATTACGAAAGAATATTAGACCAAATTAATCATTTGGAATTACAAATCGACCCGAAATACATAGTGAACTACCAACCGCTTCTAACATTTGAAGATATGTTGTGTCGCGTGAAAAGAACGGCGAAACTCTTACAATCTCAAAACGAAGCAAAGCCGGAAATACAGGTACGTCCACGTGACTCAATTAGGTTGCCGCCAATAGATATTCCGGTATTCAAAGGTGATATTAAGACATGGCCCTTCTTCTTCAGTAGTTTTTAAAACAATATACACAATAACCCATCGTTATCGGACGCTGAAATAATATATTATTTAATTAGTAAAATAAGTGGCAGGGCACAGTCAATTTGCTCGAGTTTTACACCTACAGCAAACAATTACTTGTTAATATGCGAAACGCCTAAAACTAAATATGAAGATAGGAGAATGTTAGCTTCCGAATATTTGAACCAGATATTCGATCTTAAACCTATATCATCCGCGAACATCAACGGCTTAGAGCAGTTTTTAGATAAATTTGTGGCATCGGTGGCTGCACTTAAGAATTTGAAATTTAATGACCTTATGGACGTGGTGTTTCTCCATATTGCACTAAAGAAATTAGACCCCAACACCGTGCGTGCGTTTGAAATGGAGCATCGTAGCTCGGAGATGCCTTCCTTTCATTCATTAGCATCATTCGTGCGAGATCAAATAAAGGTGATGCAGCGCTCTCCGAACGTTAAACAGGAGATTAAAAGGTGCGTCGAGTACAGACTCAACCATCTAAAATAGCAGGGTCGTTAAAGTACGTAACCGCTACGTCAGCATCACTTCAGCATGCTTACATCGTATGTAAAGATAAACACGGTAATTTATATAATTGTGCGACTTTTCGTAAATATTCACCAAGCGAACGTTATAAATTAGTAAAGACAAACAACCTATGTCTGAACTGCTTAATTGATAAGCATTTAGTTGCAAAATGCAATTCGAGTTCCGTATGTAGCAAGTGCGCCAGGAAACATCACACGCTATTACATTTTGAAAAAAGCAACATAGCGGCGTCAAGTAAAGCGGACAAGGAATTCACCCCTACTAAGGTCAATGATTCTAGCGGTTGACCTGGTGATGTCGCTCTGTGCTCATTGGCAAATATGGGAGCACAACCTCCTTCAACCGTGTTACTGGGTACGGCGCGTATTTTGGTTAGGGATTCGCGTGGAAACGAATAAAGCGTTCGTCCACTGCTGGACAGCGGAGCCCAAAATAGCTTTATAACGCGACAATGTTGTCAGCGCTGATGGCTTAGTAATAAATAGGTCACTTTCATGTCCTGTAGTCAAAGGCATCGGAGGTACTAGTAAAGCTACCCAGGGATATATAAATTTAAAATTTTATTCTCGGATAGATCGTAATGTTAACTTTGATATAAATGCACTAGTAGTGGATAGGGTCACAGAACGGCTGCCAACCGTTTCGGTTGACACCTCGGCAATGATTGAATTAAAAAATTTGACTCTAGCAGACGACACTTACGCCGTTCCTGGAAAATAGACATGCTCATTGGAGCATCGCTTTTCCCTCATATTTTGCTAAATAACAAGGTCAGGGGCAACTCCTCGCATACCGCGCCTTACGCACTGGAAACCGTATTGGGCTACGTCATCATTGGCTCCGCCCCCATCATGGATAGTATTTCGGCAACCTTTTATTGTGGTATGGCTGTCGAACCGCTCGAGTCGTTAGTCCGCATATTTTGGGAGATGGAGGAGGTGAACGTCTCACCCATAGCTAACTCAGATGACAGATTATGCGAGGAAATTTACGTCCGCACGACCGTTCGTGATCGCGACGGTAGATATAGTGTAGCGCTACCCTTTAAAGGAGATGTTTCATCTCTCGGCGATTCGCGTCAAATGGCGGAAAAACGTTTCTACAGCTTGGAGCGTAAGATGCTCGCTTCACCCCAGTTAAAGGAAGCTTATGACGGCGTCATTAACGAATATAGGGAAGGTTACATATCACTTGTGGCTTCGAAATTAGATAACTACGAAGACACACCGTCGTATTTCATACCACACCACGGGGTCATTAGGGAGGGCAAACTTACATCTAAGTTACGTATAGTGCTCTACGCTAGTGCTAAAACTAGCACTCACCTGTCGCTTAACGATATCCTCTATAATGGTCAAAATTTACAGGGCAGTTTATGTAATATAATAGCCAATTTTCGTTTGTTTAGTATAGCACTATCCGCCGATATTCGCCAAATGTTTCTTTGCATAGGGGTCCGTGAATGCGACCGTAGGTTCCAACGCATTTTATATCGTTTCAACCCAAAGGAACCTCTAATGGTGTTTGAATTTAACCGCGTTTGTTTTGGTTTAAAGTCGAGCCCATTTCATGCGTTACGCACGGTGAGACAGCTCGCCCACGATGAAGGTCCCTCTTATCCTAAAGCTAAGAGGGCAATTGAAAGTGGATTATATATGGATGATTTTGTATATTCGGTCGATAGCGTGGAGGAGGCCACCCTAACCACCGCCGAGGTTATAAGGCTCATGAAATCGGGTCAATTCGATCTTGTGAAGTGGACTAGTAATTCGCGTCTGGTTTTAGATACAATCCCACTATCACACCGTCTTTCGGCGATAAAGGAATTCGACGATTCTGATACACACAATGTGCTCGGTCTGTGTTGGTCACCAGAGTCCGACGTGTTTAGCCTTAAGGTAAATCCGCCCGTAGAGAAATGCACAAAGCGCACAATACTGTCATGCGTTGCTAGATTATGGGATGTCATGGGTTTCGTAGCTCCGGTGGTATTATACGCTAAGCTTTTGATTAAACAACTTTGGTTATTTGAATGCGATTGGGATGATTCGCCGCCTGACAGCATTGCTCGGTTGTGGCAGCGTTTTAGAGAGGAACTTCCTTTACTAAGAGAAATTAAAATACCGCGTCATATAAACGTCGATAGAAATAGCGTCATAATGGTCGTTGGGTTTGCAGACGCCAGCGAGAAGGCTTACGGGGGCGTTGTATATTTCCACGTTCAGAATAATGGTAGAAATTCGATTAGCCTCATTAGTTCTAAGTCGAGAGTCTCCCCCCGTAAGGTTATCTCTCTGGCGCGCTTAGAGCTTTGCGCAATATTAGTACTCAACAAGCTTATTACCGCAGTTATCAGCGTATGTAGGGATAGAGTTTACATAGAAAGGATATTTGCCTTTTCCGACTCCTTCGTCGCCTTATGCTGGGTTCATTCTTCACCCCACCGTTGGGATACATTTGTCGCGAACCGAGTGGCCAAGATCCAAGACGAGTTAGAAACGCGGAACTTTTATCACGTGTCCGGTACGGAAAACCCTGCCGATTGTCTATCCCGTGGACTCACCCCGATGCAAATAATGGACCACCCGCTTTGGTTCCATGGACCTTCTTGGGTTCACTTGGATCCCTCGCAATGGCCAATAACCGATTTCGAACCTTCGTCAGTGTCACAACCGCCGGAAGAGAAGAGACACGCTCTAGTGGCGAACGTTTCGAGCGAGGTTTCTCCAATCCTTGCTTTGGCGAACCGCTTGTCCTCTTGGTCGAAGTTATTGCGTAGCGTAATTTACGTTTGTCGATTCGCGAAGCTTTTACCGCGACGTTCGTATGTCTTAGCGTCCGATTACAACTATGCCGAGTCGCTAGTATTACGTCAACTTCAACGTGCACACTTCTCTGAAGAAATTACAAGATTAGAATCGAATAGAGCTTGTAGACGCGCCTTTCTTCATCTGGAACGTCGCGCCTTTATATAGCTTTCCAGACGTTAAGGATCTGATGTAAAATATAGTTTTTTTCTTTGAAAGAGAAGAAAGCAAAGCGGTATGAAATATAAGAATAGAAGGAGAGTTAATTGAGCAAGTGGATGAGTTTGTGTATTTGGGATGTGTATTTAGCAGGGATGGTAGATACGATAGGGATATAGAACGACAAGTAAATGCAGGGAATAGAGTGAATGGGGCACTACATTCTATTATGGAGAATCAGAATGTGTCAAAAAGGCACGTATGGTAATTCATAATGCTGTGTTAGTCCCTACTTTAACGTATGGTGGTGAAAGCTGGGTGTGGCAGAAGAAGCACGAAAGTAGAATAAATGCTGTAGAAATGCGATCTTTAAGGAATATGCTAGGGTTGAATCTGAATGACAGGGTGAGAAATTGCGTGATAAGAGATAAATGTGGTATGCAAGATGATGTTGTGACCAGGATTAAGAAAGGAATGCTTCGGTGGTTTGGTCATGTAGAAAGAATGAACGAGGAAAGAGTGACAAATCAAATTTATATGGCAGATGTGAACGGCCGAGTCGGGACGGAACGCCCTAGAAAAAAGTTTATCGACCAAATTGGCGATATTTTGAAAATGGGCCACGTTAGAAGTACTCTTAACCGACGAGCATGTATGCGTAGATGATGTAAAGGAGGCGAAAGAGGTATGACAGGATCGTGCCAAATGGAAGTCCGTAGTCTCTGCCTACCCCTCTGGGTGACAGGCGTGAGTGTTTATGTTTTATGTTAATGTTTATTTTTCAATTTTCAGATAAAATTTATTCATGGGATAACAACAATAAAACGTTCTTTTTGGTTATCCGTCAAATAAATTATAACCTGACTAAATATAAAAGTGAATCCATTAATATATCATACAAATACATCTGTAATTTTTAATTTGTTGACGTTGTGAATGAATAAATTTCGTCTGAAGATAGAAAATTGGGCCCTTAAGAATATACTAATCGTATCTATGAGTAAATAAATATGTATAGAATATTATATTTTGAACCGTTAAGCTTGAATACACATTGGAAACTATTAGCATATCAGAGAGCTTAATACTCTCGGGATTATTAAACATATAGGAGTAGATTCCTAGAAAGCTTAGGGAGTTCCTACTTGACCACATACCCTTTTAACAGAGGAAGCTTTAAGATGCCTTGTGGATGTTAAAGTCCAACTATAATACGAAAGTTAATCATACGTGTTTAGTGATTAATATTAATTCATATTTGCTAAACGGAAATTGTTCAACATAGGGATTTACCTATGAAAATATTCCTTGGCGTAGGAAATTATTTTTTTATAAAAAAGTTATTCATTGACATTATATTTGCATTAACTTTAATCACTCTTGTTATAATATAAAAAGTTTCTTGAAGTGATTTCTATAGATAATTGATTTTCACATTATAGCCGACTTTACTAAAAGGGGAAATATAACACATAATATAAAGTTTCCTGATTGCCGGGTGGTATCTGACTGATTAAAAGCGGTCACCGAATAATTTGAGAGTTTTAATTATTTGGATTACCCATAGTAATAGCGCTATGTTTAATTACTTGTGAGAATATTAATTGAATACTAAATAATTTATAAACGAATTAAAAGCGAATATTTTCCTCTTTTTTACTTTATATTAAATTACATACAAAACGAAACCTTGTATTATAACTAATCCCTCATAGAACTGAAAATACACCTTGGTTGTCATTGTTATTTGAGGCTGTTCCTCATCAACTAATATTTATCATTTTAATTTTGGATCCAGATACTTATAATGAATAATAGTAGCTTTGTGCAGAGCACAAGGCACCAGCTACGAGACCCAAATGAACTAGACTGAAGTCCAGGTAAAACACACTTATTGTTGTATTATCTATTGTAATGCTATTAAGACTTACCGTTAAGTGGCGGTGTAATAATTACCACAACCCCATATTATCTCGTGGGTGTCGTAAACGGCAACAGAGGGAAACAAATCAAGAGGTGAGCAGCAGCATGTTCCTAGTAACGACTAAATATAAAAAAATCGGTTGACAACCTATGTATGACCAATGACCAACTATGGTAAATATCCCCCTCTATTAGGCAATCTATGGGGGAGTAGGCTGTAACGGTAATATTAACCGTAATGGTGATACTGACATGTATGGGAAGCCATGATATCTTCTTTACACTTCACTACATATTTACGATTTAAATCAAAGCCGTTGCAAAATTAACTAGTGTGATGCTGGCATTCTTGTGCGTTGGAAAATACAGTGTCTAAACATACATTAACGGTTGAGTTGACGAAAGCGAGGAAATAAGGATTCTATGCAATTGCTTTCTTCATCCACTGCCGAATTTAAGCTTTTTTAAGAATGCGTGAACTAGACTGCATAACTTAAAAGATTAGATCAACTCGACTTAACCAAGCTAAAAGTCGGCTTAAAGAGCGAAAAACCCATTCAAAGTTAAAATTAAAATATTATTATTCAAAATATCAATTTTTTATCACTAAAAAATCTTTAGAAATCACTTCTTGAAGGTAAAGAAAGCATCGCCCTCGCATCGCTTGTGTGAGTAGATCACCTTGTAAGAAAAAGAACATTTAACGCTTCTACTAGTGATGTAGCTGACCATCAACTATTTCATTTATTGGGATTTGATTTTGATATTTTCAAATGGATTTACGAGTATACGTATATCACAAATAATCTGTATGAAGAGTAGTTCGCTGATGAAGATGGAATTTTTTTTAAATAAAATGGGATAACAAACGAACACACAGTCCACCTGATGGTAAGTGGATACTGTAATCTATGGACATCTACATTTATCTTCCATAAAGAATCAAAATGCAGATGCGTTGTCACCCTTGAGGACTAAGATGGAATGCCTCGTTTCAGCAAATAGGGTTTCCATTTCTCTACACTAATCTACACTAACCACACGAAACACAGCAGCATTGAGCTGTTATTTTACGCTGGTATTCTGTGAGAGCGTGGTCCTGCCCCGGTCGAGCCGACCCATTCGTTCTACAACTATAATATAGTTGCAGCGTGGCTTTACCGTATAAACGTATAACGTGTACCACGTATACCACTTGCAAGTTTGATAGGAATTTAGAGAAGTAAGTATAAAGCGAACAAAAATTCTCAAATATAAGACGGTTATAATTATATAAAAAAGTATGTGGGACCTCGTCATAAAACCTACCTTAGTATAATATTTTTCAAATTGCAAGTAAAATATATTGTCCTTAAAATATTTTCTTTCCAGACATTAAGGATCTGATGTAAAATATAACCTTAGGGAATAGGAGAACGCAGCGACATTCTGTAATACACGACAGCTGCTAAATTTATGTCTTGTACTTTGCTAGCGAGATTACAATTCAGCCTCTAAATCCGAAATTTACAATCTAAAATAATTTTTATTAAGTACTTATACTAAATTCCGAAAAACGACCTGGTTCTATGTGGCTTTGATATCCCCTCAAATTAGACAATTTTTTTTTTTTTGTATTTTAGCAACTATAATTTATTAATTGGTTTATTTATATTTATATTTATATTTATTTATTGTTGATACGTGTGTTTCATCAATTGCCTAAAACCCTGTACGAATTATGCGCAAAGGCTGTGGGAGAAAAGCAGGAGTAATGGTTTCCCGTTACAACTGAGTCACAGACCGTTTTGTCACAAACTAATTATTAAGCTGTAGGTATACTTAAATTTTAAGATTGTATTTTTTGTGGCAAATATATACTTTTTATTTATTTATTTAATTACCCCTATTCTAATTCTTACTTAATCTTCAACACAATAATAAAATAACTATGTTCTTTTATTCCAAGTTTTTCGTAGTATCGTTGTTTGTGATAATTATATTAAGCAACTAGAGAAATGTGGCAAGAAATTCTGCAGAAATCTTTTTTATAACTGAATCATCTATTGTAAGAAGAAAGTCTAAACACAGTTATTAGGTACAATCTTTAATTAATCTTTGACAAACACTTTTCAAATTATATTAAAATTGTAACAAGAAAGTCTAAACACAGTTATTAGGTACAATCTTTAATTAATCTTGACAAACACTTTTCAAATTATATTAAAATAAAGACCACAATCCGGCGCGCACGCTGAGTCAAAAGTACCGGTAGTTTTCCGTGCCGCGACAGAGTGGCGCCATATCCCCCGCCCGCACCGCAGGCACACCCTTCCAGCGCCTGTTACTAGGAGCGCGCGTAACATCGGCCATCCTGAAAGTGAATACCGTCAGGTATTCACATTAGGAAGCATTAGTAAGAAGAATTGTTTTTATACCTACTCAGAATTGGCTGAACCCAACAGAATAGAGCATAACAGAATTTACCATTGTCTAACTTTCTAAAAGATCAATCAAATCCTGTGTGTCTACAAGATCAGCATCACTTTCAGATTCAGTCTCACAGGTGACAGAACTTCTGTAAGGTCGCAGAGCATCAGCAGGCACCATTGCATTAAAGTTTTTATAACCCTTCATGCCTTTAATACTTCGGATTTTGTATCGGTCGTTCGGACACACTTGAACTACCTTATATGGTCCGGCATATATTTTGTCAATCTTTCGATTAACTCCCGTTTCAGAACTCGTAGATGCCTTCTTCCACAAAACTAGGTCCCCTTTCTTGTATTTTCTGGCTTCCTTCCTGTTTTTGTTGCACTTGGTGTTCATATATTCCTGTTTCTTTCTGATATTTTCACTGGCTTTTGTTCGCTTCTCTTCACAACTAACTTCTCCGTTTCTAGCTGACAAACCCGGGATCAAATTTTTTTTATTCGCATACATTAGTTCATACGGACTAAACTTTGTCGTATCATTAACTGTATGATTTATTCCACTAACTATATCAGGTATCGCGGTATCCCAACTACTAGTTTCATTGGTACTCGTACGGATAGCATCAAACACAGTCCGATTGACTCGCTCTACTTGGCCATTGGCACGAGGTGCTGCTACAGCATTCAGCGTATGTCGAATTTTATACGTAATACAAAACTCTCGAAAATATCGGCTGGTAAATGACAATCCCCTATCAGAAACTATTCTAACCGGATAACCAAGAATGGCAAATGCATCACGTAACGCTGTCACAGTTTCGGTAGACCGAAGGGTTTTTGTTGCTTTAACGACGACAAACTTAGTGAAGGAATCTATTATTACCAGTATATACTGGCTTCCCTTTGTCGATTTAGGGAATGGACCCACATGATCAATGTGCACTGTGTGCATTGGTTCGTCCGGTTTCGGTATAGGGTAAATTTTGCCTTCTGTTTTTCCATAGTTACCCTTTTTAAACAAGCATTCCAAACACGCTTCAACATACTTCTTAATAAATTTGGTCATTCGTGGGAACCAATAATCAGCTTTTATCGCCTCTTCACAGCGTTTAAACCCTACATGACCAACATCATCATGAAACTTCTTTACAATACGCCATTTAGCTGCTTTAGGCACAGCTAAACGCTCACCATTTAAAGTCTTTCTATAAATTCGCTCATCTTTAAGGCTGTAATTATTTTTGACGTCACTGCTAGGATCTTCACTTTTGAGCTGGGTATAAATGGAATGCAATTTGTTATCTTGTAACTGTGCCGCCAGGAACCAGTCATCTATTTCTGTGATGTTTAAAACATCGGAAACGGGGTTGCGGCTTAAAGCGTCAACATGCCGCATGCTAGTGCCAGGTCGGTATACTATTTCCATGTCAAAATCTTGAATTTGGAGCCACCATCTGGCGATCCGTGGCACGAGATCGCGTTTTGTAAGTGTACTTCGCACAGCGGAGCAGTCGGTTACATATGTGTTACTACTGCAGTTGTATCAAATACCAATCCATCAATTGTCATTGTTAATTGTACCTGACCCATAGCTGGCACAGTGTCACCCGTAAATCCCTGTAGAGTAGTTTTTGATTCCAAAATAGGGCAATTTAAGGACTTTGCCATATCCAGTGTTATAATATTCACTTGGGCGCCTGTGTCCAAATAGCCACGATACTGCGTTCTTCCAACGCGAACTTCTTTCTTGTATATATTGTTAAGATTTTGTACAATATTAATTGGAACTGTTTCATCCTTAGATTTTTTTAACAGATTCTCTAGTTTTAAACATTTATTGATGTTGTGACGCACTAGACCGCAAAACTTGCAAATACGTCTGTCTGGAACTGGGCAGTCCTTAACCATATGCTCAGCAGAATTGCACCTGAAGCAAAGCATCTTCCGAAGTGTTGATGTCAGCGCTGGGCGCGATGTTTTAGGCCCCATTAAGTCGGATGTCCGCTTTTTGTCAAAATCGGTTTTCGTAATACGAAAGTGGTTAGCAAATCCACTATCTAATTTCCTCAAATCTGTTTTATTACGGTAATTTTCAAACGATGACAAATATCCGGTGTAAAATTGCTCAGGAGTTTCACATTTAAAAGCCTTTGCATTATTTTGTAAATCTGAGGGTAAGCCTTTAATTAAACATGAAAGTGATGCAGCGTCATCTAGCCGACAACGACGACACATAGCCAATTTATCGTGATAATAGTGTGTGATACTTTCCGTGTGTTGTTTCTTTCGATCCACTAGTTCTTCGAGCATGTCAGCGTATTCGAAACTCCTCGGAAATGCATTGATCAATAAAGATTTCCACTGATCCCACGTGTAATCATACTCCTCCAATCGGCTAAACCACAGTTGTGCTTGACCTGATAGTCTTGTTTGCATTATTACAATTTTAGAATAATCGTCCCATTTATGGACTACCCAAGTTGATCAATCTTAGCTAGCCAATTTTTCACATTGACTTCATGGTTATCAGGGTCAAAAACAGGTATAATTTTCTCACCAGAGACATTCCTTGACGGCTGTGAAGTTGTACAATACTTCTCCACCATGCGTTCTAGCTTTTGTGTCATCAATCGTTCAAGAAGAACGTTTGGAGAAACATCTTCCTCGGAATCGCTAGCACTTGACATCACGTTCACACCAGGTAATGAGTTCACGTGTAATGTTCCAGCACTAGTCGCAAAAAGTCTAGATTTTTTTGTTGCACGAGTATATGCACTGTCTTTATTAGGCACTGTACGCTTCATTTCGTCCTATTATCCCACTACTGAATGTAACAAGAAAGTCTAAACACAGTTATTAGGTACAATCTTTAATTAATCTTTGACAAACACTTTTCAAATTATATTAAAATTGTAACAAGAAAGTCTAAACACAGTTATTAGGTACAATCTTTAATTAATCTTGACAAACACTTTTCAAATTATATTAAAATAAAGACCACAATCCGGCGCGCACGCTGAGTCAAAAGTACCGGTAGTTTTCCGTGCCGCGACAGAGTGGCGCCATATCCCCCCGCCCGCACCGCAGGCACACCCTTCCAGCGCCTGTTACTAGGAGCGCGCGTAACACTATCTACGCATATTAAAATAAATTAAATAAATGTGTCGTATAGTTGCACCTGCAATTGTCATATTTAAGATACCGAGTAAATTACTTGTAAACCGTTTATTGGAATTCCCTGCCCCAAAACTTTCCATGTGATGAGAGAAGTCCTGTGACCAGCAATACGAACATGTGAAGTTTGCTTTTCTTTCTTACTCATAATGGGGCTATAGAGTAATTGTTAATTAATTATGCCGTCGTTAACATTTTCGGAGATATTAAGATTTTTGTGACAGACTCGTTTTTGTTGCTCGCGAGTTCACACGGAAAAACTTCGTAGCAAATATTATATTAAAGATTGCGAATGTTACTATGAAAGAAAATTCAGCTTTTCTTTTTCAGTTCTTCAAAGTCTACTGTTAGACAAGACTTCTGCCTCTCCCATGGCCGAAATAATAATTGCAGTATCAGATGTCTCTTACTCTTTTTTTTTTGCCCGTCATTTGTTTAGTAGTTTTCATCCCTCGTAAGCCAGAGAATATATAATATTTCACCTCTTAAGACACTCACGGCATTCCGTGGATTCATGAAATCGTTCAATTCATGAAATCGAGTGATGGATTTTCTTATTTCGTAGAACTTCATGAACAGAATTTCAGAAATTCACTTCTATATGTTAGAAAACTAACCGACGTGAATCAATAAGTTCAGTTATGAAATAAATATCGCCAAGATATATTAATCCGTTAGTTGAAATAAAATTATGTAAAAGTATGCAAAGTTATTTTCTCTAAATAAATAAATAAAAAGAGAAGAATGAACAAATAGTAAACAAAATTTAAAAAAAATCTACATAATTTTTTTATATACTTACATTATCCTTCATTGATTCAATTTTTTCTCGAAATTTGTGATTTTTGAAATATTTTATCGAACGGTTGGAAACAACAATTTAAAAAAAATATAATAGAAATAACGTAACATAAAATTAAACAAAATACTGATTTATATTTTTTCTCACCAAAAAACTATAAAATTTATAATATCCTTAAATTTATTAAGAACTGATTTTGTAGTCTTATAGACGAATATTTCAGAAAAAGTACATCAAATAAATATATTCTATATAATATAGTTTATGTTATATAATGGTAGCAAAAGTGCATACTTGTAAATAAAGCACGAACGAAGCAATCATTTCCGTTGTTATTTTTCTGTTCATTCATTGAAACGTTTCCGTTTCGTCACATGCACGTCAACGTTTTCACCCATCATTTCGGACCCTCTTCAATACTCACCTCGCAAATTGAATTTTATCTGTTACAGCGTAGCGTTCGGCTGCTCGTTCGTTTTTCTCTCTAGTGATGAAACAACTCTTGTTTTTAGTTTCTGTTGCTTTTTTCAGTCTTTATAACGTCAGACTGTTCACGATAAAAAGTTATTTCATTTCGAATATCGCATAAATTTTACAACTTTGTAAATATTCAGAAATGAATAATATCAAGCAAGCTTAAGTCACAACGTTGTGCCGCGTGGTAGCGAATAAGAAAACCATCACCATGTTTAATCCTGTGGATACCCGAAGATACAGCTATGAGAATCGCCACCAAAATCTCACAGTCTTCGATAGATGTCGGAATAAACATCTCATTTCGTCACATGTAATAAAAATAAACACTGGTGAGTTATGGGGAACAGAGATGAAGATACACGAAACTTCTAATATAATCTAATAAGAGGAGATGAACTATAAGGCCCTAATAGGAAACAATAACATTTTAGCGCATTATTACTTTTTTAAATTACGAAAATTGCCGACAAGATTAAATTTCCTCCGATTAGAGAAAATAGTGTGATATTATTTTTTTTTCAATAATTAATTTAATAACCATATTAAACATAGCTTGAATCGCGTTTTGTAGAAAGGAATTATTGCATTACGAATTTTTCTTATTAGCAGTGTTTTACTTACAATGCTCATTTTATAGGATTTTATAATGAATTGGACTTTGTTTTCGTTACAAAAGTGCCAAGTAATCACTTTGTATCCGATTAAACAATGTAGCCAATACGGTAGTAGGAAGAGTAATATCAAATACAAAATGACTTATAATGACAATACATTATCTTATCATTTATGAAATCTAACCAATAGTTAGTTGGGCAATATACAAAACTATTAATGACGTCAAAATTTAATGACTGCTAATTATAAAAAAATATAATTATAAAAAAAGCTCAACGTATATCACTTGGTAAAGAAAAAGTTTTTATTGAGTGAAAATTTTGGGAATTCAGATCATGTTCAACTTCTTTCGGCTTTAAAATAAACTCAGTTTTAATAATATTATTTTGGACAAACTAAAAGTACTACAGTAGGTTAAGTGTTTAGTGAAGTAATTTATCACGTTACGAGTGAGGCATCTCTGTTAGATATGCAAGTTATTTTTTAATAAAATTGTGTAGAGCTGATTGTATAAAATATTATATTTTGAGAAAAGCATTTTTAAAATGTGTGACATTTTTGAAGATAGCGGTGGCGCAGAGGCTGGGCGTTGAGTTGATGCGCAAAGGCCCGTTGGTTTTAATCCCGCACGGTACAAGTATTGCATGGTCATCAAATAACTGTTTTGAGTGTCGATGTTTATCCTTATGCAATTTATACTTGTTAATTACCTACACGATATAAGATAAAACCCTATGACCTAGTGGTGTGGTTACCTCTTTTTTTAATGATATTTTAAGAACAGCATAATATCATATAATCTTTCGATTTGAAATATTATTATAAACGGACTAGTAAATTAATAATACTCGTATTTTTAAATCGAAATTAGTTTTTGTTTCTAAATGCCCATGTCGTCCTGATTAGAAGAACGTACTGACTACAAATGGAATAATACATATTGTGAGACATTATATGGTTTTGTCGGGAGACGCTCCAGAATAGTGAATAGTATTATTTCTTTTAAATGAGATTTTTATAACCATGTTGTATAATTGGATTATTTTACTAGTTTATGCACATTGAGAGACGTTTTAATGAAATTAAAAGTAAGTTTAATATATTTATTTATTTAAAATCTGTAATTTGTAACTTTATCACATAAGACTTATTGTGAAATAAGAGTACAAAAGAGTGAGTCATCGTCATCGTTCATTACAGATTATCAAAAGTCCATAGCGAAACATAGTTCCCCCCCCATTATTAGACTCATAGGGGGCTCATTATGTTTGTCATGCTTGGTATGTGGGTCAGCAACCGAGATTTTCATTATTTTCAGTTGTTCTCAGGAACATGCTGCTGCCTATCTTCTGTTTATGAGAGAGTGTAATATGTTTTAATACGACTTTTGTATTAGTTAACTTAGGTATAGTTGATTATTATAATTATGTGGCTTTTGATATATTATTGAGGGGATTGATTTTATGAAAATATTGAGTGAAATTGATAATATTAAAAACACGAAAAAATTTCAGATTTTTTCTACTAAAAGGAATATAAAATTTCAAAAACAAAATATGTAATCTAATCTCAAAATAAATCTTCGGTCGTTTCAATTACGAGTTTAAAGGAAATGCATTTAGCAAATATTCTATACCACACCGAGAGAGAACTTTTCTCACAAACTTCTATTCGTAATGTCGTTATAAGCAAACTATGTATTTCAATAAACGGAAAAGTTATAATTATTAGTAAGTTTATATATATATATATATATATATATATATATATATATATATATATATATATATATATATATATATATACACATGAGTCTCAGTGATAAATAAAAATAAAAACTATCAAAGAGTAAGATTAGAAAGTAGAATTTAACCACGATGTGCCATCTATGCATGCCATGTGTATGCAGGTCATTTATTTGCATATGTAATGCGGAAAACAAAGCACCATTCATGTAAAACTCCTGCGTTCGATAATACAGAAGAAAAAATAAAATGTCCTTATAGACTTTGAAGTTATTAGATGTCGTTCAGAGTGACATAATACTCGTACCTCACACATATCAAAATAATTATGTTTAACAAATAAAATAACTAGTAACTTTTTACTATTTGTCATATCTTGCATTTTTTAAACAAGGATGGACGATAAATTTAAAAAATTAGTTAATAAATGTTAAAACTATATTGGTTTAAGTACAAGTCACTCTTAAAAATTTACTCTAATTTTGTTTTAAAAGTGTATTCCGTGTTACAAAGCGGTAGTCACACTGAAACTATATCATACTTTTACCAAGATGTGTCTACCTGGGATAGACCACGCTTTCACAGAATGTCAGTGTAAAATAGCATGCTGTGTTTAGTGGAGTGTAGAGTATCTCTATTAACCGGAGCTACCAGTGAACGGGAATAGATTCTGCAAGGGTCTCTTGGCTACAGCATACACCTACCAGCAGTTGAATTGTGTGCTCGTTTACCACTCTTATTCTAAATAAGGAAAAAAAATTAAAAAATAAACTATTAATAAAATCCACCAAATAGATGTATATTACGTAAGGAGATTTTAATCTTATTTCTTTGTGTGAAGCTATGCTTTTGTAAAAAGCTAACATTGCTTAGCCAAGTTTGCTGGTTTCACATCATGTGTAGAAATTTTCTAGGTTACGAGTACATTTTCCACTCCGATATTTATATGCAATTTCTTTTTGCTTCATTAATAATAACAGCTCCTTTATATTACGTTAGGTCATTTATTTTATCATTTATCGTTTATTAAAAACATAGGGCTCATCTATCAAATAAATAAAAGTTTTAAGTAAACACAAACGGTGTCAACAATTTTGACATAATTTTTTCAAAGACTTTGTAATTAGGGGTACAAAAGAGCACACAGTTTACCAGATGGTATGTGTATCCTGTGGCCCTTAAACGCCTACATCTATCCTTGAGTAGGAATGAAAATGTAGATGCAATACTCATGAGGAATAAGATGGAATGTCACGTAATTCACATACGAAACACAACCGCGTATTTACGCTTGAATTCTATGCGGACGTGATCCTTCTCCGGTCGAGCGGACCAATTCTTGCTTTAAACATAATATAGCTGCAGCGTCGCTAGCATGTATAGTGTTTTAAAACGCATTTATATTAAATATCTTATTTTAAATGAATATATTGAATTCGTTAGAAATCTTATACGTCAAAGTAATTTTCTATTCTCACTTGATAATATCGAGGTAACCTTTATTATTTTATCTTTATTTACTGGGTAATAGGTTTTTTTTGGCCAGCAGCCAACCCATAAAAGATCATGATTTGAACTTCTTTTTCTTAATAAAATATCTGGGGCAACAGT
This sequence comes from Parnassius apollo, assembly GCA_907164705.1. Taxonomy (NCBI): domain Eukaryota; kingdom Metazoa; phylum Arthropoda; class Insecta; order Lepidoptera; family Papilionidae; genus Parnassius; species Parnassius apollo. The sequence continues at coordinate 25,231,546 of CAJQZP010000885.1, read as the reverse complement.
ACGAGTAGTGTAACAGTTCGAATCCGTCAACTAAAAACACAAGCGCAAGTCCGAAAACACAAGAAATTACTTTGAGTTATTAATGAGGTTATTAGTAATGTTAATAGCGTTTCTTGTATTCTTAATATTTTTTCGTATTTTTTTTGCAAACAGAAGAAAGAAGCTTTTACGTGGTAGAGCCATGCTGCAGCTATATTAATTGTATAGTTGTTGCACGAATGGGTCGGCTCAACCGGGGAAGGACCACTCTCTCACAGAATCCCAGCGTCGAATAGCAGCATAATGCTGCTGTGTTTCGTATGGTGAGTGTAGAGAACCGGAGACCCTTTTTTCTGGAAAAGAGGCATTCCATCTTAGTCTTCAAGGCTGATAACGCATCTTCATTTTGATTCGCAAACGAGGATAGATGTAGATGTCTATGGGCCATAGCAACCACTTGCCATCAGGTGGACTGTGTGCTCGCTTGTCACCCTTTTCCTATAAAAAAGACGTTGTACAAACAAGCTTACATAGCCGTGAAAAATAAAGTCTCAAATCCTTGTCATCACTGGTTATATACTCCTGTTTTCAAGTTTTGTGCATGACAAGAAGATGCGTCTTAATGTCCTGAATGCTACTCAGCCAAGTTAGATCTGTCAATTGACCTCTCGATCAAGGTTTGATTTACCTAGTTGGACAATTTTCCCTAGATATATGTATTCGTTAACAACTTTGAGCATAGTATTCCCAATAACTACCATGATAGGTGTAACATGGACATTACACATAAACTTTTTCCCGTCTAACATACAGGTACTTACTTATTTTATTTGTTTTAGTGGCCTTTGTAGCTTATAACAGAGGTAGAGATAGCTGCAGAGGTTCTAAGGGATACACAAAGGATAACTTGAATGGGGAATCATCGTAGCATAATTAACAATATTGTACTAATGCCTTCAATATAGACACTTTGTAACATTTCAGAACAAAAGAAAATTATATTAGAAAAATATTTTTCATATTTTCACGAACACGAATTTTTCACATTGAATTATTTTTCTAGAATTACAATAAAATTCGTAATAGTAGTTTAATTAAAAATATTATAAACTTAAATTACATAGGTATTGTGCTCTCAGTTCCATATTCAGGGTCATATTTCAGTATCATGTTTCAGGGTGTAACACACACACACTCACACTTAGCAGTTTACAATCATTATTATAGCAAAAGGTTCTGTGGAATGGGTCGCAAACAATCCCCTGAGACCTTATCTAAAATGTGCAATGTTGTAGAGAAAAGTTGTTTCTTGTTATTTCTTTTATAGATATGTGTAGTTCCTGTGACTAAGATAGGAAAATGCAAAAACAAACTTAGTAATTATAAAGTTTGAAAACATGTTATGAATGATTGGCGGATAATCCTAACGTTGTTGCTGATTCTGTCGCTGATGTGGTACTTCTGGGAATGAAACTTTTTGTTCCTTCATTTGTGGTGCCCAAGAGGCAGATTCCAGCCATCGTTTGTTTGCTCCGGTAAAATTGAATCACGCCATAAGGAGGAGTACTACTGGGCATGGTCTGACGCATCGACAGTTCTGGGGATGCAAACACCTACTCTCTTACAAATAAGTATAACTCCGCCTCCAAGCCTTTCAAAAGCAGCATATTGGCAGAATTGGCGAGAAACTACTTCGCCTTTCTTTGTGAACCCGTGCATTGCGGTATCTCGCCAAGGCTGTCATGGGAACTTCTGTCAGCCTTCTCTTCCATCTCTGCACAGAGAGGACGAATGAAAAGCAAAAAATAAAAAAGTTACAAAGTATTAATTTACTCAGTATCTTAAATATACTATTTTTATAGGAGCATGTGGCTCACCCGAAATTAAGTGTCTACCGCCACCCATGAGCAACACGAGGGTAATTGCATGCTTTTAAAAAGAAGTAGGCCCTTTTCGTGAAGGTCCCTATGTCGTATCGGTCCGAATAAACTCTAGTGGTAGCCAATTCTACAAAAAAGTCGTGAAAGGAAGAAAACTTTAATACATTTCGTAATAATCATAGTTGAAGTCAAAGTCAAATATTTTATTACAAAAATGGCTTTACGAAGCTCTTTCTGAAAGTCTGAGGTACGTGAAGGTAATATGGTAATCTTAAGCTTTGCCACCCTATAAAACCAAAACTAGGAGGAGGACCGAAGCAAGAACACAAAGCCTTAAACTATAACATATATATTAAGAAAAAATAGCATACAATCTTTAGGAATAATTACGAACACTATGAAAAATCAAGTTAACAAAACAGATAATGATCATATTTACCGCATATGCTAGAAATATGGTCATCATTATTTGTCCATATTAACAGTATGAGTTTCCTATATAAATTAATTCTAGCATTTTGGACACATGTATGTTTCTTTATCTTCTGCTGTTAATCCTACACACTCTTTAAAAATATACACACCATAAAATTTGCAGAGCCTCATGTTTTTTTTTGTTTTTTTTTTTTAATTTATAGATCCTAGTAGCATCAAATTCGGATTTTGTATTAAAGGGGTTTAGAATTATGTTCCATACAGGAGTAAATATCCTTCCGAATATTTATTATTTCAGAGCTTTGCCTTCGTTCTGAAACCGAAATTTCTGAAGCTCTTGGTCCCAGTAATGCTCAAATACTCTAAAGACAGCCTTGTACATGAGTTGAAGCTCGTGCTTAGTATTACTTGAAAGACCCAATTAGAGAAATGTCGTGTTTATCTGCAACGTCTACAATATTGTAAACCAAGAGGTTAGATAGGCCTGAAGTCTTGAATTTATCAAAAGGTTTATCCATTTCACAAAGGTTTCCGAGCTCATACTGCCTTTTGGAGTCAGTGTTACAAATGAACCTGGAGATAAAAATATCTTGCCATTCTGGTCTCAATCCCTTTCTTTGAAGAGGATCATGTTTGGTATGGTTTTATCCATAGCATTTCCACAGAAAACAATGGCTACATTTTCAGTATGTTTCGAAGTTAGTGTGGGACTAGTTTTTACCTTTTTCTACCAAAACTAGTGCACTTTTCATCAGTGTTGTAAATTTGAGCCGGTTTATCTTTCACAGTTCTTCTCACAACTTCTCTATTATTTGTTTGAGTGTTATAAAATAATTATTAACCACAAATTCGTTAAGCTTCTGTGCCCTGGCAGGACCTTACTTTCGGCTTTTTCTCAAAGAATTATCTACGTACCGTTCCATAAATCTTATTAACCAGTCACGAGTTTTGTTGACTTAGTAATATTAATACACAGATATTCTCAATAACTTTTGTGTTATAGCATAACCAATGCTTGCTAATCGTATAATACACTGTTTGACAGCGGTTTTTACCTTCTGTTCATGCAACTGTATTTACAGATGCTTCCTGACGCCAGTTCCCTCTTAATTAATTAAGGACCCATAATCTAAAAAATAATATTAAGCCATATTAATTAACATATATATATATATATATATATATATATATATATATATATATATATATATATATATATATATATACAATATATACATAATACTAACAAAAATATCCTAAAACTTTTGTTACTATTTTTATATGTAAATATGGCCATTTTGGTGGCCATATTAGCGGAGCAGTAGATATTTGTTTACTTTATTTACGAATTACCAAAAACTATATTTAGAAGATAATTACGGACTCCTGACTATTTAAAAATATGATAAATTTTCTATTTACTTACCTTTAATACGTAGTGGTACCACTTAGAACAACAAAGTTAACAAAACACATTTTTTTAAATAAATTATTAGCAGTACTTCAAACTCTGACTGCGCGAAATCAAACAACTGTCAAATTGACATCGATAAAGCGGCGCCCTTTTGAACTTTTATATTTTTTTGGATTGACTGTTTAAGAAACTATCGTATCATAGAGCCATCTATGCAAACAAGGCCGCAGTTTTTGAGTTATAAAACTGATAATTTTAACCGAAAAACCATATTACCCCCACGTACGCTACTACCGATATTTTTTTCACTTCAAAGTTAAGTTTGGTTCTTTACAATTTATTCGATTAACTTTTCGTTACAAAAATGTTCGTTCTTCTATAATTCTGCAATCTTATTTATAATTCCGGAACTGAATAAAATGATTTATATTTAATTAGGTTTATTTGGAACCCTCAAAGGACGGGCCCTGCTGCAACATCTGTTTTTATTCTTTTTGGATATTTAAATAACATGAATAATATTAAACGATTTTTATAAAGTGACAAACTTAGAGTCGACCTGATGATAAGTGGCTACTGCAGTGTGGTCACACGTAGACAACTTTCAAAAGCAGTTGATGCAAAATTTTATAAATATTAATCTTAAGTACGTAATATTACATATTAACATGTAGTGATTTTCAACTTTACCCATAGTTAAAGTACATTTAACTTGTTCTTCCATTCTCGACGCCCTAAGGGACACAGATATCCATTAAATTTCACAAAGCTTCCGTTCTGCAGCGGTCTGTGGTCAGGAACAAGGTACTCGAGTACTTTAGAAACATCTTGTTAATTTATTATAAGTAGGGCTTTCTATTGCAATTTCAGACCCAACAATGAAACGAAAACGTAGCGCTGCGTACATTACACCTCATGAAAAATCCAAGTCAAAACCAACTTATTGTACTCATGAGAACAGTCACTTATGTACACATAAGTATCTGTAAAGTCACTTGCAGCCATCATTGCTTTAGGTGCACATGCTATATGCCAGCAGTGAAATTTTACAGGCTGTAAAAACAAGGAAGGAATTGAGCATGGTTTTTGCGTGATTTGAATTATACGCAGCGCTCCATCTGTTTAAAATCAAAAACGAAACTAACAGATCATGGAATATGGGGCACAAAAGTTCACGCACACATTATATTCAGTATTTTTAGGATAAACTATAACTACATTACTTAGCGCATGATACAGTGTATTTATTACATCACAGTCTTGTGTCTAGGAATTACAAGGATATGGAAAGTAATTTATATTTACCTACAATAATGTCATAATTGAAAGACGAATTAAATATATAAGTTGAGGAGGAAAAATGAAAGACGTGGCCAGTGATGACCCATAAAACTGAGATGTAGAGCTACGCGGCAGCTTGCTGTTGCACGTATGAGCCGGCTCGAGCCAGGGTGGTGCCACGACTTCAGAGAATACCGGCGTGAAGTGGAAGCTCTGCTTCCGCGTTTCGTCTGGTGAGTGCATGTGGCGGAAGGCCCAATCCCCCTCCCATCAACATGGTAGAGGAATTAAATGTTAGACTACCCCAGGAGGGTACCTACCTACCTTCACTGAGCAACCAAGCAACTCCGCTCCTAAGCGTGGTGCTCAGGCTGCCCCGCGTATTCCGGGGTGCGGGGGGAATTCCGCTCAAGACAATAACTGCTTGGGGTAAGCTGAGCAACAAGACTAAGGCAGACTCTGCCACGCTATCCGTGAATTTCTGTAATATCAGTGGACTTTACACGAACCTAAAAGCCGTCCACTACCATCTCGAGACACTGTCGGTCTGACACAACCGGTTACTTCGCCTACGCAGAATCTTGATGTGGAGGATCATGCACCTTCCCTGTTGCACCTTCTGCTGACCTCTCATCCGGAAAGATATCAGGTCTCCGTCAACGCTCCTCTTAGCTCCTCGGATCTTTATCTTGTCCGGAGTGTGGTGCCACACACACTTAAATCGCAGTTCAGTCCTGCAGACTGCCGCCGTGTTTACTATAGGTTAGCCGATTGAGATATATTGCGGTCTTTCTTTGCAAACTAACGTTGGGGGCGGGTTTGCTTCTCAAAGGACGATTCCAACGTTATTGCTGATTCCAATGCCTGAGGCCAATTTGGCTTTCTCTTCCAAGTGACAACGAAACTGCACGTCACTCGATATGTCGACGCCGAGGATTCCGATACAGGCTGAGGCAACAAGGGGAGTTGTTGCCTCAGCCTATATCGGAAACCAAGTCTTGAAACTGAGGAGATACGACAAAGGGGTTATTTTTAGTGGTTAACATGCCAACTTGTGTCTTCTGAGGATTAAACTGGACTGGATTTAGTCGCCCCCAATCCGAGACTTTTTTCAGCAAAGACTCGACTTAAGACACAAGTTTGTCTTGGTACTCTGAGAAGAGTTCTCGCAAAATATTGTCATGGCCGGTGTACAGTGCAACGGCGCTATCACCCGCAGAGCAATGAATGTTACCGGTTTGCAACACATTTTAACAGAAACAGCGTTGGTGGTAGCACGCAGCTTTGTGAAACACTATCATTAATAGGCTTGTTATCGGAGCATGCACCGTCTACAACGACCTTGATGCTCTGATCTGCAAGAAAGCTGGTGATCCAATTGCACAATTTCTTGGAAATACCATAGGAAACAAGCTTCTTATGAAGCACTTTGTGCCATATCCAATTGAAGGCCTTAGCAATGTCCAAAATAACTGCCAATGCCTCCCCTTCGGACTCTACTGCCTCCGCCTACTCTACTACTCCCGGTAAACCAGAAGATCTCTACTGCTTCCGGTAGACCAGAAGATCACCAGCTGATCGACTACGACGAAAACTGTATTGACAATCACTAATCAGCTGGTGATCCTCAAGGTACCTCATGAGCTGGCAGTTTACAATGGACTCCATTGTTTAAGAGAACAAGGAGGTGATAGCGATGGGCCTGTAGCTGAACGGATCTGAGCGGTCGCCTTCTTTAGGGATCGGGTGGTAGAAAGCCGTTTTCTATGATTTTGGGATTACGCCTAGGGAGTAGGTGAACTCGGCTTGTGGATATCCATGAGGAGGAGTGCTTTGCGAACCGAGCGCTGAGCGAACTGCTTCTCCGGCATGGAGCACTCACACCCCGAGATGGTCGGCGGCATACTCCCCCCGTTATCAAAAGTCGAGTTGGACGCAAAGAAAGAGCCTAGCAGATCGGCTTTCTCCTTTGCGGCATGGGCCAGTGAGTCGTCCTCCCTGTGCAGAGATGGAAGATTTGGCTGACAGAAATTCCCTTGGACAGCCTTGGCGAGAGACTAGAATGAATAGGTTCCAGAAGGAAGGCGAACTAGTTTCTCGCCAATTCTGCCTATGTGCTCTGACTTTGCTGACATTTGACTTGGCGGAATTATACTTCTTTTTTAGAGCGCTGGTGTTTACATCCCTGGACGTAGATGCGTCAGCCCAGGTTTGGAAGCACTCCTGCTTATAGCATGATGCTATTTTACAGGAAAGACCAAACCACGGCTGAGATTTGCCTCCAATGGGCACCACAGAGTGGTGTCAGTGGTGTCCACTGAGGAAGGAATAAAAAGTTCCATACCCTGAAGTACCATATCAGCGACAGAATCAGCAACAACGTTGGGATCGTCCAGTGAGAAGCAAACCTGCCCACAAGGGTAGGATGCAAAGAAATACCGCATCTGATCCCAATCAGCTGACCTGCAGAATATGTATTCTACGCGACAAATGCGGCTGCCCGCGTTTTCAGCGTGAGTGGCACCACACTCCGGAGAAGAGCCTCGGAGGAGCCTAAAGGGGCGTCTACGGAAATCTGATATCCGTCTGGTCGGCAGAATGTCCATCAGGGAAGGTGTATGATTCTCCACATTTAGAATTTGCGTAGGCGAAGTAACCAGTTGTGTGAACGTGAACCAAGCCATTCAGCGTGGTGGGCGTTAAAATCGCCGAGGATCACAATCTCTGCGGAGGGGATCCGCTGTAGCAACGAATCCGTAGCCATTTGGACGTGGTAGAATAGCCGGTCTGTTTCGGCATTGCCACTTTGGGACCTATAGAGGCACCCATAGATGTACGGATGGTCGTCACTGTCTACGTGTAGCCAAAAGATGGACAGGTCCGAACCTTCAAGACTGCCGAGGCGTCGAGAACAGATGTCCTCTCTTAAGTATATGCAAACTCCAGCCCGAGGTACAAAGAAGTGTTCCTGCTTGTACCCCGGGTAGGAGAGGGGGGGGTTCTGGATATGGTAGTGGACGGCGTTTAGGTTAGAATGAAGTCCCCTGATATTGCAGAAATTCACGGATAGCTTGGCAGGGGTCGCCTTGGTATTGTTGCTAAGCTTGCCCCCGAGCAGTAGTTGTCATGAACGCGGAATTTTGCCCCCCCCCCCCCCCCCAGAATACTCTGAGTCGCCTAAGCATCCACGCTCAGGAGTTGAGTAGCGTGGTCGTAGATGCTCAGTGAGGGATTCTCCAGGGGTACCGTTAACCTTCTGGGGTAGATCTTCGCTTAATTCCGCTATCATGTTAAGGGGGGGTTGTTGGGCCTCCGGCCATCTTCACTCACCAGACGAAACACGGAAGCAGAGCTATTTCACGCCGGTATTCTGTGAGGTCGTGGTACCACCCTGGTTTGAGCTGGCCCATACGTATAACAGCAAAGCTGCCACGTGGCTCTAACTTTGTTGAACTTGACCGCATCCAGCGCAGAGCTGCTTGAATCGTCGATGACCGAATGCTTTCCGATGGGTTCGATTCACTGGCGCTGCGAAGAGATGATGCGTCTGTTTGCATTTTCTTTTGCATCTTCAGGTTAGTTCTCTCAGGATTTGTTCGAATTAATCCCAGCCATCACATTCCATGAATGCACTACGCGGCAAATCTCCCAATACCATTCACACCATCTGGATGCTTGGCAGTCCACCACTGTACGTTTCACTAGGAGTTTTCTTTCGCGTACGACCTCTCTGTGGAATAGTTTACCACCGGCGATTTTTCCGGACCGATACGACCTAGGGACCTTCAGGAAAAGAGCTTACTACTTTCTAAAAGACCGGCAATGCACCTGCGATTCCCCTGGTGTTTCAGTTGTCATGAGCATCGTAGTTACTTAACATCAGGTGAAATTTATGCTCGCTTTCCCCTCTCCTATAAAAAATATGGTTCTTCACTGCTGGATATTTAAAGTAGCTCAATTTTGCTCAAAGAGCAATTAGAAGGATTATTCTTGGTGTTTTTTTTTTAATTTATTGTCGACGGAACCAACAGCATTTTGTAACATTATAAAGATAGTAAATATTTACATTTTCTACTGCCAATTACAGGTTACTTTATATAAAAAAAAATCTTTTTACATATCGCTACAACTGTGTGGACATAATATACAGGGCTATTTTTTATTGAATAACCATTACGCCAGTACGCTTTTTACAAAAATACAGTGCATACATCAAGTGGTGCGTGTGTGCGTGTACGTGTGTGCGTGTATATTTGTGTGATTTTGCGTATTTATTACTTCATGTTACTTATAATATTAATTATTTCTTTTCTCATAGAAGCTGTACTGCCGTGAAAAATATCATTTTTTGTTATAGCAGTTAAGTGTACGACTGATGACAGAATTTTGAGCATATTTAGAGCGGCTTAACAAAATATGAAAACGGGATGTGTATCGTATGTGTGTGGTACGCTTCGAAGGAGTATTAAATTGTAGGAATTGAAATGGCAATTCACGACTATCTATTTTATTAATACAGACGTCGTGTAGAAACAATACCTGTAGAAGAAACGTGATGGACTTTAAACTTTTTACACAAACTTGACACTTAACCAATACGTACAATTTTGTAAAACAAACACCGTTTTTTAATATTTCATCACCATTCCATCAAGTTTGAAGTTTTATCGGACTCTGTAATAAGAGTAAATTATATATATATATATATATATATATATATATATATATATATATATATATATATATATATTTCAGCCATGCAAACAAAAATATTTACAAACCGTACTGTTGTGACTATTTTGTGGCTCTGCTCTCGTTGCACTCAAATCTTTTCAATTCGGCGCAAATCTAGCATGCAAAAAATTTAAAAGTCACGTTACATCAAACACCATCGTTTCAGTCAACCCGACACACCCCGGGTTGGTTTCATTTCATGCTCATGTAAATACCCGGAGACTGAACACGCTCGTTACACATCATTAAATGATACTCTACAGCCGACGGCCCTTGAGACTGCCTGCCTTCTCTCGCATTAATGTATGTATATATGTATCTGTCACAATTTGAATTAAAGATAGCCTAGTAATGTAGATAATTTAAATCCTTATTTTAACTCTTAAGTTATGCACTATATTATTTAAAAAATTAGTTTAAACATAACATAATAATATTCGAACAGTTAAAACAAATATTCATTTATATAGGTTTTCTATTTAAACTACATAATACAAAACAAAACATTCTAAATTCGTGTATTTATAACTACAAGATAAATGAAAAGATAGTATAGAATAAAAAGTGGAAAAGTCAGTGCCGTAAGTGGTGACTAGGAACAAGTTTTCTAATAGATTGCGGTATAACCATTTCATATTTATAGCAGATATAAAACCATTTAACCGGCGACGGGAAGATGTGTGTAAGCTGTTAAATTATATCCCACCAAAAATATAAATGAGAAAAGAGGGCCAAGTTAGATAGAATCCACGTCCGAAGCACTCATTGTGTTCCAAACTCTTTGATCGGTGAAATATCGGCAACCCCGGATTTTATCAAACTTGACCACTTTATCGCATTTTTGTTTTTGGTTGAAACATTGATTTAAAAGGCGGCATATCATTTATATTTAGAATGGTTTTATCCTTTAATTAAACCTGATACAATTTTTTTACAAAGAGGAACCGAATTCAACGGGGAAGGCAGGTTCCATAAAGACTAATGGAATAACGACCTGGCAGTTGGCTCAGAATCGTGCTTTCTGGCATTCCTTTGTGGAGGCCGATGTTCAGCAGTGACTTGGGCTGTAATGAAAATGGTGATGGTAAACCGTTTCGTTTGTTGTCAGTCTCGTTTGTTGCTATAATTTTATTAAAAATTACTATATATGTTATGTCACTTAATACATTAATAATATCATGTATTTTATTAACTGCGTAAAATATCAAATCTAAACAAGGTTATAGATATTCATAATAATATCAATGTACGTTTTACACACACAGAATAACAAGGTATAACAATAATTATTATTACTCACAATTTATCTTCCGTGTACGTATTCTCTACTCAACAGTTTTAGAAAGACTGCCTCTCAAGCTTTTTTTTTTTTTGGGGGGAGGGAGGTTGGTTTAGCATACCCGAGTTTTGGAGACTTTTACCTAACTCACTTTTGGTAATTTGCGGGGGGCATGCCTTAGATACGACATCTGTCTTTTATAGGCTTGTAATTTAACAGTGCTAAACTACAGATGGAGTTGCTTGTGTGGTTTTCGTTACAAGTTTTTAATAAAATTGTATTTTAAGCCGTAAGTTTTTACATTATAAAACATTATTTATATTTCTTATCATTATTTTAAATGGTTTTACATTCTACTTATAAATACAAGCAAAAATAAATAACTAGACATAATCTGAAACATTAATTTACCCGCAGACTTATAGTATGAAAATAATTAGTTACCTACAATGTTAGTTACAACAATATAAATTATTAAAACAGATTCGGTCATCTGACAAATTGTGTGTCCTCGCACAATTAAACAACATTTTTTTTTAAACTCCTCTAAGTGTTCCATTAATAAATATAATCCATTAAAAATTAATAAATATAGTGCAGGCCCCTCTTGTCCTGAACATCAAATTAATATTTATAACTATAGCGCAGGCCCCTCTTTTCCTGAACACCATTTGAACATTAATAAATATAGTGCAGGTCCGGCTTGTCCTGAATACCATCTGAACGCTTATATAGTGCAGGCCCCTCTTGTCCTGAACACCATCTTAAAACTATAGTGCAGGCCCCTCTTGTCCTGAACACCATTTGAACAAAACAATGTAAATTAAAAGCTTTGAAAACAAACAACTTGATAGAGCAATTTCAGATTCAGATTAGGATTCACTTTTTCCGTCATTTAACATCGTATCATGTGATCTTATCTTATCAACTTCTACCGCAGAAAAATAATGTTCATAATTTATATGCGGTATCTTCGACTTAATACCAGTTATGATTGAAAACCTTAACGATTCTATAAGGACCTTTAAACTTAGGTATAAGATTTTTTGTGTTTGCTCTTTACGGTAGCGAAAATTTGTTTATTCTTATTAGATCGCAAATTTATATTGAACGGATTTAAAACGAGGTTTATCAAAATAATTCTTTTGCGCTAACTGGCAAGAACTAATATGGGAACTTATAAAAAATATTTTAAAGATAATGTGCCAATATGGTTGGGCATTAAGGTATTGTAAGTCACGATATGGAGCAAAAAAAATATCGTAAGAATAATGCATATTTACCAGATAATCTTTAAATCTTATTATTTTTAGTAGATTGCTCTAGAAAAAAAATTGTAATAAGCGCCTTCTGCGATTGATGACGTGACCTAAACCGCATTTTTACTATTAATATTATATTTAGTGGGGAATAGCTAAAATGTTTTCCAAATAAATATTCAACGCAGTATTGCTATGTTTCACTAGAGGGCGTAAAACACGCGCGAGCTCGCGGTTTTTGTATGCAAATATTCCCAATTTCCGCTCTATAGTATCTATATTTAAATTAATCGCTCTATTTAAATTAATTTTTCTCGAAGTGATTCCTTTGGATCTAGGCTATAATTTGCTCTTATGGCTATCTTTTGCAAAACAAAGATTGATTTTAATTATGAAATTATGCTATGGAAACAACTAAAATAAACAAATCTAGCTGTTTCAAAACATGTAAGGCTTCTAATCTATTTTACAGCTTCTTTCTTACAGGTTGTACTAGATTTGGTAAATATATCGAGTAAGTGCATCTATCAAAACTAAAATATGCGTGAAACCTGTACTACTAATTACGAACGGTTTAACATGATCGACATGGATTGTGTCAAAGGGATTATTTTTAATTGGATGTAAAAACTTGGGGTTTCTTATCACCGGACAATTTAGAATATGTACACTCAAGGCAAAAGGTTACATAGTTTTTTTAAAGTTATGCATTTTTTGGAACCAGTAGGGTGATTTTCTCCGAACTAGAGTTTTATTCAACTCAAAGTTGTCATGATTTAGCTTTGCAATTTCTTATTTATCGCTCTTAGGCAAAACCCACTTATATCCCCCATATATATATATATATATATATATATATATATATATATATATATATATATATATATAACTATATATATATGCTAACGCGTTTTAAATGTAAGCAAGGTCTGACTAAGTTTTTAATGTCTTTATCTTAAGAGGAAAGTGAAAACTTATTAAATATAGATGGGTAAAACTGCAAACTGTTTAAGCAAAATAACAACACACTCTCTTATACTACACACTGGCAACTACCTTTTAATTTTACACTTTGTCTAAACTTGTAATATTGGTTAGGATTAACAAATCACCAATATAAAATGTACTTTTTACATATTTTATTTTGTTTCTTTTTAGAAAATGTAACACTAATAATTCACTACTTACTACGTTTCAATTATTTTTATGTGGAATATAAAAGAAATCTTGTAAACGTTTACTATAACATCTAAATATTAATATAACTGTATGAGAAATTTCTCGCGAATCATCCTTGGAAGGAATCGGTGTTCTTTAGCGAGGATCTGCGGTCTATCAAATCTGATGTAGTGACGGGGGCGATCCTGTACGTGTTCACAGACTGCAGACTTCCCGGAGCGTCGATTCTTCACATCAGCTATATGTTCTTTAACGCGGGTTTTATTGATCTTTTAGTTTGTCCTATGTAGGAGAGACCACATTCACAATCAAGCTTGTACACTCCTGCATCTTGCAGAGGGACATTACACTTGACCGATGGTAAAAACTGACCAATCTTCTTCAGCGGTCTGAAGTATGTTTTGATGGAAGCGCGCTTCAAGATGTAGCCAATCTTGTCAGTGACTCCTCTAACATATGGCAGTACAGCAGGTACACGCTCGACTGTGGCCGGCTTCACTCGTTCACTGTGACGTAGGCGAGGGACTCGAAGCTTGTTGTCATGCAAAACTTGCTTGACATGGTGAAGCTCTGCAGCCAGGTGTTTACTGTCACAGATCCCTCGTGCTCTCTGAAACAAAGATTTACCCACGGTAGCTAACTGTGAAGGATGGTGGTGAGAATCACCGTTTAAATATCTATCTGTATGGGTCTTTTTTTCTATACACAGTATGGCTCAAGGTGTTATCAGGATTCCGAATTACTAACACATCTAGAAAAGCTAAGGAATTGTTTGCCTCTAACTCCATTGTGAACTGAATTTTAGAATTTATAGAGTTAAGATGGTCTAAAAATGCAGTTACTTTATCTAAAGGTAGAATTGTGAAAGTGTCGTCTACCTACCGCTTGTAGAACCTTGGATTTATGGGAGAACTAAGCAGGGCTTTCTCCTCAAAGTCTTCTATGAATATGTCGGCAACAATGGGAGATACAGGTGAGCCCATCGCCACACCATCTACTTGCTTGTAGAACTCCTCCTTCCACAATAGGTAGCCAGATGTAAGGCAGTGTCTGAGTAATACTGCATATTCTACGGGCATGTTGTTTTCTTCCAGCCTTCTAGTTACAATTGAGATGCAGTCTTCAACAGGTAAGCATGTAAACAATGACTGCACCTCAAAACTGACCATAGTTTCATTGTCTGCCAGATGTAGGTCTTTAATCTCGCTGACAAAATGGTAGGAATCCTTTATGTGTGCTCTTGTATGTCCCCTGAGTGGTGAGAGTATTTTCGCTAAGTGTTGAGCCAACCTGTAAGTTGGTGAATCGATTTGGCTCACTATGGGACGTAATGGAGCATTGGGCTTGTGTATTTTTGGTAACCCATACAATTTTGGTGATTTGGCGCACGTAGGTATTATCCATTTTACGTCCAGATTTAATTTTTCGGAGTGTTTATTTATGAGGTCACTAGTTGTTTTTAGTGTGCTATTTGTTGGGTCGTTTTTAACCTTTTTTATAAGTGCTTACATCCGACAAAAGTTCTTGTATTTTAGAATTATAATCAGACGTATCCATGACTACCGTGGCGTTTCCCTTATCTGCGCGGAGAATCGTAAGTTCGTGTTTATTGCGTAGGTTCTTTAACGCTATAAATTCGTCTTTGGGAAGATTCGGTTTAGGCACTGAACATCGACGTAACATAGACGAGATGTCTTGACGTATCGCCTCCAAATCTTCTTTCCGCATATTGTTTTTAAATAAACAGTCCTCGACACTACAGATAATTTCTTCGTACGGTAATTTGCGGGGTGTAATTGCAAAGTTGAGGCCTTTGGATAAAACCCTAATTGTTGCATCATCCAGTGTTTGTTTTGACAGATTATAGAGCGCGATTAATCTATGATCTGTGTTTGTCAATGGTTGCTTTCGGTTCTGGCATTGATTCAGATGTTTGACATTTGACTTGTTCGTTAATTTTTGATATTTTTCTATATGTTTGTTTTTGCATTCATTATATTTACTAATTTCGCGTTTATTTAATGTTTCCATGCAAAAATTATAGTCAAACGTCGTTAAAACTTTCTTCAATTCATTGGATGATGTGTCTATGGATTTGTTTATGTCATATAGATCGGAGCGTTTTTGTTGGATTACCGTTCGTAACAACTTTTTACTCGCCTGATTTAAGATCTTAGCGCTTCCTCGAATGTCCTTTTTGGTTGATATTTTAACACACGTAGGAATGAGATTATGGTCACAGCATCTCTTCAAGAAATTTAAGGCTGTTAGATATCTTGCGCGCTTGGTCTTTAGATCTTCTAATCGGCGTATTTTATTTGCAATTACCAGTCCGTACTGGTTAACATAATGATTTCTTATATTTACGCGAACACTACACATTGAAATAATACTAGTTTTTACGGAATTTATCGCGTATATTTAACTTTTTAAATACCCGACGTTTCGAACGCTTTACAGTACTTATGGTCACGGGCAGGACTGAGATGTTCAACGTACATATGTCATAGTTAACCGCGGTTACCATAGATTAAAAAAGTGAAAGTGTCGTCTAACTATCCTTCGTACCACACCTTTTTAACTTCGGGAGAGCGAAGTGTATAGTACACATATATACATATATATATTCATACATATATATATATATATATGTGTGTGTGTGTGTATGTCTGTATGTAATTTTATGTATATATACTTGCATTATGTTTATATATGTATATATTTATAAGCTTATATATGTACGAGTTTATATATATTGAACATACTTCTTATTACACCTACCTCTTTTATCTCTGCACTACTCTAAGGTAGACTGTTAGGTGATGCCTCAGGCATTAAGTCCGCATATAAACATCTGTGTATATGAAGTTAAATAAATAAATAAATATAGTTTGTCGTAATTGTTTGCTCCTTTCTAGCTGGACCATACTACGGTATGCCATTATTAAGTGAATATATCCTATCTAAATTTGAAGCCGTTAAATATTTAAATGCATGCATTAAAAGCTTAAGACTTTTGTCAGAATTAAACATTGTGTGCTCATGAACGCTGAAGTTACCTTGCATTCCGGTTCTGGTGCAGCTATTACGCGGCGATTTGTTTCGTCGAGGGCTGTCAGGAGAACAGTTGAACTGACTACCCATTAGATCACACGACGTGCTGCGCGGCGAACCAAATCTTTAATGTTGGGTAGATGAGCGATTACCACGCTCGTAGTGATCGCTGGGCTGACGTTGTGCTGCAGTGACGGTGTAGCGACTGACTGCAGAACAGATGCTAACTAGCTTCATTCGCTTATTAAGCTATAGCAGTCGTATGCTGAATAGGTTGGAGTCAGGGCTGGTGTCAAGGCCGCTTCCGTGGCTAAGGCCACAACTGCGGCCGCGGCTTCGGCTTCAATCGGGAGTGAAGGTAACTGTCGTTGCGAACACGCTTTCGCAATCAAAGTCGACCTCGAAAGCGTTTTAGATCCTCGTTTTGTTATAAATGAGGAGAGTTTAACCCTTCCTTACTATTGTGTTTCTCCATCTCGAAACTGAAATAATAACTCAGGAGAGAAGTTGATCTGTTTTATTCGAGACTGATAAACTACTATGTACGTGTGCAATAACGCTATGTAGTGTACCAATAACGTCAAAAAGAAAATGCAATGTATTTAAAATAGAAATAAAGACAAAAGGAGAATACAAATAGACCACAGCAATACATAAAACACTAAAAACCATTTCAATATGTTATATAGCTATTAGCATTTATTTATTTATATGTGAAGTAGGAACCCTGCACATTCTTTTAAGCATACTTTGCGCACGTGTGAGATTCAGCGTAAATAAAGCTAATAGGTACTCAGAAGGAATGTATATTTAAGCAAAAAACTTTATTCTGTACAATAATGTACTTTTTAAGGCGTAAAATAGGTTGCCGAATATATTATAGATTCGAAATTCGCATTCGAAATTTGAACACTAGTATTTATAAACATAAATTCGTATCATACGTAAAAAAAATTACTTACATGAACGTAATACTCGCATGACTAGAGGCTTAAATCTAGTCGCACACATTAAGTAGTTTTAAACAAAACAACACCTACGGTGTTTTCAAAATCATCATCGTATGCTTGGTATATATCGAATATTTGCATAAATTATATTAAACGACAGTTAAAATATTAACAATTAAATATTAATTCTATTTTCAACATACGGATAAAAAAAAATTGTGTTTAGTATTTAGTAAGTTTAATGATTACCTACTGCAATACCCTGTCGGTAACGTTTATTAACTGCATAAAATATCAAATATAAACAAGATTATAGATATTCGTAATAATATCAATGTACATTTTACACACACAGAATAACAAGTTATAACAATAATTA
Organism: Parnassius apollo; assembly: GCA_907164705.1. Taxonomy (NCBI): domain Eukaryota; kingdom Metazoa; phylum Arthropoda; class Insecta; order Lepidoptera; family Papilionidae; genus Parnassius; species Parnassius apollo. The sequence goes on along the minus strand of CAJQZP010000885.1, from coordinate 25,213,723 downwards.
TTTTTACTCACAATTTATCTTCCGTGTACGTATTCTCTACTCAACAGTTTTAGAAAGACTGCCTCTCAAGCAGACGACATCTGTCTTTTATAGGCTTGTAATTTAACAGTGCTAAACTACAGATGGCGTTGCTTGTGTGGTTTCCGTTACAAGTTTTTAATAAAATTGGATATTAAGCCGTAAGTTTTTACATTATAAAACATTATTTATATTTCTTATAATTATCTTAAACTGTTTTACATTCTAGTTATAAATACAAGCAAAAATAAATAACTAGACATAATCTAAAACATTAATTTACCCGCAGACTTATAGTATGAAAATAATTAATTACCCACAATGTTAGTTACAACAATATAATTATGTTAGTATGCTAACATATATAACTAAATAAACCAAATACTGTATATATATATATATATATATATATATATATATATATATATATATATATATATATATATATATATATATATATATAGAATACTGAAGGTTTATTGCGCCGGTAATCAAATCAAAATTGAAGTTGAACTGCATGCAAAACTTTTCCGTGCCGCTTGCTTGGACAACTGATCGGCAGTTTGTACAACCCGTTAACCATTAATCTGAAGCCAATTCAATCCCGAAAATCGTTTTGATAAGTTCTCTACAAAGTTATTTTGAGGGTAGAATTTAAAATAAATTCTGGGAGCAAAGATTGTGGTTTGACGTCAAGCTTTGCTTTGATAGTATACCAACATGATTATAACGGTATACTATCACAGTAAAGTTGCAGCCTATATAACGGACCAATGCTAGGTACAGGCCTTCTCTAGTTTCTAAGAAGTTTATGCATTTTATTGAAACATATTATACACACACGACTGCCTCGTTCGTTTAGTGATTGTAAAAGCTACGGCTGTTCTGGGTTCGTATCATATCGTATTTATATTAGTATCTATTTGAATTTATAGAATTTTTCATTAGCAAATATTCTTGTAGCTACATATGTATGTGTAAGGATTTGTTTGAAAGGCTTAAAAATTCGGAGACAAATACAGGCGATTTCGTACTAGCCATATCCACATGATGGGTATTCAGTTTATCCTGGGGATTTTATCTTTATACTTTACCACTGCCGCTACTAACGAACTAAATTTAAAATTTTTTAATAAAAGGAGATGGTCCAAAATTGTATGAAGCAAGGGCCTGGTTTTGTACAAGTAGGAAAATAAATTAAAATAATATATTATACCACTTTTGGTCATTCATATGCATGAATTTGCATGTATTTAAGTGGTATTAATATTTTATTTTTACCAAAAACTGCAGCACTAATAGCGAATTGATGTTTTTTTGAAGTTAGCTGTCAAATATCGTGAGGTCATGGAGGTTAGAGAGACCTCCATGCTTTAGGTGATTGATCAATTTAATGACATATATTTGAATTCAGAAATGGTGTTTTTCAAATGCGTTTAATAACTTAAGGAAACATCCTTCTTTACATACCTGCCTAGTGATTCAAAATGTGATTCTATAGATGTCCCATAGCAACAAAATCAAAATCTTACGTAAATCATGAAATCCATAAAACAAAAACTGAGTCAAACAAGTAGTAACAGATTCAAATTCCAAATAAAAAAAAACCAAATCGCCAAAGAAATCCAAAATGAACACAATAAAGGTATGCATGAGTTCGCAACTACACAAACAAGTTATGTTAAGTATAAAAAAAATATCACACTACCTACATTATTTCATGACTAAAGTCATAAATTAATGTAGGTAGTGTGATATTTTTTTGTTCTGACATGACATTTGATATATAATTTTATGACTGTAAGGACGCCATCTTGTAAAATCATTAAAAATTGGGATTGCATTTTTATTTTTAGCACTTCATTTAGTTTCTCTCAATTTATTTTTAATAAAATCCCAGAATTTTTCGCCTTTTTAAGGTGTAGTGTATAGTATTGGACCTGAAATGGACCGTCTCCTTTGTAGTCTGCCGACACGTATTGGGACCTTTTATGTGCTAACATACTTTTCACATAGAGATTTTTGCCTAGCAGTGAGACGTATAAACCCGTCTACTTAAGGGGATATAGTAAGTCAGCTCAAATTCTAATTTCGTCCCCACTTGCCCGCCCGTCATATGCTATGTACCGACATGCCGAAGCGAAGTGACCGGGCGGCAGGAATCACGCTTCAAGAGACAAGAGCCGATAGTTTAGGTAATTTCTTTTTATAGTGAAAATAATGGTATTTTTAAAAAAGTAAATAACATAAGCAATGCTTTATAGTTAGTTCAGTTAGAATGCAAAGTTTCATGATCTTATTTAAAGTATTTTATGAATAACAGCGGTTTATTGTTTATTTTGGAGGTAACTTTGGATTTTTTTTCTGTCGAGAATATTTTACGAAATCGTGTTTTCGTCTAACATAATCCTTAACATTAATCCTCAACTTTACCATATATTTATTTCAAAATTAATGCTGCAATATTTTCGGCATAACGAAGGATCTTGCTAAGCCATTTGAGATTATATTTCCCCTTAAATTTCTACCTTATGTAAAATAAAATTATTTAAAACTCAAATTTAAGCTTATAATTTATAAAAATGGAAACGAAAACATTATAATTATGGTTTAAAAATATTATTTTTTTATCTTTAATATCTTCAATGTAAGCATATAATCAAAAATTCTTCAACATTTAATTTAATGGATGGAATTCAATTAAATGGAAACCGTTAGTCAAAATGCGAAGGTACTTGAACTTATGTTCGATATAAATATACTTTGTACTTTAATCTCACTTAAGAAATTCGTTTCTTGTTCCTCGAAGGAGTTGAAGAGAGTGAAAAAGAAACAGAACAGAAATATTCAGACATTCCTTCCTTCTCCTTCCACTCTTTCATTACCATCTTGTTCAAATCCAAGAGTACCGTGCCGATGGATGGGTGGATGTAGGGAAATCCAGGCAAAAATTGTGCCCATCGGAGACTAGGGCAACTTTGTTAGTGTTTTGGTACCCCTTCCCTGGTACGTGGGGCTCTGCCTATGGTGACCGTATATTTTCTTAGCTATTCGTGGAAACAAAACAGACGAGAATTAACGATATTAAAACGTTTAAACTACATTGTTTGATTTATATTTTTATAAAACAATATACAAAAATATTTTAAATATTTAAGTGATTATTACCTTTTTATAGTGCTTAGTATAGCACCAAGTCTCCGGTCCATAAGTTTCTTTTGTGTATATATCTCACAAATAGCAATTTGGTTGTCTTCATAGCAACGGAAAACAGGCTTCTATTTTGTTAATATAGTGCGATTTACTATATAAGGCTTCACAACCACAAACAATTAGGTGGAATTATGTTCTCAAACTACAGCACATAATAATACAACATCAAATTCCGTCTACGGGGTTATCTTACGAAAGTCTTACGCCTCTTATGACGGTTACGGGAAAATAAAAAAATCTCGTAGCATCCAATAAATAATTATAAAATCTTGAGATGAACATTCGGAAAAAAGTTCGTCTGGATAGGTACCACACCCTAAGTGATTTTTGATGACAATTAGTAATGCTTCCACTACTGTTTTCCGGTCTAAAAGGTGTAGAATGCCAGTATAGTTACAGGTTGTTGGGCATTCCATCTTAGTCACCATAAAAAAATGCATCTTTAGTCACCTGGGTTTCAAACTAGCTGCAGGTTTTCCATGGACTGTAGGGCACCCACGAAGCACCCATCAAGTGGACTGTCAGTTAGTTTGTCACTTCAGTTTAATGAAAATTAATTAAAAAAATACGTTTGTTAGAAGATATTTTTATGTTTACACGTCTGTTTTATTTTTGACGTATGCTGACCTTTACCATAAAATCTTGTAATATTGTAAGAGTCATCGCGTTTAATGTTGCCGAAAAAGCCGGCATCAACTAAATATATTGCTAGGGTTGTTAAAAAAGTAATAATAGTATAATTTTATTTTATTACACGCTTAAACAAATAAAATAAAAACTGGACAAATGAAAATTACTAAATGAGGACGACGGCCCACAGTTTTTTACTGTACATAAAGTCTGAACCATTTTAATTTATATGTATGATACGACAACCCTAGTGGATAGCCCCCAAACGTCTAACGGCTGCTCGGGAGCAGTGGTGTCAACATTAAAATCTAGCTCCAGTTGTAAAGAACACTATAAGCCCGTCAAAACACGTCAAGTAGGGATTTTCGAGTTTTCATTCCCCCCTGAATATTAAAAATGAATTGATTTGATATCGATTCTTGACACACATGGATTATTTTTCAGAATTCAATCGAAGAGAACAGACAACAAACCAAAGTATATGCATACTATAATTACATATGATAAATTTCAGTAGCTCCGTTAAAAAATCCGTTAACCGTTAAAAACAATTTTTTCCCGTTGCATCGCTGACCCGTCAAATCTGACGGGAAACCCGTCAAGTTGGCGTCGCCCCGCTCTGCACAAGAATACCCCGTCTAGACGCTTAGATAACCGACAGTAAGTTGTAGTTAGAGTGTATCTAAAGGTAGCATTTATTTGTAATCACCAGTTAAGTAGGTTTAAAAATTTTCCTTATTTATATATTGTTACAAAATGGATGGTTATTTTCTATGTAAAATAAAAACTGTGTTTGGTTTCAATACTCTCATATACAAATTATAAAAATCATGATGGGAATACTCGTAACCGTCGCTTTGAAACCTAATATATATGTCGAAAATGTAACTCGTAAAAATTGGAGAAATGTCCAATATTTTTAACACAATTGCGGAACAACGACCATAGCTTAACGACTGTTACATACAGGCTGACGTTAGTAGCAATCTATACAAATAAATAAAATTGAATTTTCTGTTTGTAATATCAAAATCACAGCATTTTATTAAATTCATGTGAAAGTATATACGGTACTTATAACAAAACACAATGTTTAATATTTTGTCTGTCTTTCTGTCTGTCTGTCTGTCTGTCCGTCTGTTTGTTCCGGTTAATCTCCGAAACGATTGGATCTGGACTTTTGACGAAACTTACACTGGCAGATAGGTGATATCATAAGGAGTAGTTTAGACTTTTTATTTTAGAAAAAGAATTAGGATCCTGCTCATAAGCATTAAAACCATAAATTAGACGCGGCAGAAGTAGCCATAAACAGCTAGTTTTAACTATTTTTTTTTTTCAAAATATTTAATTTTAAATCCCATATATTTACATAGCATGCAGTGAATGCAAATTTTTATTTGCGTTCACTACATGGCACAATAAAATATTTTTATGAAAAACATATAGAGTATGATAGTTAGCAGTATTATGGTGCATAATAACCTGAAATAAATCAATATCGCCAAAATTGAGAACATTAGTAATGGTTATGTCGTTATAATATAAAACGTAAACGAGTACGAAACTTCAAAAACTGGATCACTGATCGGTCTTCCTTGTTTTCAACCCAATCAAATTGCAATCCAATTCTCTGCACTCTCTTCTCAGTGGGTTTACAAAAAAGGTATATTTCAGTTCCCCGATAGATAACGGATGTATATTTGGAGAGTTCTCCCCCCCCTCTACGTTGGCAGTTCCATTACAGCCTATAAAAGTCCACTGCTGAACATAGGCCTCCTCCATAGATTGACTCACTGGGTGTATTTTACCATAGTTGACATGCTTGGCGAAAGGATTGTCATCCGCAGTTTTTTATTATTTCGAGTTGTTGTCAGGAAGATGCTACTGCCTATCACCTATTTCAATATCCCTTTGTCACCTCTTACGACACCCACGTGACGATATGGGGTAGTGGATATTCTTACACAACCACTACACGGCCGAAGATTCAATATCCTATACCTTTAAACGAGCAATTCTTATATATATATATATATATATATATATATATATATATATATATATATATATATATATATATATATTATCGGAATCTCGGAAACGGCTCCAACGATTTTCAACGATTTAGTGTCCAGGGAGTTTCGGGGGCAATAAATCGATCTAGCTAGGATTTATTTTTAGAAAATGTCTTTTTGTCCTTGTTTTTAGGCAATGAAAAACTGCTACAATATCGTTAGAATAAGAAGGTAAATTTTGACAGTTTATTAATGATTATAATTAACTTAATTGGTATATTGGGCGGTCACAGGATCATAATACCCTGGTTCGAGCCCAGACCGACCGAACGACTTTTTTAATATTTTTTTCAAGTTCCTTCCCTTTTTGATAAAAAAAATTTTTTCGAGCCCTTTTTTAGCATTTTTTAAAAACACGAAAATTTAAATTAAACTAATTGCACTCATGATTTTTTATTCAAATAACCAGTTCAGTTTTTTCTATTATGTCGCTAAGATTAAAAATTATTATTTGTATTTCATCAGTATGTAATTTGTATCTAAATATAATTTCCAAAACACACGAATTAAAAAAAAACGAGCGAAAAATACCGAGAAAAGCTCGGTCAACCAGGTACTTATATACAATACAAATAATCAGTTCACAGTTGCCATCGATTAAATATTTCAAAGAAGTAGTTATATATGTAGTTCTGCTATTATTAACTAATTTACAATTTTTATTTGAGTCAATGCAAGGAATAAAACTATTATTTACGGATTTTATCGCGTTTAATTACTTTAATTTATGTTTATTATTATCCCGACGTTTCGGGTGCTTTACAGCACCCATGGTCACGGGGGGGACTGAAATGTTTGACGTCCCAATGTCATAGTTAGTCCGGCTACCTTCAGTTTTTTGAATATTAATTTTTAGTCCAATTTACGCAAAACGAGCTTATAGTATCATGAAGTCTTGCAGTGGTATGCTTGGGTTTGGGTTTAATTTTGTTAATTATAGGATCCCAAACAGATAGCAGCACCCATCCATCTTCTCTATTGAAATTTGGATGTTTTTTTAATTTCAATAGCCTCGCGTATCATCCTTGGTAGGAATCGGTGTTCTTTTGCGAGAATTTGTGGTTTATCAAATCTAATGTAATGGTGGGGACGATTTTGAATATGTTCGCAGACTGCAGACTTGCCGGAGCGTCGGTGCTTCACATCAGCTATATGTTCCTTCACGCGGGTTTTTATAGATCTCTTTGTTTGACCTATGTAAGAGAGACCACATTCACAATCTAGCTTGTACACACCTGCAGAGGAAGTGTATTCTTGTAGAGGAATATTACATTTGATGGATGGTAAAAATTGACTAATCTTCTTCGGTGGCTTGTAGTATGTTTTAATGGACGCTCGCTTCAAGATGTAGCCAATCTTGTCCGTGACTCCTCTGACATATAGTAGTAAGCAGGCGCGCGCTCGACTGTGGCCGGCTTCACTCGTTCACAGTGACGTAGGCACGGGACCCGAAGCTTGTTGTCTTGCAATATTTGCTTGACGTGCTGAAGCTCGGCGGACAGATGTTTTCTGTCACAGATCCCTCGTGATCTCTGCAACAAAGATTTACCCACGGTAGCTAACGGTGAAGGATGATGGTGAGATTCACCATTTAGATATCGGTTGGTATGGGACTTTTTTCTATACACAGTGTGACCAATAGTGTTATCAGGATTTCGGATGACTAAAACATCTAGGAAGGCTAAAGAATTATTTGCCTCTAACTCCATTGCGAATTGTATTTTAGAGTTTATGGAGTTTAGGTGGTCTAAAAATGCAGTTACTTTGTCAGATGGTAAAATTGTGAAAGTGTCGTCTACGCACCGCTTTTAGAACCTTGGATTTACAAGAGCAGTAAGAAGGGCTTTCTCCTCAAAGTCCTCCATGAATATGCCGGCGACTATGGAAGACACAGGTGAGCCCATCGCCACATCATCTACTTGCTTGTAGAACTCCTCCTTCCACAATAGATAGCCAGATGTGAGGCAATGTTCAAGTATTATTGCATATTCTTGAGGCATGTTATTTTCTTCTAGCTTCCTAGTTACAATTGAGATGCAGTTAACAATAGGTAGGCATGTAAATAGTGACTGAACATCAAAACTGACCATAGTTTCATTGTTAGCGAGATGTAGGTCATTTATCTCACTCACAAAATGGTACGAATCCTTTGTGTGTGCTCTGGTATGTCCTCTCAGTGGTGATAGTATTTTTGCTAAGTATTGTGCCAGCTTATAATTTTGTGAATCGATCTGGCTCACTATGCGACGTAGTGGAGCGTTTGGTTTGTGTATCTTCGGTAACCCATATAACATCGGTGGTTTGGCACATGATGGTATTAGCAAATTTACGTGGAGATTTAATTTTTCGAGTATTTCTTTATTAAATCGCTAGTTGTTTTAAGCGTGTTGGTTGTAAGGTCTGTTTTGACCTATTTATATGTACTTTCGTCCGATAAAAGTTGTTGTATTTTAAATTATATTCCGACGTGTCCATTATTACCGTAGCATTTCCTTTATCCGCGCGGAGAATCGTGAGTTCTGGTCTGTTCCGTAAGTTATTTAGCGCTGTAAATTCGTCTTTGGGAAGGTTTGGTTTCGGCACTGAACTACGACGTAACAAGGACGAAATATCTTGACGTATGGCCTCCAAATCTTCCTTACCGATATTATTCTTAAACAGACAATCCTCAACACTGCAGATAATTTCTTCGTACGGGATTCTTCGCGGTGTTAATGCGAAGTTCTTTCCCTTCGCTAATATTTTCATTGTCGGTTCGTCCAATGTATGTTTATTTATAGACAGTGCGTTGTTTATAGTTTGTGTCTATGGTCAACGTTTGTGTATTGTTCTGGCGTTGACTTGGATGTTTGGCATTTGATTTGATCGTTAATTTTTGGTATTTTTCTATTTGTTTATTTTTGCATTCATTGTATTTCGATGTTTCTTGTTTGCTTAAAGTTTCGATGCAATTATTAAAATCAAATGTCGTAATTGTCTTTACTTCACTGGACAAATTGTCTATCGTGTTGTTTATGAAATGTAAATCGAACCGTTTCTGCTGAATCACCGTCCGTAACAACTTTTTACTTGCCTGATTTAAGATCTTAGCGCTTCCTTGAATATCCTTCTTTGTTGATATTTTGACACACGTAGGAATGAGATTATGGTCTCTGCATCTCTTCAAAAAATTTAAAGATGTTATATATCTTGTGCGCTTGGTTTTAAGATCTTCTAATCGGCGAATTTTATTTGCTATTACCAGTCCGTACTGGTTCACATAATGATTTCTTAAATTTACGCGAACACTACACATTGAATAAAACTATTATTTACGAATTTTATCCCGTTTAATTACTTTAATTTATTTTTATTATTATCCCGACGTTTCGGGTGCTTTACAGCACCCACCCAGCCGGACTAACTATGACATTGGGACGTCAAACATCTCAGTCCCCCCGTGACCATGTGTGCTGTAAAGCACCCGAAACTTCAGGATAATAATAAAAATAAATTAAAGTAACTAAAGGCGATAAAATCCGTAAATAATAGTTTTATTCAATGTGTACTGTTCGCGTAAATTTAAGAAATCATTCAATGCAAAGGAAATTAAATATTGTTATTTTGTTATAATGTTTTACATAAACAATAATTTAAAAAAAGCTGCTGTTATATTTTACACTATGTATGTCTAAAATACCTATATACTCGTAATTTATCAGAATAATGAGTTCTTTCCAAATCTACTTCGTATGGTAACCGCTTCATTTATTATTTCTCATCCATCACAGTCCATCACATGAGCAATTACTTTTCAAAACGTGTTCTAATATGTTCCCCTTTTCTCAAAGAAAATTTTGTTCATATAATTTAATATTTAAAAGATATGTTGTTAAGGGATTGTAAGAATTTACATGATAATAAATCATTGTCTCTTCAATTATTTAATATCGCTGTTTTTTTATTATTATTATTTTCAACAAATCATAATTAGCAATGTACCGTGTAATAAAATGCTATTTTATCTGAGGGACTAAACATTTTCTTTAAGGTTCCATAGTACGTAAGCAACCTAAGTCCGCCTTAAAGAAATACCTTTATTCAGGTTTTTTTTTAAAAAGTGGTCACATAGAAAGTGCATCAGTTTCTCTAGTTCCGGCGATATCGTGTAAAGAATGGGATCCACTTTATTTTGATGAACAAAAAACAGCCTTTAACCAATTTCTGATACGTTCATCTAAAAAACATTGAAAACTTTCCTTATCGTCAGTTCTGTTACTCGTTCAGTAAGCAAAGGAGAGTGCAATGCTCGAAATTTCCCCGCGTGATGTAATGCGTAATGAAGACATCAGAATCACGGGTGTGTCGGTTACCCTAGTACTACAGAATAGCTTAAATTCTGTAGAAGCAGTATTGTACCGGAAGGGCAGTGTAGGTCAACCTTCTTTATGTGGACTACAAGAGCCAAGTGACCTCGGATGATGCACGCACACATTTACACAAACAAGTGAACGCCATCTAACGACAGTGAGGTTCAACTGCCCGAGTGTTCTAATAGATAAGATAACAAGTAAGATATAGATCTAATAAACAAATTATTTTTTATTTGAGTGTTAATTGAAAATTTAAGCATGTGGGTGATTTTAAAATAAAACTGATTCGATTAAATTTAAAAAAAAAAAACATTTCTATTTAAGATCCCCATTAAAAATGCCGAAGCGGCGCAGTTTATACATTTTCTGATTTACATAAGAGTTACATTGTTCCACATTTAGTTTCAGCTTTATTTATTATATATGATATAATATATGATATCCTCTGTGTGCGATTCAATCCACGTTTTTATGAATCTTTATTACTATATTGTAACCTATGTACTATAAGCTTCTTCCAGTACATGCTTCGATGAATAATATTTAGATATATCAATGATTTTTCTATGATGATTTGGTTCCACTGTTTTCAATTTATCTATTATTACAAACTTTTTTATCTATTATTAAAAGTGTTTAATTAATTTATGTAAATATACTAAACTACTAACTTATATTAAATACATAAAAAAGAAAATTTGACTTCTCTTTCCTGGAATCAAACCCGGGCACTCTCGAGTGCATACTGCAAATCCAAAGCTCTATCATTTGGTAGATCCAAAATTGAAATAACTTTTGTGTTGATATTTTGAACTTTCTTTCTCCGGTAAAAAATATTACATTTCAAACTTTTTCATTTATTTATAAAAGTGTTTAATTAATTTATCTTAATATACTAAACTACTTACTAATACTAAAAATATAAAAAAACCAGAAGGAAAATTTGACTTTACACTCCTGGAACCGAACCCGGGCACTTTCGAGTGCAAGCTGAAAATCCATTCCTCATCAAATCAAAATACACATTGTTTGAATAGTCAGTCACTACTGTAATAAACTAAGTATTTAAAATTCATGGGTTTAAAAAATATATTATTTAAATATATAATACTAAATATATAAAAGACAAAAAAGAAGTTGAGTTCATATTCCTGGAATCGAACCCGGGCACTCTCGAATGCAAAATGCAAATCCATCCCGCGCTACCAAATACACAACTGTAATAAACTACATTGCTAAAATTCATAGGTTTATTGTTGTGAAAATAAATATTTATTTTTGGTAATAATTAAATGTTATAGTAATAATTAAAACGTTTTAATATCTTTCATATATTGGGCGTTTGATTTATATGAACGTTTTTTACTCTTCAAATGGGTTTCACTTTATGCCCCATATTTACAAATGATAATAATTAACAAGGTACAATACTACGCTATTTTAACTTCAAATATTTAAATCGACATATATACGAAAGAAGATATTTAAAAAAGGGAAAGAAAAATATTTATAAAATAATGAATTTAAAAATAAAATTATACAAATACGTTATAACGATCTTTACGTAAATACTGCGGCAAAAAGGGTGAAACGTCTACATACCATCAGGGCCTCGGCCGCCAGTGAACCAACACTGACCGACACTGCCAGTGTCTGGCAGTGTCTGTCAGTGTTGCCAACATTTTTTCCCGCTGCCAACCTCGCTGTCCCGTCAAATCTAACGGGAAACCCTTCAAGTTGGCATCACCGGTGTCTGTACACAGGCGTTTACGCACACATCCGTACGTATTCTTTAAGAATAAGAGTATTCTATTTAAAATAAAAACTATTAATTGGACCAAAAAATTAAAACAATAAGTTAATATGAAGCTTGTATAATAATCTAACAAAAAATCAGAATGATTGCATGTATATGATGGTTTCTATTCGTTAAAAGAAATTTTTAGGGAAAATCGCAGATACGATTTTTTTTCTATCGTATCACGTTATTAGTATTATGTTTTCAATATGACAGTTAACTAGCATGTATCAAGAAAAATATCATATATTTTTCCTATTTTGTTTACTGGAGTGTGTATATACTTTGACGCATTATAAAACTTGCGTTTAGCTCCTGTAGTCCCCTTACTTTGTGCGATGATCTGATCATATTATTAGATGTAGGTGACTCAGTACTACCGTATATTTTAGCAGTCTATATATGATATACCATTATTTTGCTATTAAATTTTATACACAATTTATACACCATTTTTCGTTTTTATATAAAGTAATGCGTTTATTTCTATAAAAAATAACAAAAAGGATCCAAAAACAGTTCGCACAATTTGTCACAGTAATCAGATCCTTTCCAATCTTCTTTAAGTGTCAACAGCTTCATTTATTTTTCCTTATCCACTTCAGTTGAACACACGTGTAAGGTTTTATGTCAATTGGATTTTGATACGTTTTTGAAACGGTGTGTACAGTCATCCCTGTTACAATGTTCTGAATCCGAGATAGAAGTTTATACACGATATGTTATGGTTAATTAATGTTACTAAGTTTTAAAAAATAAATTTAAATTAGATTATTAGACGGTTTAACTAGCTTTGGTTTGTTTTGTTCATAGGATAATATTTGATATAATAGCTATTTGCAATAAACTTTTTCATCTTTGATTGAATAATGTGTACATTATATATAGGTATATGTTCGTACGTTCGTAAGCCACGAACATAACTTATTAGTTATTAGGCCGCACTAACTTATTAGCAAGCCGTTACATCTGGTTTAAGATGTAAATAATTATATTACAAAAAACAATTAAGATTATGTAGCTGCTTTTTTTTCTTTCATATTCATTTTCCTATATATTTTTTGGCGATAGCTTGTGGTTAAGATTAAGTCCAGAAAATTATATTAGTGTACGCGCAAAAATAAACCTAAGTTTAGCCAGCTCACACCAATTTTTTTTCTTTGTTCATTCATTGCAGCATATTCAACGTTTGCTGATCAAAGACCTCCCTCATAAATGGCCTCATATCTGGCTTGATAAGAGAGTTGGCTACCGCAGTTTCCTTAATATTTTGTAGTGTTATCAGGGAGATGATGCTGCTAATCTCGTGTTTCAATTCCCACTTTCGTCTCTTATGACACCCATATAATATGGGTAGAAGATTCTCCTATGACACTTTACGGCGACCGCTATTATGAGCCATAACACATGACGAGCATTACCATTGTTAAGGTAATTTATTGTTTAATGGTTGCAAGGTTTTAGAAATTACAGCCTAAAAGGGCCCTACAAATTTCAGCAAACGACTTATAAAATCTGGTAAAGGATTTTTTTTGTATAAGGTGTATTGGTGTCAAAGTCATAATCAAGATGATCGAAAGTAACAGATTAATATGAGAAATACAATTTATTTTCTAAGATTCGAGCAGAAATTTAAAATGCTGCGTATTACCTGGCTTGAAGAATATGTGCACTAGTGCGTTTGTACTTGACTACCTTACTTATTCATTGGAAAACCATAATATATATATTTGAGTACCTACCAACCGATGCGCTTACGTGTTTTTTACCCATAGAGTAGAGTAATATATACAGTTTTTACCACAAAAAGATGCTACGATTGTAATAATGTGAAAATATAATTTTGTGGATTGATTAGTGCAAATGCCTAAATTCAAGAAGAATAAACGTTAACGAAGTCAAAATGCTGTAAGTAATTTGATGTATTATGCAATGTTCACTTACTTTTATTCCGTTAAATTCCTACGTGTTATTACATAGTATATTTTTATTTTAGGAGGAGAAGAAAAATACCTGAATGCGAATTTGACGACAAAAATAATTATTCAAGTTTACCAATAATTGAAAATGATAATGGGTAAGTCGGGCGCACTTTTGATCCATAGAGTTATGAAATTATAACTCACGCTGAAATCGCGGTTGCATTCTGCAGGCTGCCGCCGTGTTTGGTACTATAGGTCAGCCGATTGAGATGGGATGCGGTCTTTCTTTGCATCCTACCCTTGGGGGCGGGTTTGCTTCTCGCCGGACGATCCCAAAGTTGTTGCGGATTCTGTTGCTGATGTGGTACTTCAGGGTATGGAACTTTTTTATTCCTTCCTCTGTGGTGCCCATAGGAGGCAAATCTCAGCCATGGTTTGGTCGCTCCTGTAAAATAGCATCATGCTATAAGCAGGAGTGCTACAAAGCCTGGGCTGATGCATCAGCGTCCCGGGATGTAAACACCAGCGCTCTAAAAAAGAAGTGTAATTCCGCCTCTAGATCCTTCAAAAGAGTCATTGCCAAGGCAAATCCGGAGCACATAGGCAGAATTGGCGAGAAACTAGTTCGCCTTCCTTCTGGAACCCGTGCATTCTGGTCTCTCGCCAAGGCTGCGCAGGGGAATTTCTGTCAGCCATCTCTTCCATCTCTGCACGGGAAGGACGACTCACTGGCCAACACCGCAAAGGAGAAAGCCGATCTTCTAGGCTCTTTCTTTGCGTCTAACTCGACTCTCGATGACGGGGGGAGTAAGCCGCCGACCATCCCGCGGTGTGAGTGCTCCATGCCGGAAGTGCAGTTAACACAGCGCTCGGTTCGCAAAGCACTCCTCTCCCTGGACATCCATAAGTCGAGTGTGCCTGACGGAATCCCCCCCATTTGTGCTGAGGACGTGTGCTCCAGAGTTGGCCACGATTTTAACGCGTCTTTTCCTGTACTCCTAATCCCTAGGCGTAGTCCTAAAATCATGGAAGACGGCTTTCGTCCACCCGATCCCTAAAAATGGCGACCGCTCAGACCCGTCCAACTACCGGTTTATCGCCATCACCTCCTTGTTCTCCAAAACAATGGAGTCCATTGTAAACTGCCAGCTCATGAGGTACCTTGAGGATCACCAGCTGATAAGTGACCGCCAATACGGTTTTCGCCGTGGTCGGTCAGCTGGTGATCTTCTGGTCTACCTAACTCACAGATAAGCGGAGGCAGTAGAGTCCAAGGGGGGAGGCATTGGCCGTTAGTTTGGACATTGCGAAGGCCTTCGATCGGGTTTGGCACAAAGCGCTTCTTTCGAAGCTCCCTTCCTATGGGCTGCCCGAGAAATTGGCCGAGTGGATCACCGTCTTTCTTGCAGATCGGAGCATCAAGGTCGTTGTAGACGGTGCAAGCTCCGATTACAAGCCTATTAATGCTGGTGTTCCACAGGGCAGCGTGCTATCACCAACACTGTTTCTTCTGCATATCAATAATATGTTGCAAACCCGTAACATTCATTGCTATGCAGATGACAGCACTGGTGATGCTGTTTAAACCGGCCGAGCCAACATTTCTCGGGAAAACGTCTCCGAGTGCCGGGATAAACTTGTGTCTGAAGTGGATTCTTTGCTGAACAGAGTCTCGGATTGGGGGCGACTAAATCTAGTCCATTTTAACCCCAGAAGACACAAGTTTGCGAGTTAACAGCTAAAAAGAACCCCTTTGTCGTATCCCCTCAGTTTCAAGGCACTCCCCTTGTTGCCTCAGTCAGTATCGGAATCCTCGGCGTCGACATATCGAGTGACGTGCAGTTTCGTGGTCACTTGGAAAGGAAGGCCAACTTGGCCTCTAAAAAAGCTTGGCGTGCTCAGCAGAGCGGGACAGTATTTCATGCCGGCACACCGCCTGCAACTTTACAAGGAGCAGGTTTGGCCGCACATGGAATACTGTTCCCATCTCTGGGCTGGGACTCCCCAGTACCAGCTCCATTCACTTGACCGCATCCAGCTCAGAGCGGCCCGAATCGTCAACGACTGAGTGCTTTCCGATCGGCTTGATTCACTGGCACTGCGAAAAGATGTTGCATCTCTTTGCATTTTCTTTCGCATATACCATGGAGAGTGCTCTAAGGAATTGTTCGAATTAATCCCAGCCGCCAAATTTCGTGAACGTACTACGAGGCAAACGTCTCGATAACATCCACACCATCTGTATGTTTGGCGGTCCACCACTGTACGTTTCAAAAGGAGTTTCCTTGCGCGTACAACCTCTCTGTGGAGTAGTTTACCACCGGTTTTTCCGGACCGATATGACCTTGGGACCTTCAAGAAAAGAGCTTACTCCTTTCTAAAGGGCCGGCAATGCACCCGCAATTCCCCTGATGTTGCGGTTGATCATGGGCGGCGGTAATCAATTAACATCAGGTGAGCCGCATGCTCGTTCGCCCCCTTTTCTATAAAAAAACCAGAATTTATGAAATTTGATGTGATATTTTTTGTGGTTCATCATCATCATTCATCATTACAGCCCTTCACAAGTCCACTGCTGAAAATATGCCTCCCCAAGTAATGCCACAAAGCACGGTCCTGAGCCACCTGCATCCATCGACTTCCTGCATGTCTTACCAGGTCGTCACTCCATCTAGTGGGGGGTCGCCCTACACTACGCCTACCGGTACGAGGCTGCCAATCGAGAACCTTTCTTCCCCATCGGTTATCGGTTCTTCGAGCTATATGGCCGGCCCATTGCCACTTCAGCTTACTAATCCGTTGGAATATGTCGGTTACTCTGGTTTTAATGCGGATATCCTCATTTCTGAGTCTATCACGCAGAGAAACTCCGAGCATAGCCCTCTCCATAGCTCGCTGAGCGACCTTGAGCGTCCTTATATGGCCAGCAGTGAAAGACCACGTCTCTGATCCGTAAGTCATCACTGGCAACACGTACTGGTTGCACACTTTAGTTTTCAGATATTGAAGTATACCTGACGAGAAGATGTGTCGTAATTTCCCGAACGCTGCCCAGTTGAGTTGGATCCGTCGATTGACCTCTCGGTCGAAGTTGGACTTACCTAGTCGGACTATTTGTCCCAGGTAAACGTACTCGTCAACAACTTCGAGCATAGTGCTCCCAACAACTACCGGCATAGGTGAGACATGGACATTAAACATGATCTTTGTTTTGTCCATGTTCATCTTAAGACCTATCCGTTGGTAGACACCGTTGAGGTCATTGAGCATAATGCTAAGGTCCTCCAGCGATTCTGCCATAAGGACTATATCGTCGGCAAATCGAAGGTGAGTGATGTACACGCCATTGATGTTAATACCGTATCCTTTCAGGTCCATTAGCTTGAAAACGTCTTCCAATGCAGCGGTGAAGAGTTTCGGGGATATAACGTCACCCTGTCTTACACCTCTCTGCAGTTGGATAGATTTCGAGCTCTGATTCTGTACTCGGATAGCCATCGTAGCCCTACTGTACAAACACTTCACCACTTCGATATACCGACAGTCAACTTGGCACCGCTGAAGGGACTGTAGCACCGCCCAAATTTCGACGGAATCAAAGGCTTTCTCATAGTTTACATACGCCAGGCAAAGTGGCAGATTGTACTTTTCGGTCTTCTGTACAATCTGCCCCAGGGTATGTATGTGGTCTATGGTACTGAAGCCTTTTTGGAAACCGGCTTGTTCGGGAGGCTGGAAGTCGTCGAGTCTGCGTGCGACACGATTCGTAATGACTCTCGAAAACAGCACTCTCGAAAATCGGTCTGTAGTTCTTCAAGAGAGCGTTATCGCCTTTCTTAAAGAACAAGACCACCGCACTTCTGCTCCACGCCTCCGTAGTAGTGCCACCATGGAGGACGGAGTTGAAGAGCTTCTGAAGGACTTCAAGTACCGGTGTTCTACCCGCTTTCAGAAGCTCCGCTGTAATTCCATCCTCGCCTGGGGCCCTACCGTTTTTAAGGTGCTGGAGAGCCATTATAATCTCGCTCAGACTGACCTCAGGGATATCATCGCAATAGTGTCGAGTAAGACTTGCTCTTGGATCGTTACTCACACTTGCGTGTGGCTCCAACGATGATGTGTACAGCTGCCCATAGAACCTCTCAATATCACTCAAAATCTCAGGTGTCCCAGAAACGATGCTGCCACACTCAGTCTTCAGCTTTGACAGTTGGCTCTTTCTGGCAGACAGATCTCTGGCAAAGACTTTGGAGCCAGATTTGTAAACAGATTTGACAGCATACAGGCAACTGAACAAACTGATCTCCAAATGCATGCGGCGAGACTGACGCAACTTTAATACTGCTCGTATTGAAGAAGCGGTCGAGCGGAACCAGGGCTCCAAAGTCTTTGCCAGAGATCTGTCTGCCAGTAAGAGCCAACTGTCAAAGCTGAAGACTGAGTGTGGCAGCATCGTTTCCGGGACACCTGAGAATCTAAGTGAGATTGAAAGGTTCAATGGGCAGCTGTATGCATCATCGGCGGAGCTACACGCAAGTGTGAGTAACGATCCAAGAGCGGGTCTTATCCGACATTATTCCGATGATATCCCGGAAGTCAGTCTGAGCGAAATTAGAATGGCTCTCCAGCACTTTAAAAACGGCAAGTCCCCGGGCGAGGATGTAATTACAGCGGAGCTTCTGAAAGCGGGTGGAAAACCGGTACTTGAAGTCCTTCAGAGGCTCTTTTATTCCGTCCTTCATGGTGGCACCACTCCGGAGGCGTGAAGCAGAAGTGTGGTGGTCTTGTTTTCCAAGAAAGGTGACAACGCCCTTTTGAAGAACTACAGACCGATATCCCTTCTGAGCCGCGTCTACGTGCTGTTTTCGAGAGTCATTACGAATCATCTCTCACGCAGATTCGACGACTTCCAGCCTCCCTAACAAGCCGGTTTCCGGAAAGGCTTTAGTACCATAGACCACATATATACCCTTCGGCAAATTGTACAGAAGTCTGAAGAGTACAATTTGCCACTTTTCCTGACGTATGTGGACTATGAGAAAGCCTTTGATTCCGTCGAAATTTGGGCGGTGCTGCAGTATCTTCAGCGGTGCCAAGTTGACTGTCGGTATATCGAAGTGCTGAAGTGTTTGTACAGTAGGGCTACGATGGCTATCCGAGTACAGAGCCAGAGTACGAAACCTATCCAACAGCAGAGTGGTATAAGACAGGGTAACGTTATTTTCCCGAAACTCTTGACCGCTGCATTGGAAGACGTTTTCAAGCTACCGGACTGGAAAGGATACGGTATTAACATCAATGGCGAGTACATCACTCACCTTCGATTTGCCAACGAAATAGTCCTTATGGCAGAATTGCTAACCTTAGCACTATTCTCAATGACCTCAATAGTGCCTCCCAACGGATAGATCTTAAGATGAACATGGACAAAACAAAGACCACGTTTAATGTCCAAGTTATACCTATGCTGGTCATTGTTGGGAACACTAAGCTCGAAGTTCTTGACGAGTACGTTTACCTGGGACAAATAGTCCGGCTAGGTTAGTCTAACTTCGACCGAGAGGTCAATCGACGTATTCAACTCGGCTGGGCAGCGTTCGGGAAATTACGACACATCTTCTCGTCAGGTATCTCGACACATCACCTCAAAACCTGAAAACTAAGTTGTACAACTAGTGGGTGTTGCCAGTGATGACCTGCGGAACCGAGACGTAGTCCTTCACTGTTGGCCGTATGAGGACGCTCAAAGTCGCTAAGCGAGGTATGGAGAGGGCTATGCTCGGAGTTTCTCTGTGTGATAAACTTAGAAATGAGGATATCCGCAGTAGAACCAGAGTGAATGACAATGGGCCGGCCATATAGCTCGAAGAACCGTTGGGGGAAAAGGTTCTCGAGTGGCAGCCTCGTACCGGTAGGCGAAGTGTAGGGCGGCCCCCCACTAGATGGAGTGACGACCTGGTAAGACATGCAGGAAGTCAATGGATGCAGGTAGCTCAGGACCGTGCTTTGTGTCATACCTTGGGGGAGGCCTATATTCAGCAGTGGACTTGTGAAGGGCTGTAATGATGATGATAATATAAACACTTAGATAAGAATCAAAATGCAGATGCCCTGTACTCATCATACGAAACACAGCAGCATTAAGGTGCTGTTTTACGCTGGTTTTCTATGAGAGCATGTTTCTTCCCTTACCCACTAATGCTACATCCATAATAAAACTGCGGCATGGCTCCACTAAGTACAATTTAATTAGCTATATTCTTTATTCGTAATGAGTTTTAGGAAGTTGGGAAGGTAAGTTGAAACATTGCAACTTATAAGATGAACTTTGACCTGCATTGTCAACGAACAGTATCTAACGTTTGGAATCAAAGCGTGCTTAAAATCGTTTGGTGCTACAACTTAGTTTAATGAGACTCAAATATAAACTTTGCATTAATATCACTTTGTATTTTTAATACTATCATGATCATCATCATTGTCGTCATCGCTGTTACATACTATTAATCTATTATTGAACAAACCTTCCTGAGTCTACCACAAATTGTTTCCTGCAGTTCCCCGCCCTCTTGAGATTTGTTTTATTTTGAATATTAAACGGTTCTCAAAGTGTCAGTCACTCTAATTTAATTTCTATCAAGTGTAGTCAACACAGTAATTTTATGGGGCTGTTCGTTCTTAAGCGAAGAATTAATGACATTAACAGTGGCAACTGTGTGGGAGACGGATACGAAAATTAATTGCATTGCTTCATCTCGCGTGTCGTGCAATCCAACGATAGATAAAGTCAAAAAGATCTCATAACTTCCGAGAAAGTGCAGTTTAACTATCTCCCATAATATGTTAGAGAAAAAATACCCAAAGTGATGATTGGTAGACGTCAACCATGACTCTCATTACTCTTTATGATACATTATATTTGCTATAGAAATATGCGATGAGTAGTAAGTAGTGAACAGTTACAGGCTGATGAGAATTTGATTCATCGTATTATTTCTATGATAATCTATATTCAAAATATGTTACACGCTTTTTTAATAATACACTCGTATTAAAAGTTTTTGACACGCAAACGTGCACAAATTTTTTATTGAGGGTAAGTATTTGTGTAAAAAGGTTCAATTTGTCCACTTAATATTTAACAAAACTATTTAAATGTATTATGTCAATGACATTACAAAACATATTTAAGAGATCAGTTTTGATTTTACAAGAGCTTAAAATATTAAGGTCAATAGCAAAATTTAATTGAAAATACGTTTTTTCCTTTAACCTCGTTCCCGTTTCCTTGCTTTTTTAAATTAATTAACAAGTTGTCGTTGAAGTCAGTAATATTACTGGATATAACTTCAAAGTGATAATATTTCCGAAGAAATTAATATCAAATTTGATTCGCAGGTCGAAAGTTTGGGGAAATTGTTTGCCAGAAGTCTGATTTCAATTTAATGACGGAAATCACACAAAGTTGTTAAACAAACTTTGTTTACCTTCTGAGATTACAAATTGGTGGCACGTGGTCTGCACCTGAATATAACACGATGATTCCAAGAGTGTATCTTGTCTTTTGAACGTGGTTTCCCTTGAATGTCTGAAATGTTTTACCATTTTCACTCATTTTTATCTGGGGTATCATCAAATATAATAATTACTATTATAATTAATACTAGCTTGCCAGGCAGACGTTGTCCTGCCCTTTTAGACAATCCTTTGTCATGTCCTATTAAAAATTCTTATGCTCGCGGAAAAAAATTGTGGGTCACTCATGAGCAAAAAATTATCCTCTCAAGTTGGACCAAAGTGCACACGGTGTGCAAATTTGATTAAAATCGGTTAAGTAGTTTAGAAGTCCATTGCGGACAAACAACGTGACACGTAATTTATATTATATTAAGATTATTATAATTGTTCTCCAAATAACTACTGAAACTAGACACTGCCGTTGCCATCTGTGGAAAATATACCCACTTATGAGAAATCTATCGGGCGCCCTATGTTTAGCAGTAAACTTTTCGCAGACTGTAAACAAATAACCATAACACGAAATATAACGTAATTGAATATAATAAGCGGTTTACAATATTACTTTTTTATTAACTGGGGAATCAGTGTCTAATTAGCATTGCCCTTCTGCTAATATACAGAGCCTTCTAAAGTGACAAAATAATAAATGTGTATGTTTTAGCTATTTAGTACCTTTTAATTAAAATTCTAATGAAAGCATTAAGCAGCATTTAGAATTTTAATTACAATTTTAAATGTAAATGGTTTAAAATTGAACAATAGAAAGAAAGAACTTCTACTTTAATACCAAAAAGGCTTTAATCTTTAATATATGCAAAGTATCGTTAAGAAACTTTTACCTTAACATTTGAAATTTAAATGCTAATTCCGCCCGTACTTTCTGTCCTGTCGTATTATTAATATTTAGACAAAATCCTTTCAAAAAAACCTTTGTAATTGATACTTACTTTGCCTTTGTCTTTTAAGAAAACGTTACCTCCACACTAGGATTTTCTCCTGTATCGTTGGGGCAGATTACATACGTAAATTTAATAAGGACAAATATCCAGACCCGGAAAAATGATTTGTCGGCCACACAAATACTTGCTCCGTGCTGGATTCGAACTCGCGGCCCTTAGCGCCGCAACTCTTTGCTAAGACACTTTTTTTATGGGATAGAGTGACAAACGAGCACACAATCCACCTGATCTACATCTATCCTCGTTTGCTATTCAAAATGCAGATGCGTTGTCACCCGTGAGGACTAAGATGGAATGCCTCGTTTCCAGCAAAAAGGGTCTCCGGTTCTCACAACGTTAAGCGATCATGTTGACTTTGTGTTGCATCCAGTTTGTATTAGTAGCTAAAGTTAGCAGTAATTACTGCTCCATAATTCAAAGAGAGTAACTTTTAGAACAGTCCGCAACGGATCAGTAAGCTGAAGTGGCAATTAGTTTAAAAAGGAACTGATAAGAATGAATAGTTAAATATAAAATAATTTCAAACAGATGTAAGCACGCACGAACTTATTTGCATGCATATAACACGCGTGCAAACAAGTCCGTTGGTAACCAGCACCCAAAGAAATTTTTCACGTAAAGCTGCTGAAACAATGTATCAAACATATTTTGACTTCCTGATATTTAACTAAATATCGTATAAAATATTAAACGTAAAGTAAAACAATGTTAAAATTTAGTAAATACGTGGTAGAGCCATGCTGCAGTTATATTAGTAGTATAGTTGTAGCACGAATGGGTCGGCTCGATCGGGGAAGAACCACGCTCTCACAGAATACCATCGTGAAATAGTAGCTTAATGCTGCTGTGTTTCGTATGGTGAGTGTAGAGAACCGGAAGCTGGAAGCGAGGCATTCCATCTTAGTCCTCACGGGTGACAACGCATCTTCATTTGATTCGTAATCGAGGATAGATGTAGATGTCTATGGGCCACGGCAATCACTTACTATCAGGTGGACTGTGTGCTCGTTTGTCATCCTATCCTATAAAAAAGTGGCTTAGCAAGGAGTTGCGGCGGTAAGAGCCGCGAGTTCAAATCCAGCACGGAGCAAGTATTTGTGTGGCGGACAAATCATTTTTCCGGGTCTGGATATTTGTCCTTATTAAATTTACGTATGTAATCTGCCCCAACGATACAGGAGAAAATCCTAGTGTGGAGGTAACGTTTTCTTAAAAGACAAAGGCAAAGTAAGTATCAATTACAAAGGTTTTTTTGAAAGGATTTTGTCTAAATATTAATAATACAGGACAGAAAGTAAGGGGCGGAATTAGCATTTAAATTTCAAATGTTGAGGTAAAAGTTTCTTAACGATACTTTGCATATATTAAAGATTAAAGCCTTTTTGGTATTAAAGTAGAAGTTCTTTCTTTCTATTGTTCAATTTTAAACCATTTACATTTCAAATTGTAATTAAAATTCTGAATGCCTCTTAGTGTTTTTATTAGAATTTAAATTTAAAGATACTAAATAGTTAAAACATACACATTTATTGTTTTGATTTTATGTATATATAAAAGTTAATAGTTACATTTTAATATTAATCTATCTGTCACTTTAGAAGGCTCTCTATTAAATTGGTTAGCAGAGGAGGAAAAATTAATATTGTAAACCGCTTATGATATTCAGTTATTGTAGGTATATTATTCAACTCAATTTTGCGTTATGGTTATTTGCTTACAGTCTATGAAAAGTTTACTGCTAAACAGGTCGCCCGATATATTTCTAATAAGTGGGTATATTTTCCACAGATGGCAACGACAGTTTCTAATTTCAATAGTTATTTGGAGGACATCACTTCCCATATCCTGGTTTGTTTCGCTCTGTCGTCTTTTACGACACCAACGTTTTAATATGACGTAGAAGATATTCTTATACCGCCACTAGACAGTTACGGTCACGGTTACTGTCACTTATTATTTTGTTATAAAAAAGTACGTAAGCATCAAGGTAAACAAACTTTAAGTATTTGAACGAAATGAAGTTTCGCTTGACCTCAAATTAAGCTTTGGAGACTAAGTGATCACCGAATAACTTTTTTGTCAATATAAATTTACATCATTTTTCACATCATAAAAATTGGTACGTTTTGCTGGTACAATATGCATAGATAACATCTTCCCAGATTGGTGTTAAGCATAAAATAATAAAACAGTTAAGATAATTTTGGGCAATTTATACCATTAGTTTAAAAAAAGGGAATTATAAGTGATGAGTTCAAATAATTTTCATTATACAATAAATATCCTTTGGAAGATTTCTTCAAAGATATTAAGTCCATTAGAGGTCGAGGTCGCAATTTGTGTGACCTAGGTGAACTATTCATGTATGAATTTTATATAGTATACGAGATTCGTTTTTCATCTGTATGGGGCTCAGCGAAATTAATGTATACATTAAAATTCTTTTTACGAGTATAAACGCGGTAAAAACTATTGAAATAATAATTTTATTAACAATAAAGTGAGTTAATATTGTATTTTCACCCAGTCCTGAGCTATTCTTAAAGTTAGAAGTCTCAAGTTTCAAGCTCATCGGAAAGTTAGTTTAAAATTGATTACAAAGTTTCAGACAGATACACAAAAAGCGAGTTAATAATAACATGTTATAATAAATTTTGAGAAATAAGTTTTAACTTATTATATAAATATTATACTTATATTCATAAGTATTGTTTAGTTTTGTCATTAGTTTGTTTCATGAGGGTGATTCTGCCATAGTTGCCCGACTAGGCAAGCGGGTTGGCAAATGCACTTTTTATAATTTTGGGTTGTTATCAGGAGGATGTTTTTTTATAGGATAGGATGACAAACTAGCACACAGTTCACCTGATGGTAAGTGGTTGCTGTGGCCCATAGACATCTACATCTATCCTCGATTACGAATCAAAATACAGATGCGTTGTCATCCCTGAGGACTTAGGTAGAATGCCTCGTTTCCAGCAAAAAGGGTCTCCGGTTCTCCACCCTTACCATACGAAACAAAGCAGCATTAAGCTACTATTTGACGCTGGTAATCTGTGAGAGCGTGGTGCTTCCCGGTCGAGCCGACCCATTCGTGCTACAACTATACTACTAATTTAACTGCAGCATGGCTCTACCACGTAAAAGTTTCTGTTACTGTTTCAGTTTCCCCCAGTCGCCTCTTAAGACATCCCTGTGGTAGTGGATATTCTTATACCGGCGGTGTAACGGTTCCCAACACACGGATATCAAACTATCAAAACTAAGTTTAAATTATTATTTCTTTCTTATACCGGCGTATCATCAGCAGTCTTTTTAAGTCCACAGTTGAGCATTTCTATATTACTCTGACTCTTTAAGCGTTATTACTCGTTATGTGTTGTTTCATATAAAAAATAAGGAAATATTTGCTCGTATACAAATATATCATCGAAATCTCACTTTGACCCGTCGGTCTTAAATATCACTTTGAGAATTTGTAATTTAAGTTTGAACGTAAAATCTCCCTCAGACTGTTAAAAATTCACGGCTGCACTCTTAAAGCAAAGTATACTTCAGTGTGATGAAGTCACGTACGAGAATTTTTTACTTTGTTTTTCTCGACACAGAGAATGCAATTATACTTAATTATCTCCTGAAAATAAGTCAAAATTGGTTATAATCAACAGCATTTTATCATCAGCTTATTTTTCTGTATGTTTTACAACAAATGTAAATACAGATAAATTTTTGAATAGAAATGACGAGTCTTAAAACATGGTCACGTAAAATATCATCATTTAAAGCCGATCACTAGTCCACTGCTTAACTTGTGCCTCCCCGAAGAATATTCCACAAAGCAAGGTTCTGAGTGACCTGGATCAAGCAATTTCTACATCCTACCCGGTCACTTCGTCTGACGTTACCATGCTTCGACTCGACAACCTTAGTAGTAGTAGGTACATAACGAAGTGTTTATATGTTTTAGAGTAAATAAAAAACAACACCAAAAAAGAGATACTTATTTTTATATGAATTTTTTTCATAATTCAGCTTTAAACCAACAATCTGTGTTCAACATCATCACCATCATTACAGTTATTCACAAGTCCACTACCGAACAAAGGACTCTGCCCAATGAACGCGACATAAAGCACGGTCCTCATCTACCTGCGTTCATCGACTTTCTGATTTTACCAGATCGTCACTCCATTTAGTGGAGGGACG
Source organism: Parnassius apollo (assembly GCA_907164705.1). Taxonomy (NCBI): domain Eukaryota; kingdom Metazoa; phylum Arthropoda; class Insecta; order Lepidoptera; family Papilionidae; genus Parnassius; species Parnassius apollo. The sequence goes on along the minus strand of CAJQZP010000885.1, from coordinate 25,187,026 downwards.
CACTACACTTCGTGTTGTGTTGAGAACCTTTCTTCCTCATTATCATTATCGTACAAATATTTTATTCATTTGGGAATTAAAACAAGCATCTGCTTTATAATAGAAAACTAAAATAACTTCTCCCTACCGTAATGATTTATATTACCAAAACGTAAGTTTTACTGCTTTCTACAGGCCACATTTCATTAAATGAATTAAAAAGTGAAGAAAGCTCTCCTAAAGCAATTGCCGAAATCGTAAGTTTAAGTATCTATCTTCTATACAAATAAATAAAATTGAAGTATGTGTTTGTATTGTCAAAATAACAGCTTATTACAACATACATATCAAAGTATATACGGTACTACCAATAAGAAGTAAATTTTAAAAATTTTTGTCTTTCTGTTTGTCTGTCCGTCTGTTTGTTCCGGCTAATCTGAGAAACGGCTGGGCTGATTTTGACGGGACTTTCACTGGCAGATAGCCGATGTTACAGAAAGTCACTTGCGCTTCTTTAATTTTAGAAAAAATTTGGGGTTCGGAGCATACCAATTTAAGCCCATGAAATTTTGAACAAAATCCGATTGAAAAAGAGAAGTATATTGGGAAGTATAATAATCTGTAAAATAATAAAGTGCAAGTAAAATCGCGGGATGCGGCTAGTGTAATAATCTAATTAGGTGATAGGCAGTATGGTGGTTTGGTTTACTTAAAATAATACAGGCATTATACATCATGCCGTTCAGGTTATTTTTATAAAATTACGATACGATTTTCCAAGATGGAATAAGATCGATTCAAAGCAATATGATTAAATTGATTTACGAGGTTACGATCCATTACGATTCAGAAGATCGATTTAAAACAAAAAATCGGTCATCCCTACACGAAAAGCACGTAGAAAATACAAATTTAATGAAAGAAGATCGATCACAGTGTCGCTCTAAGATTAACCATTGGATCGGAATTTTGAATAGACATCGACAGAAATCGGTCCAAGCACACGACTTCAGGATACTTCGAGGATGTTTTACGTAGATCGGACCAAAAAATTAATATTTAAAAGCAGTCCTGTCCCCCCCCCCCTCCTTCCACTCATGTTCATGGAAACATAAAATTAATTAATTAAACGCGATAAAATCCGTAGAAAACTAGTTTCATTCTATGTGTAGTGTTCGTGTAAATCTAAAAAAAACAATGCGATAAGTATTAATTAAAATTGTACTTGAAGTAGAAAGGACCGTAAATAAAAACATAAAAAATGATGATATTTTTGTGTCTCCGTTTACTTTCATAATGGAAACTATAAAGAACTATTTCTCTTTTCATTACTCCATGTACAAAGGTATTTCATTAAAATTAAAGTAAAACCGAGTTTATTTAACGGCAGTACGTTAAAAACTGTACCGTTTATTTAAATAAATCTCTTTGCACTTTTATAGCACACTAAAAGCACTTTTATAATATTAATTTTCTATGATTCCTTAATTAAAATTTGGACAGCCGCTTCTTTAAAAATTTTAGGTGTACAAGTATAATGGTTGTTAAGCAATTTGTTGAATAGTTATTTTAGCTAACAGCTAAAATACAGTTATATTAAGTATAAAAATCAACAAAGCAAGTCGCTTATATTTTAGGACACTGATATCAAGTTTAGCTAACTTCACACACGCTTATGCTCCCTAGGTGATTCTGAGCTTGGGCTCTGTAGACGCGGGACGTGTCGGTTGAGGTCACTCCCGTCACTCCACACCCATAGCTCAATCCTACAACTTACTTAGTGCCCAGTAAGCTCGGTGTCCTCTATTTGGTGACTATATTAGTACTCTCATTGTGATGTTTTGTGTGTAACCCTCCCTCCTGGCTTCCTGGTTTTTGGCAAACCGTAAGTAGAGGGAAACACAACCACCGCCTCAGAGGCGGCCATCTATTTTAATTTTTGTGTTAATTATTGCATGAGGCAATAGCTAGGTACACACGCCAGCATACCAACGTGCTAGGCTAGGTACAGGCGTTTTTTTAGGCACACATCTGCCGAAAGGTGGGGTAACTTGGTACACATCTGTGTTAAACTGTGTTAACATAGGTTCAAACGACGAACTCGCCGATTTCCTGCGTCAAATCTTCCCTGACATTTGGTCTGCGTTCTTAAGACAGCGCAATGTTAAGCCAATTTTTCATGAGGGAAACACCCTCTTTCCTCACTCCGATCTGGTATAGTTGGTTTCGTTTTCGTCGGTGAACGAAGCTGTGTCCCCAGCGCCCTCCGCGATATCAACCCGCGACCCCTCTCCGGCTTTCTTGGAATCTGACTCAGGCTTTAACATGGAAACCGAGACGCGTGCCTCGCCCAAGACCGATGACGATAGGTTCACCTTCGTCCAGGAAAAAAAGCAAGTGCGCAACCCCAAAAAAGGCAGCCGAAACTAACTCAGTCCCCTCGTCCACCACCGTCACTGCGACCACTGCCAACCCTCGTGGCGTGCGCTTAACCCACCAAGCTTTTGGCTAAGGCCGCAGCTAAAGGGACCAAGCCACTACTGAATATAGGTAAAAGTCACTACCACCCATAGTAATTATTTCAAGATAAAACCAAGTGGAACAACCTGTACAATTGGTTAAACTGTAAAGAAATATACTGCTCAATGGTGCAAAACACCGGTGAGGGCATCAGAATGTTGCCTGACCAGCGCGCTCAGGAAATTAGTGTCCACACTTACCAGAAGAGTGTAACCTTCGTGTGGTCATTCAAGGACTTCCCAAGAAAATTGAGACCATACACATTTTAGACGACCTCAAGGCTCTTAGGTACTTAGAATTCACCACCAGACCTACAAAAATCGATTCCTAGATCAGTGCCCCGTCATTCTGGAACCGTCTCCGGAAGACAAGGGGTATTCAACGTCCGGCATATCTGCAACCTAACTGTGATTGCAATATCCCCTCGAAATAGAGGCATCGTTGGCCAGTACAACCAATGCCAACTTTACGACAATTCGACCATAAACTGCTATACCGGGCCTCGGTGCGTCAGGTGACCACGGCACTATTGACTGCCCTACTTCAGTTGAAAGTGAAACTCATTTAGGTGCACAACTGAAGTAGGTGAACATCGTTACGCAAGTAATGATGCATATTTACTTAAATTTACCCCTTTTATTTTTTATCTTACGACCTTTCAGGCTGCGAGCCCTCTGAAATTGCAAAAACCAAAAGGCTAATAGCACCAACATCATCGAAACCAGTCAGTTATGGTCCGAAAATCATGTTGTTGGTTGCATGGTTTTAGATAAATATATGTACGTGAGTGCTTGAATTCGGCGTTTCTTGAAATATACGCAGCGTTTCGTCGATATTTGTAGCTCTCGGCTTAGGTTTATGACTCTTGGTAGGTGGATATATTCTTTGCGTGTAAAATATATAAAAATATAGAAATATAAATATATACATATATTTTCTCCTTCTTTGTCAACGCGTTACTCTACTACTGGACATGGGCCCGATCCTTAATATGCGATTCGTAGTAGTACTAGAAGTCTGTGCCTTTGATGATGCTAGTAGCTGCCACCTTGTTATATTCCAACTATACCACAGTCTAAATACTACTAAGAGTCGGTCATCGAAACTGTTTAGACGGGGAAATCGTGCAGTGCAGTGTGAGGCGAGACGTGGGTGGAATGCTCCCGAGCGACTAACGGCCGCAGTCCTGTCTGTCTGCTATCCCCTAGGGTTATCCTGGCACGCAAATAAATTATAATTGTTCACATTATATGTGCGGTAAAAAACTGTGGATATTCCTAATTTAAAATTTCATTAGTTTCCAAGAATTTGTATAAACGTGAAATAAAATAAAATCTGTTTTATATTTTTTATTACTTCCTGTTCTGACAACTCTAGAAATGTATTGTTTATTTATGTCGGCCTTTCCGTAAACATCAAACACGATGACTGACTGTATCTGTTCTTAGGCTGTAACTATACAATATTACCACTTATAAGTCATTATTCGTTCATTAAAGCCTATAAAACTCTACAGCAAAACTTAGGCGTCTGCTATAGATTGCTACATAAGAAGATATTAGCTCATGTAGCTATGCTTGGCAGGTGGGTTGGCAATTGCTAACAGAACTGAATGTTAAGATGTATAATGTAATTAGATCTGAACAGTATGTATGGGTGCAATATGTAACAAATTTTTTATTACTTTATTATTTAGAGGCTTTTAGCCCAGAAGGTAAGCCAGCCGCCATTGCGCCCTTATAGGGTGGACGGTCATTGATACTTAATAAACTTAAAAATATCTTGCGTTGCATGTAGTCGTGATTATAATAGTAAATGTGTACAAAAAATGCACCCATGTCATTTTTATGTATTTATGTTTTATATGATACTTAAGCATTAATGGCGAGTCATTAATGCTTACTTTTTGTGATTTTAAGACACTCCATATGTAAATGTTGGCCATCATAAAACTTGCTACACATATGGCAATTAGGAGAAACAGATTATTTCATTAAATATCCAAATTCTAGATGAGTAGTATCAAGAACGTAATCAATGGGCTATAATAATATTTGGCCATTTTCAGGAAAGAAGAAATAATACGTGATAATGTATACTAAATAATACGTGCTTAAGGCAGTGTTGATGCTCGTGTGTGAGAATGTTAGTAATGGAGCGGGTTATGCTGGCGGGATGTTAACTGGAGAGCATGCAGTAGCAGTTAGATAAGCAATAAATAATACTTCTTCAGAGTTTCTTCTTATTAATTTTCTTGATACTTTATTCTTACATTGCCGGATTTGGAATGTTTTACCACATAAAACGCCTCTTTTTATAGGCAGCTGTGACCAATCAGAATTAATACAATTTGCACACGGCACTAATGAATTTGCACACGGCACTAATGATTCCCGTCGACCAACCAGAGCGCAGGACGACCTTTTCTAAAGGAAATTTACAAATTTCTTTAATATGTGTGGTAAAACATACCTTACAATGTTTTTATACATTCCTGGCAGTAGAGATAACTTATCTTTATTATTTCGAACATTAAACATTCATAAAACTCTTAATTTACGTTTGTAAAAAATCAAAATGGTGGCGCGGTCTTCCTACGGTTTAACTCCGTAGTAGCTAAGCTTTTTCCGCTTAACATACAAGTAGCGCCGCCAGGCGGCAGGAATGCACAATGCTTATCATGATAATATTATGTTTAAGAATCTAAACAGAATACATTTTAACTTCTTATTAAATTAAAATCTATTTTATAATAAGAAATTAGATTACAAAAGTGAAATATTGACATATTGTCGTTTTAAATTACTTTAAAAGAAAAAGAATTAAACAAATCATTAAATTTACACTTAAATGTTAATATTTCTAATACAGATCTTTAAATTATAATAAGAGAAAGTTCTAATAAGTAACTAGACTTATATCTCGTTTCTAACATTCTAATTAAACCTAAATAAGCAATTAGATTCACATTTTCGTTACAGACTTTTGTTACTGACTTTCGTTACTAACTTTCGTTATATAATTTTAGATTGCAAGTAAGAATTGAAGCTAGTTATAAGTAATTAATTCACTTAATGTTATTAACACTATCAGTCTTTTTAGATCACAAATAAGAATAAATTGAAATTAAATAATTAAATTCACTTGTCGTCGCTAACATTCTCCCCCACGGTGCGTAGCACTTCATCTTCCGGAGGCGACGATTCCGCTGGTACCAGCACGATGACACGTCGAGTTGGGCGGCGAAGTATTCCTCCAGATGTCCGCAAGTCCAGCACTCTGCTTCTTCCGTCTGGTCCGGGGTAGGTCTTGATAACTTTTCCGTGAGGCCATGAGTTTCGTGGTAACGTAGCGTCCACTATCAACACAATGTCTCCTTATCTTGGGTCTTTGGTTTCTCTCTTTTCAAGTTTTCTTGGCATCAGGAGAGGTAAATATTCTTTGATCCATCTTTTCCAGAAATGGTCTGCGAGTCTTTGAGTGGTCCTCCAATTTACCTTTCCGATCAGCTCCGTGTCACTGAATTCTCCCGGCGCCATCGCTCCGCATGATCTTCCCAGCAGAAAATGGTTCGGTTTTAGGCTCTCTTCGTCTTCTGGGTCCATGCTGATCGGGGTGAGGGATCTCGAATTGACGATGTGTACAACCTCGGTCATTAGTGTATGGAGTACTTCTTCGGGCGGGCTTCTCTCGTTGAGGACTACTGCTAGCGCCGTCTTGACTGTTCGTACAAGTCTTTCCCAGGCACCTCCCATATTCGGGGCTCCCGGGGGGGGGGGGGATAAACTTCCACTTGATATCTTTTTCTAGTGCGGCCTCTTCTAGTTCCCTTTTGGCTCCGACGAAGTTGGTTCCGTTGTCGCTGAATATAGTTTTCGGGGTCCCTCTTCTGGCTGCCATTCGTCGGAGAGTCATGATCATTGAGCTAGTGCTGAGAGAAGGTACTAGCTCTAGGTGTACTGCTCTAGTAGTGAGGCAAGTTAAAAAAGCTCCCCAGCACTTCTCAGTTCTTCTTCCGATGGTGACTTGCGTCGGCCCGAAGTAGTCTACGGCTGTGCAGGAGAACGGAAACTGATGATGCTGTAGTCTCTCGCTCGGTAGGTCTCCCGTCGGGGGTATCTCTGGTGAACTCTTCTTTGTCTTGCACCATTGACAGCTGTGTGCGACCGCCTTTAGGGTCGCTCTTAAGCCCAGGATCCAGAACGACGACGAATGATGACGAATCTCGTTCATTACTGTAGCGGTGTTTCCGTGAAGGAATTTCTTATGATAGTATTGTATTATTAGACGGGTTATCTTTTGTTTCCCGTCTAAAACGATAGGATTCATTGTTCTTTCGTTTTGGTCGTGGAATTTCATTGTCCTACTTCTTAATTTAATAATTCCATCGTCTCCAACGTAAACGTCGATTTTCTTGAGTCGACTTGAGCTCTCTAAAGGTTTTTCCGCCGTCAATTTTCTTATGTCTGACGCGAAACTGTCGTTTTGGCTTATCTTCATTAATAATTCTTCGGCCTTCTTTAAATGTTCTTCTTCTAGGGTTTGATATAGCCGCTTATTTTCATTTTGGTTGGCTGATAGGTTTGAGGCGTGTGCTTCTTTTTTCTGGATTTTCTGTTGTGGTTTCCAAGGCTCATCCATCTGGCGCGTGGCGGTGGTGGTCGCTTTACGGCTTTTCTTTAATAGGTAGTGTGCAAAGGCACCCAACTGGCTGTAGTGCGCAGCAGTCGCTCCCAGCTCGAGAATCTTTCTGGATTGAAAAGATGTCTTCTGCTGCCATTGTTGCCAACACCTTTTGTTTGAGCTTTTCTTCTGGCATAATACTCTCTGGTTTGAAGTCGTGAAACGGCCATTCTTCTTCTGGTTGACGGAGAAATGACGGGCCTTTGAACCATCTGGCGTTGTGGTCGAATTCGATTGGGCTTCCCCTCGTGGCGTCGTCTGCTGGGTTCTCTTTAGTTGGTACCCATCTCCAGTCTTCTGGCTTGGACTTCTCTTCAATCTCTGCAAGTCGGTTGGCCATGAATATTTTGAATTTTCTTGGTTCCGACTTTATCCACTGCAGTACTGTGCTGGAATCGGTCCAGTAAATCTTTTTTGATATTTCGAGCTCTGACTCTTCTTCAATTGTGGCGGCTAGTCTGCTTCCGAGTAGAGCCGCTTGTAGTTCTAGCCTCGGAATTGATACTGGTTTCGTCGGTGTTACCCTTGCTTTGCCGGCGATCATGGAGACATGGACTTTTCCTCCGGGCTCGACTATTCTCCAGTAGACTACTGCTGCGTAGGCTTCCTCGCTCGCGTCGGTGAACGTATGTAGCTGTCCTTTTCTGCCTTTGGGTGAGACTCATCTTGGGATCTTCAGCCTTGCTAATGTTGATACTTCTTCTAAGTATTTCATCCAGGCTTCCTTTTGTTGTTCGTTAATTGGTTCATCCCAGTCTATTTTCTTTCTCCAGATATCTTGGATTAGTTTCTTTCCTTGTATTAGGACCGGTGTTGCAAAACCCATTGGATCGAAGGTGGACATCACTGCGCTTGTGACTTCTCTCTTTGTTGGAGATCTTCTGCCATCTTGCAGATTCTACGACATGTTACGTAGCCCAACGTTGAAAGCTAATGCATCTTCTTTTACTAGCCATCTTAGCCCCAGAGTCTTTTCTTCCTTTGTCAGTTGCAAGGAGTTCTCTTTATTGGTGTCTTCTACTTCTGATAGTACCCCTGAATTGTTACTGGCCCAACCCTTCAGATGAAAGTTTGCTCTTGCGTGAATATCTTTCACTTATTTGGATATCTTCTTTGCTTCAGTTGTAGACGAGTTGGATATGTCCATGTAATGGTTTCTTTTAATTGCTTTCACTGTTTTGGGATGAGTGTTCTTAAATTCTTCTGCGTTCTTGTTCATTACGTATATCGCTGTTGCCGGCGATGACGCTGCCCCAAAGATGATTGAAGACATTCTATACTCTTCAGGCTTGCCAGTTCTTCGGCTTACGCGCCACAGGAACCTGAGACTGTCTCGGTCGTCCTCTCTAACTTTGACTCGGAGGAACATATCTTGTATGTCGGCCATGACGGCCACTGGTCCATCTCTGAAGCGCAACAGTACTCCAAATAGTGATTGTAACAGGTCTGGACCCGAGAGCAAGGCATCGTTGAGGCTCTTCCCTTCGTACTTGGCAGCTGCGTCGAACACTATTCTCAGCTTCTTCTTAACTGGGTGCACAACAGCGAAGTGGGGTAAGTAGAATGTTCTTCCTTTGTTTGAGGTTTCTGGAGCTATCTCTGCATATCTCTTCTCAATTAGACTCAGGATCTGCTCTTTGTAATGCTTTCTTGCTTCTTGGTCTTGATCTAGTTTCTTCTCGATGTTGACCAGGCGTCGGACAGCTTGATTATAATTGTTGGGTAGGGTTTCGTCTTCTTTTTTCCACAGGAGTCCCGTTTCTAATGCTCTTCTATCGCTGTCGTTGGTTGGTGAACGGTTCTGGATCCCGAGAGATTCCAACTGAAAGTGTTCTCGGACGATTTCTTCTATGTTTTCTTCGCCAGTGGACGCTCTGCCATAATGAGTGAAGTTTACTGTAGCAGTTGCTCCTGTTTCACATCCGTGTAACACCCACCCTAAGTTTGTGAGGGAGGCTACAGGATCTGACAGTTTGCCCTTCTTCAGCTTTCTTGTTACTATTAGTCCCCAATTGTCTTGGCCTATCAGTAGCTTGGGTCTTTCGGTGACGTAGAGGAATTGGCTTTCAATTGCCTTTAGATGCTCGCAGTTTCTCACGGTGTCCTTGTTTATACATTGTTCGGGCAGGTCGTCGATGTTTCTTGCTACGATAGTCCTCTTTTCTCTTCTATGAGCCCCTTTTATTTTGAACTCGATCTTTTGTGAACTATCTTTTCTCAACATCTTCCCGCCGACTGTTTCGATCGTAAGTTTTTCTTGTTTCCCTTCGACTCCGATCTTCTCAGCGATTGACGCGTCTAAGAGTGTGACCGTCGACCCTTCGTCTAATAACGCTAACACGCGAACTTGTCCTTTTGGGCCATAGAGGTTTACTGGGATCATCTTCAGGTAGGCCTTTTCTTCTCCTTTGGCGTTGTGAATTGAGGCGACCTTTTCTTCTGATGTGCTACTGATGTCTTTTTCCCTTGCTTCTCTTTCTATTGGTGCTGGTGGTTTGTCATAATGTAAGATGGTACGATGCCATCTTAATTTACTTAATAACATTTTACACAGCTTGCAGACTGGGGCTTTGCAGTTGATCCTTGAGTGCTTGAATCGAAGGCACTTGAAGCATATCTTTGCCTTCTTGGTTATGTCCCATTTTCCATTCAGGTTAGCTTCTTTGAACTTCTTGCATTCTAGTGCGAAGTGTTCTTCTTCACAGAACTTGACTTCTTATGTTCTTTCTTTTGACGCTTCTTGTACCAAATGAACGGGTTTTCTTATTCCTCTTCTTTGCTCTGAGGATGCTTCAGGTGGAGCGAAGTCTCCGCACATGTCGGCTTCTGTTTCTAGGAACGCTTTGACGAGTAATAGCTCCTGAATTTCCTCATCTCTTCTGCTTCTGTGATAGGCGAACCAACGAAACTTCATTGATATGTATTGTCATTGGTATCTTGTCTACTATAACTCTCAGGGCTTTGATTGTCTCAACTGCGTTCTTTACTTTGCTCGCAAATATGCATATGTCGCTTGGGTTCTCGCTGACTGTTGGGAGGTTCTTCATTTTTTCTAGCTCTGCTAATGCCAGTGCTCCAGGTCTTCCGAATCTTGCTTCTAGTCCCTTGATTATTTCGCGTGGGTCTTCGGCGGTGAACAGTAGGCTTTGGACGGCTTCTCTAGCTTTTCCTTGGATCGCTATTCTAAGGTGCGCTAGGTTCTGATTGTTACTGAAAGAAGCGGCCATATCCTCTTATGATTTCTTGAAGGCTAACCATTCATCACAGGCCCCTTTGAAGTGAGGGAGTTCGAGGTGCTTTGGTGAAACGGTGTCACGTGATTTTTCGGATAGCTTGAGTATGACTGAATCTAGTTCCTGGATGTCACTCTTCTTTTCTTCTGCCTCTATTGGTTCGTGGTTCTTATTAGGCATGTCTCCGGTCTGGATAAACCGCCGCTCGACTTCTCGAGTTCGTTCGAACAGTTCTTCTCCGGCACCATTTTCTTCTTCTGACTCCGCGGTGAGAAGTTCTAGTTCCACTTGAGCAACTTTTGACCGAGTTAACTTTTCTGCCAGTTCTAGTTCCCTTAATGCCATTGTCATTTTTGCTTGCGCTTCTGCTCTCTTCCTATGCGACGAGCGAACGGAAAGTGTGTCTGGATCGCGGGTCGTCTTCTTAGGGTGAGGCTGCTGCAGATTCTTTTCTCTGGACGTTGGTATGCTTCCCTCGTTCAGACATGTCTTCACTACGATACTTCTTTCTTGAATCTGCGGCGTTGGATGACTCTCTTCTTGACGAGGAACTGACGCTTCGACGATGCGGGTCGGGGGGGTGGTATGGGTTATGTCCCCCGGTGTTGATTCCTTTCCGGCAATGTTCTTATTAAGACGTATGGGTTGTCTGTGTACGCTACTGGGCGATGCTCTAGTAAGCGTCGATCGATCTGATGTTGACGCGTTCGTAGCCGTCGTGCTTGTAGATTCACTTGGCGAATTCATGCTCCAGTCCGTCGTACTGGTACCCGTAGTAGCGTTACTTTCACTCGTAGTCTTCGACTGCACTGATTTTGATCTTGTATTTGAAGGCATCTTCCTAGTTTTCCTTAAACCCGATCCGGCTTTTCGAAGGACTAATGTTGATGCTCGTATGTGAGAATGTTAGTAATGGAGCGGGTTATGCTGGCGGGATGTTAACTGGAGAGCATGCAATAGCAGTTAGATGAGCAATAAATAACACTTCTTCAGAGTTTCTCCTTATTTATTTTCTTGATGCTTTATTCTTACATTGCCGGATTTGAAATGTTTTACCACAAAATCACCTCTTTTTTATAGGCTGCTGTGACCAATCAGAATTAATAAAATTTGCACACGGCACTATTGATTCCCGTCGACCAATCAGAGCGCAGAACGACCTTTTCTAAAGGAAATTTACAAATTTCTTTAATATGTGTGGTAAAACATACCTTATAATGTTTTTATACACTCCTGGCAGTAGAGATAACTTATCTTTATTATTTTGAACATTAAACATTCATAAAACTCTTAATTTACGTTTGTAAAAAATAAAAATAGTGGCGCGGTCTTCCTACGGTTTAGCTCCGTAGTAACTAAGCTTTTTCCGCTTAACATTCAAGTAGCGCCGCCAGGCGACAGGAATGCACAATGCTTATCATGATAATATTATGTTTAAGAATCTATACAGAATACATTTTAACTTCTAATATATTACAATCTATTTTATAATAAGAAATTAGATTACAGAAGTGAAATATTGACATATTGTCGTTTTAAATTACTTTAAAAGAAAAAGAATTAAACAAATCATTAAATTTACACTTAAATGTTAATATTTATAACACAGCTCTTTAAATTATAATAAGAGAAAGTTCTAATAAGTAACTAGACTTATATCTCGTTTCTAACATTCTAATTAAACCTAAATAAGCAATTAGATTCACATTTTCGTTACAGACTTTTGTTACTGACTTTCGTTACTAACTTTCGTTACGTACTTTTAGATTACAAATATGAAGCTAGTATAAGTAATTAATTCACTTAATGTTATTAACACTATCAGTCTTTTTAGATCATAAATAAGAATAAATTGAAATTAAATAATTAAATTCACTTGTCGTCGCTAACAGGCAGACTATTTTTTTTTTTACGAAAACAAGACCTGTAATGGCTATTGTTAAAAATTTAAGAACCTCTGGTATCTCACCTATCAAAAAAAATTACGGCCTTTTAACACATTTAACGAGGTACCACGTCAACGTAGGGCGCTCGCTTTGAAGGTATGAGTATGTTTGCTGTTCATATAATGTACACTTTCATTGTTTGAACCTTATTAAAATTGAAGACACGCTTATCTTCAAGGTTTTTGTGAAGTAAAATGATAAAAATCATAAAATCTTCTTGTGAAATTTACCACGTGTTCGGCGGTGAAGGAAAATATTCAAAGAAAACAACCGTCAGCCAGTAAGAATGAAACAAATCTACTTATCTGAGGAATAAAGTATTACGACGATATGTGATGTCCGCTGATACGAAACGGAACAGCGCGGTTCGGCGGCCTATTTGACCCCATAATCCTTTCAGAAATAAAAGAAGGCATGTGCGTATAGAAACATAGAGTTACAGCCTTATATGTCCCACGTATAGGGTATATATACGATTATCTCCGTGTTTTCGTATGAAATATATTACTTTGAAATTGGAAAAAACTATTATACTATAACTGCCTACCCACACCTAAATTTAATTATAGTATGCGACTATGTCGAGTTTTTGGAAGTAATGACTAGTGCCAATGAAAATATTAACAATAAGTTTACGCGCTGACTTATCACGTGTTTGATAGGGAAAACGTTGCTAACTTTAAATAAGTAAGCTGTTTGAATTTAAAATATATTCTTACTTCAACAATGGCTAACAATTTTGCTAACTCGGACGGGACAGCTGGCGCCAAGTATTTTGTATCAACCAAACTAGAATTAGATAAAACTGGGATAATTTAAAAACTTTAAAGCGACTTGCATTTTATATGTCATAGTAATATTTTACACGGGTTTTAATAACATCTGTATTTGTTGTCAATATTCTTACTGGTAAGGATCAGAATTTTTGTTATTGTAATCAAAATCGCAGTTACATGATATGATATAGTCAGACCTCACCACCATTACCTAACATCGCAAGTCACCGACGGTGTAATACGCAGTCGGGGTTAACGCATTGTAGGCGATTGAATGTTAGTTTTTTAACGCTGTTTACGTAAACAGTTTTATGTAAATAGTTGTTGAATTAGTTTTTGTTTAGTGTTTGGTATATTTAATTGAGGGATAAATAGTTGTAAAAGTTTTAATGTAATTTATAAATAATATATTACCTATTTGATAAATTATAATGGTAAAACGTTGTTAGTACTATAAGTGTTGCGTGGATGGATACTAAATGACCAACAAAAGGTTTCATATCATTCTTTAAGTTACCGAAGGATTTTAAAAGGAAGTTATGAAAGGTGAATTTATAAATTTTTTTTTTGGTTAGGTACTTACAGCAAAAAATAATTAAGTAATAATTTGATCTACAGAAGAAATACCTGAGTACTTTATTACAAAAGTTAGTTGAAATTTACTTCACTATCCAAGTATCAACTTACATACCTATACTTTCTTTTGTAATTAAAATATTTTAAGTTATAATAACACAAAATACTGAAATTAAAACGTTACGATTACGTTAAGATTTTTAACTAAGTAGAACACGATCACATTTCTGTTACGAATCGTATTTCAGATTTATTTGTTATTTACACTATCAAACTATTTTTCCGAACCAAGCATCGCGATTCCCGCCGAATGATCTTGCAATTCGCAGGCGTTAGGCATCGCAACTCACCTGGGGGCGAAAATATGGTCAGTCGATCGTAGACAGAATCGCGCGCTGCGTAAAATTTTTATTTAGCTAGCGTGCACGATTTATCCAATTAATAATAATTATGTAGGCTATTAAAAGTTGGCAAGCAATCAACATCAAAAAAGTGTAACTTCTGTATGTAGTACTATTATTTATTCTGTGATATAGTGAATATGCACACTTTTGCTCCTCAGACATTTCTTTAAACAATTTTAAGACAAGCCACGTGTGAATGTTATGTTTTGCTTGTAATTTAAGTTTGTAAACATACATTAAATAAACTATTATTATGCTATTACGAATTAAGAAATAAATAAAATAGGACTAAACAAGCTTAGACTACCACACATATAGATTGAGTGATTACAAAAATATATCTTAACATGCAAAACCTACATCCCAATTATTGATTCGACACTGTACTAACCAACCAGCCTTCCAAATTTCTAATGCCTGAGAAAGTTGCCCATACTCTTTGTAACTCTTCCAACAAAATAGCTCAATGACTTATTATTAAACAGGGCTTAATATCTAATGACTTTCGCTTAATAACCAAAATAAGGTGATCTTATTAAAAAAAAAGTATTTCAAATGTGTAGAAATAATATTATCGACCCTAGACCCTAGCCCTTTAGAGATGGAAAGCACTGCATACTTTGTAGATAGAGTTGCTATCGCAAGTAATGTTTAGAAATTCTATTAGATGTGAGCGATCGTACTTTATTGCCCTACTATAGTGCCCAAAAAAGTTCCGACGGTTGCGCTTAACCACCTTGCTGACGACCGCGTAAATGTGGAGTGTTTCTTAGTCCTGCAACCCTCGACTCGACATTCATTCTAAACCCAAAACGTCACCTGATATAAGACAGTGTCGGCTAAATTTGGTAAGGGGCACGTTTCACTTACCATTGATTCCAAAGATTTATACAGATTCTTCTTATCACATTTAAAAGAGACGATTCTACATACGTCCAAAGCAGTGATTATCTGATTCAGGTCACCTATGAAACAGTTTTACGTTATGTCCGGCTGGAACAAACTAACCTTTGTTCCAGTAAACGCCATACTGACGGTGCGCGTAATAATTGGCCTGTTATTGGTCCTTGTCTTTGCGATACAGTCCTAATTTTTTTTTGCTTCAGGCTAAGATCATACTCATTTGTCCAGTGGTGTATTTAGCCGTGGAAAGTTTGGCGTCAATAATGCGGCGTCAAAAAACATTGAGTCCGCGCCGTAAAAGTGCCGGCTGGCCTCAAAATAAATTACCGTCATTCAAAGACAGTCCGATTTTGCTTGCTTTTCGAATCAAACCTGAGACCTCAAGATTAGCAGTCACACTTACGACCACTAGACTACTGAGGCAATCAGACATCAGCAGCGACTGCGCTTGCTGAGTTCAGGAGGACCTTACAGACAACAAACCATCTGGTGTGGATGATGGTATATTAGGTGGGGAGGCATTGTTATTATTATGTAGACTATATGCTCGATTTTCACCCTTACATGTATATAAAAATTACATTTTAATAACACCTTAAAATGATTTTGGCCATATTTAAAACTCGTCTTAAATTAGTCCTTTGCTTTTTTTTTTATAAAATGGAAATGATAAACGAATTAATATAAGTGGTAACTGCAGCCCCGGGGACATGGCTTCAAAATAAAGGATATTACAGATGACATTGTCACCTCTGAGGACTGAAATGGAATGATTCCCAGTCTGTTACTATAGTGGCTTTCTATACTGTTCAGACTGGAATACGGGAATGTACGCACTGCCATTTTGCGGCGGAAATAGATGAGAAAATGTAGGACTCCTTTCCGCTTACGAGTCAGACGGACTCCTAGGCAGAAATACTACTTCCTAGTGAATTGATACATTTTGTAAATTTTCAATTGCATTTCAATTACTGTTGTATGTAGAAAATTCTAATAA
The DNA here is from genome assembly GCA_907164705.1 of Parnassius apollo. NCBI lineage: Eukaryota > Metazoa > Arthropoda > Insecta > Lepidoptera > Papilionidae > Parnassius > Parnassius apollo. The sequence continues at coordinate 25,171,009 of CAJQZP010000885.1, read as the reverse complement.
TTTTTGAACATTAATTCCGAATCCGGACAAACGCAACACAAATGGCGCGTATAATCATTGAAATTAATGCTGCTTTTGATGAAATTGCAACTAAATAACGCACTGTACGGTGTTGATTTAGTTGCTAATGTGGTAAAAATTTCGGCATACAAAATGAGTCATGGGGGGACCAGTCACTCATTCGGATAAAGCTCTCCAAAATTGGTAGGCGTGCTAGGAGGTTAGCATACAATATTAGTAAGTAGTCTAGTTTATGTGCGACCGTGAATCACTCTCGAGAGCAAAGTATCAGTGAGGTTAAATTTGATAACAGAGAATCCAGGGAAGGAAATAAAGCTATTTATTATTTTATAAAACTTAATACTATATGATTATTGAACAAATAAAATAATTATTTCATTATTTCTAGCCTTTGTTATTTTATCTTTTTTATAGAATAGGATGACAAACGAGCACACAGTGCACCTGATGGTAACTGAATGCTGAGGTCCAGAGACATCTACATTTATCCTCAGTTAAGGGTCAAAATACAAACGCATTATCATCCTGTGGATTAAGTTGGAATGCCTCGTTTCCAAAAAAAAGGTTCTCCGGTTCTATACATTCACCATACAAAACACAGCAACATAAAGTTGCTATTTTACTCTGGTATGCTGTAAGAGCGTGATCTTACCCCGGTCGAGCCGAACCATTCGTGCTGCAGCAACATGGCTCTACCACGTATAATTTTTTGTACAATACTAGCAATCGTTTCGGCTTACATCCGTTTTAACTGTTCAGTCCATCTGATCAACTAAACAGATCAGTTTGACTGACCGTGTGTATCAACCATTAGATATCTGTGTTTTATATGTTAATGTAGATTTCAAAGCATATATAATATACCTATATACTGATAGTTGAAAGTAACATACAGATTGCTTATTATACTTACAAGTGTAAAAAATTTACAGTCGACGCTTACTTACATCGCAACCATTAGTATGAATATATGTTACTCATTGATTTTTTTGAGTAGACACTGGTTAGTAATATACGTAAACAATGCTATATTATTTACTTAAATAAGGACTAAAGAAACAATGAAAAGAAGGCCACAACCTTAATTAGTAACGGGGAATAAATACCGTTAAAATTAGAAGACCGCTAATTAGGAGTCTGAGATGGTTGTAAGTTGTCACGGCTTTAAGACTTTTATATTACTTAAAATTAACAGGAATACCGCTACCTACAGCTTTCTTTTATTTTGCTTAAAATATTATTTATTTATTTTACATAAAACCCATCTATAAGTCTAATGCTGCACATAGACCATTCCCGTAGTGTGCCTCCTAAATGGGACGTTAGCATATAGAAATTATTTACTATTTCGAGGTTTAATCGGAAGACGCCAATCATCTTCTGTTTAATATCCCTCTTTCGCTTTTTACAACACGCACGGGATGATGCGTATGCTTGGTGTTGGATTTTCCTTAACTGTCACTACACGGTATAGTACCTTCAAAATTATTTGAGAACTCGTATTACGTTATGATTTCACATTTTTTCTGAACTGTAAACTATAGTTATTTTAATGTAGTATTTTTGGATATTTTTCTTTCTCAAGATTTTGCAAATTTTATCCAAAGACTTTGTACTGAAATAACGAACAGTAGAACTATAATATCGAATCTTCTTCGTAATATTCTACGTAATATAAATAAAGTTAATTTTGTATAATATAAAACTTATTTACTTAGGTTCATGCATAAATTAACATTCCCCACCAGAGCGAAGGGATTGTGTAAACAATTTAAATCTTATTAAATTATTAACAATAGGGTCACCATTTAAATTTAAACTTGTTTCTAAATTTAAACGCAAGTTTAAATTTAAATGGTGATTCTAGAGAATTTTATCATTTTCCAGTTCCTTTTTTATTTTTGACGTCACCAATACATATAATTATTTTTTTTAATAATTTTCAGTATTTACCAAAGATATTAATAGTTACTTTGCAACTATCCGTTCAATAAAATAAACCTATGGCTGACCACTGTCTAGCGGTCAGTCGCCGTAGAGTCTACATCACCTGAGGATGCCTCGTGTAGAGGCGAAATACGTGTCGTATTATCATCGCTGGTGTGTCTTTCCTAGAGTAGTGGTGTTAGTAGCTAGCAGCTAGTTGCTGGGATTAGTGGTGACGAGATTAGTGTACACAATTGAGGGAGGGCGGGAGGTGCTCTTCAAACTAGGTAAGACCCATCATTTTATTTTATTGAACGCATGGTTGCAAAGTAACTATAAATATCTTTAGTGTAATGGATTTCCGCAAAGTAACTCCTGATTCTATTAATAATATTTACCAAGACATAACGGTGTATTCTTACTAGCTTAAAAAGGTAAATACAAAATAGAATATGAGTGATATCGTCGTGTAAATGACTAAAATATCTAATAAAATAGATATTAAAATAAAATACCTTATTTGGTTGCATTATATTTTTTGAGTATAAGAATCAATTTACTCCGAGACACGACGCTGTTTGAAGAGGCCATCGCTTTTCAACACGCAGCGTGCCATCACGAGACATTTCGTCGCGAAGCTCATCACTTTTTTAAATTATAACCATTTGTTCATTTTAAACTACGGCATTGAGAATTTATGTAAATGAGGTATGATTTTAAGGAAGAAATAAAAACATGAAATGGATAATAATAAATACGTTTTACGTGGTAGAGCCATGTTGCAGCTATATTAATTGTATAGTTGTAGCACGAATGGGTCGGCTCGACCGGGGAAGTACCACGCTCTCACAGGATACCAGCATAAAATAGTAGCTTAATGCTGCTGTGTTTCGTGTGGTGAGTGTAGAGAACCGGAGACCTTTTTTACTGGAAAATAGGCATTCTATGTTAGTTCTCACGGTTGACGACGCATCTGCACTTTGATTTGCAAACGAGAATAGATGTAGATGTCTATGGGCTACAGCAACCACTTACCACCAGGTGGATTGTGTGCTCCCTTGTCACCCTTAACCTATAAAAAGTTTTTTTTATTACATGGCAAATACATTTAGAAATTAAAGAATTTTTACCATCAATCAAATTCATTATAGTAACAATATAAGATTCTACTACATTGTCAGCCAGCACTGTAAAGTTCTACAGCTAAACATAAATAGGGCAAGATCCCAGGACCCCCAGATCTTACTTATTTTTTGATGGACAAAATATATACAGTTGAGTACAGTGAACGGATACAAACCCGCTAACTTAGGCCGAAGGCCAATTCTCAAGTACCAGGTGTTACGGATTCGTAAACATTGTACTCACTTTACTTGACTTACTGAGAATGAATTCTTATGTATGTTGTAGGTTTAAAATATTTTTGTAAATTGGAAATTAATACTGCCAACACCTTCTGTCGGCGGTATTTATTACCAAAAACTTTAAATATCAAAGCAAAAACACAACCTTGCCTTAGTCGGGGACTTTATTTTTATCTACGATATTTAGGGGGCTATGTCAATATATTTTGTAAGCTGCCAGACCAATCCCCGGGGCCTAACATCCAGTAAGCTTATTTAAAGTGTCGTTGTGAGTAAGAGCGCACGCGTGGTAATCTAATGGTATCATGGTAATCCTTTTATAATATAGGTACGCTTCAAAGAGGCTCTCGTTGACTTCTTTATGTAACACTGAGCTACTGAGGAGATGACACCATCATACGTACGCGAGGTTGTATTTTTATTGTATGGAAGCAAATTGATCATTCTATATCTAGCATCGATCAGAGTTAGACTAAGTTTAATTGTAAAATTAATTTTTATCATATTTATTAAAATAATTTTGGGTTTTGTTGGGTCCTCCGGCTTTGGTTACTATATTTCGTGTCTGCAACCCCCGGCAAGGATTGAAAAAAAATTGTCTAAAGTGTTTTTTCGCAATCACTCTAATAGGGTAAAATAAGACAAAATATGTTAAATAAAATATGTAGAGCCTAAAATTTTACATAATAAAGATTGTGTTCTTTTTTCAGTCTTCTTCAGTCGTGTCGTTTTACCATCCCATCCCATCAGCTAATGAGTGAGGGAAGGAGTGAGAGTGAGGGAATAGAGAGTGTTCCCGTGATTACACATACCACATATCATTCCATGGGTGTCGTTAGAGACGACAGAGGGAAACAAATCAGGAGATAGGCAGCAGCATCTTCTTAACAACTACTGAAAATAAAAAACTACGGTTGCCAAGCGTGGCAACTATGGCAAATATCCCCCTTGAAGCAATCTATTGCGGAGGCCTATGTTCGGCAGTGGACTTTTATAGGCTGTAAGTGATAATAAATTTATCATTTAACTTATTATACCTGCACCTTTTGCCTTTTGCTGAATTCTATTGTTTATTTAGATGAGTCACTCGGTTATTACCTATGTTTATAATTAATAAGCTATTACTCGCGACATCGTCCGTGTAGAACTTCAACAAAAGGCCACTTGATAAATAGTTAATGTTTTAAAAATTACTTTAAACTCAGTTTTTGATTTTACTTTAAAAGCTATAGTCCGTTCGCGTTAAGAAAATAGTGAGTCATCATTGTCCGCCGGCCTGGCCACGCCCCGTTTTTTTCCGTTCGCGTTAAAATAGTGAGTGTCGTTTGAATCAGCCAATTAAAATGCAAGGAAATTAGAAAGTCGAGTTCACAGGGACCAGTTGAATTCAGGCCTTCGAACAAAACGGTTGTGTATTTTGCGTGTTACTCGTTCAACATTAAATTTTGAAAATGAATACCTCGCCTATTCGAAAGAATAAAAGTGGATCAATAATCCATAGCGGAGAGAGACGCGTAATTTACAATGTTTATAAGTACTTTAAACTGTGTGATTTAAATGCGACTGTGGAGAGCACAGTAATAAAAACAGCAAGTACATGTGGTGTGTCAAAGCAAAGGAAAATCCATGGGCATGACTTATTTAAAAAAAGAATTATTAATGAAAGTTGCCGAAATCGCCCCACAATAGAATAAATATTTAATAGATGAGACTGCCAAAAGTAATGGCATTACAATTCTTCGCCTACCGCCTTACCATTGCAAACTTAACCCAATTGAATTGGTTTGGACACAAAAAATAAATTATGTTGGTGCCAATAACTCCACGTTCAAAATGAGTGACATAAAAATTATTAGATGACACAACAGCATTAATAGACTAGCTAATCGTTGGAAGAAGTGCTGCGACCACGTGATACGCGAAGAAAATACCATGTGGAATTTGGATGACATCATGAAACTTGCAGAACAAAATTCTTTCATAATTAATGTAACTGGAGAATCTAGCGATACTGATTAGTGATTACTACTGATAAGTAATTTAAAAAAAATTGTTTCCATTAAACTTAATTAAATGTTTGAAAAAAAAAAGAATTTTTACTCCACTCCACAGTACACCTTTACCCTGTAGTTGCACTGATGACTAACTATTTTCTTAACGCGAACGGACTAGAGTGGTGATATAGCAGAATGCCTGAAATAAAATTGAAGATCTACTAATTTCTCGTACGAAAGGTCTCATTGTCTAATCCCTTGAGACTCATAGTTTTGTTGTTAAATGTCGTTGAAATTAAAAAAAATTGAATTTGCATGAAACATTTTATAGAAAGATGATAAATGAATAATGTGTCAGAACCTGTTTTTTTTTTTGGTAAAATTGCAAACCAAAAAATTTTATTATTATGTATATAAGATAATCATCAAAAACCATTAAATTGATCAGATTTTTGATTTTATAACAACACTGCATGTTTTTCTTGTTGCCTACTCTCCTGGCATTGCTATCTATCTGTTCGTGGAACTTCATCACAATCGGTTCAGCTATGCCAAAGATTAGACCGGACAGACAGACAGGACACAGACAGATACAGACTCTACAATTTTATTTATATTTTATTTGTATAATGTGTATGCAGATAGTCAAAAGAACATACTTCTCTATTAATTGAATTCAGTTTATAAAGAACAGAAACATTATATAATGTTAAATATTAATCTATTCAAGTTACTCATTAATAATAGATTATCAAATAGTATTATTTATGCACACCTTTATTGAATCATAGACATAAGTTAAAATACTTACTGAAGTCTACCAAATGATTTGGAGCACAATCAAATAAAGGCTCTTAATTATATCTTCTGATTAAAATATAATATATAAACCACTAGCGAAGTTCCACAACGACAGGACATTTCAAACATATACATGTTGGACTACCGGTATAAATTAACTTTAAGTCATTATTTGACTTAAAGTTAATTTATATCCCACATGACATTAAACAACAAAATCATTTTAAGACTAATTTGGTTTAAAAGTAAAATAATAAGACTAGAAACACTTTAACGTAAGAGTAAGATTATCGTTAAAATTAACAAAGGATTACCATTAGAGGCTTAGGGTAGAGGATCTAAAACACATGGTTGAAATTCAGTAATTATTTTAATATAAAACTAGCGATGCCGCCTCAGCTTCACCTCGGTGGTATCTACCAATATTGTTTGTCATCGTTCAGATTTAAGACAATCATCACCGACCGTTAAATTTTAGTCATTTTTAGATTTATAAAAAAAGAGATTATTAACAGACTTGCAAGGAATAGTTTTAGTATATTCGACCACCCGCCAAATATCGTATATTCTGCGGGCATCCGGGCTCAATAGCAGAATATTAGGCAAAAGTATTCGGCTGGAAAAAAATTACGTTTAGGTTTTTTTTTTTCAGAGCGTCTATTGTTGAGACTGGGATTGTCTACGAGAAGAAAATTATAATAATAATAATAATAATAAATTTATTTATTGAATAAAACCATATTGACACTACAAAGTTGAAGCCCTGACTCCCGAACTAGCAATAGCTGTGTGTCGGGAATCAGTTAAGGAAAAAATAATAATTGGAAATTGACATAGAAGTAAGTTAGTTGTTTTAACACTTAATTCACGTTATTTTATTAATAACCGCCAAACTCATTTCATGAAATGTAAATTTTAAAAATACTTCATACTTATTTCGTTTAGCAAAAAGATATATTGTTTTGATTAAATGTTTTATCTTAAGGAAAACTGGGGCAGACGTAACAGCAGAATTACCAGCATGACACCCAACATTTTGCTTTAATTAAATCGCTACGTTTTGCTATTTGAATATATAAATAAGCAAATAATATACTATAAGTACAATCTTTCTTCGTTGTTTTAGAATCCATAACTGTAATTATGTAGGTAATAACGTATTATTATAAATATATAAATCTGAAAAGTAACTAATATACCTACCGTTCCGTTGGGGTTTTCTTTTCGAGTTGTGTTATTATACAAAATAATATCTTTACTATTTAGTTGGTCAGTCTATTAGCAATCGTGTAACATGTGAAGAAATTGACCTATTGAGATCATATTTTATCTATACGCAATAGGAAAGTATATTTTTTTACAATATTTATAAATATGATATATATTTTTTATATGTTAGGGTGGAAAACGAGCACACATTCCACCTGATGCTAAGTAGTTTTGCCCTTAGACTTCTACATCTACCCTCGCCTACGATTTAAATTGCAGACGTGTTGTCACTTGTGAGGACTAAAGGTCACAGCTCATTAAAGCCATCCGGCACCCGATCCTCACCGCCTCGCCTTCAGCGTTTTGTATTCTTCGTATGGACTTGTATGGGCCTGCGCTCACTACATCAACTCCGTACCATCACCGGATCGCCTCGCTCGCGAGGTGTCCACGCGCGGAATGCGAGTGGACCACTCGATGATAACTCGCTGTTGGCATGCTTGCCTTTCGTGAAGCGCAAGCTGGCAACGCGCAGTTTACACGAGTGCGATGCGACGCTCTCCACGTCTCCACCACACCAACCCATCATTTCGAGTCTTCCTTTCGAATGTGTCGGACGCATTGTTGTTTGTTTTTAAAATGAACAAAGAAAAACTTATAGAAGAAGTTCGGAAGTATAATTTATTGTGTGATTTAAGTGTCACTCGTTGATCACGCGAGGTCCACTCGTTGACGACGCGAGGTCCACGCGATGACCACGCGAGGTTCACTGGTGACAACGCGGCGTCAACCTGTCGACCACAAGTGGACGCCTGGCGACTGGCCTGTGTACTCCCGGGCAGTAGGACGTATATAAGATGTAAATTAAATAAATGACTTATAGCTTATACACTGTAAAAAGTCTGGTGAATTTGAAATGAAAAACTCATCACGTCATCTACCTGTAAGGTCAGAACAACGACCGGTGAGCTAAACAAAGCCTACTCTTTTATAAAAGGCCAACAGCGCATCTTAATTTCCCTGGTGTTACAGTTCTTCATAGGCAGTGGTAGTCACTAACCATCACGTGAGCCGCATTCTAGTTTGCCCCCTCTCATATAGAAAAATACAAAATAAAATGTGTGCAATTACATTATAAGATGATGAGCTACTTTCTGCCTAGACATCTGTCTGCAACCAAGAACGGTACATTGTTGCGTTGCACTTGAAACGGCATAAAACTTAATATTCTCAACTCATTTATCAACTTGCAGCCCAAACCACTAGACGTAGAAATCTGATATTTTAACAGTAGCTGGCTTTTATGACGTAGCCATCCACTAAGAAAGAATTTCGGTCCCGCACATATCTATTAGTTAAAGCCATGATAGATAATTTTAATATTAATGAAATTTGGTATCTCATACTGTAATACCAAGAAGTGGTGATGGAACTTACTTATTTAGGTCAATCTCTCTGTTGTATGGGAACCAATTATTGGCTAGAGAAATTCGGGAACAAATAACGGATTACGCTATAGCAACCCGATATAGTGGGTTACGTCGCCCACGCTACGCCCACGCTTACAGAACACTATTACTCCTCAACTATTACTCCTTGACTGCCTCGTTAGATTAATGGTCTTAAGCGCGACTGCTGATCTAGTATTCCGGATTTGATTTCTGATCAGGCCAAAATAAGTTTTTGGGTTTGTCGGTCGAGAAATTATCAGCAGCAGCCCGGAGTCAAAAGGTTGGCGGTGATTCATCCCCGTCTCTCGGAAAGCAAGGAAAGCGATAGATCCTGCGCCTGATCACTCTCCGGTCGTGTCCGGATTACTGTCCCGTCGGACTATGAGAATGAGGAAATAGGGAGTGCTCCTTTGCTTGCGCATACACTCGGGTAAAATAACCCCGTCCTGTGGAGATGGCTAGTGTACATGGAGACTGGCTGCTGTGAATGAAATTCGGTCTGGAGGACATTAAAATTATTATAATTACTCCTGACCTACGCTTCGAATGGTGTCAATTACGCTAGAGCTGCAACTTAATACACCACTCAGCCTCAACCCCACACTTTTGATGGTTTTTGGGAACGATTTTCAATAGCACAAATTTTAAATTATATATTCTTACTTTCAGTAGGTAAACTGGAAAAGTGAAATTTTCACAGCTGTTGGCGTTGAATGTAATTTTGTCGGTAGACTATGTCGAAAGATAGATAATCTATCAAGCGAAAATTTTGATGCTTATTAACAACACATGTGATTAATAACAAGTGTATAGTTAGCACAATTTGTTTCATACAGCGTTCGTTCCTTAATTTATCTGATTGACACAACTGAATGTTTTATCCAGAAAACGAACTTCACGATTAAAAGTACACGTACTATATTAAAAGAACTAAGTCCACGCGAACGAATTCGCGGGCGCAGCCAGAATGAGTATATTTTGTTAGCGATAATCAAGATCAGTTTTCTAGCGTGCTATGAAATTGAATTAAAATCGAGTGCTCAATACGCTTAGCTCCCGTGGATCAGTGTGTTGGCTTATGTTACATAAAATTGCTCGCCTAAAATTCTCAATAAAAACCATTTATGACGATTGAAGATAGTACATATAAATACGTCACAGCGTTAGTGTGTTCAGAACTTGGGTATTCTGTAGGTGTATACACGTCCTCAACTTGTCTGGACCGTCTAATTGCTGATGCAAGTGAACTGGATTTAATTTTAAATTTGGTTAGGTGAAACTTAATGAACTAGGACTCCCTTAGTTAACCTCGGAATAGGAGGCACAACCTAAGATAAACGAAGATATTTTCATTGTATCATTTACTTGGGATTGTAGTCACTTGGCAGAAGTCTGTCTTTATTTACATAAGTAATAGAAACAACGACGTTCTTGTTATGCTTATAGGTAAAACCGATCGGTTAAGAAACGAAACTTGTCGTCTTAGAATGTAAACTAGCTGGCCCTACCAAAGATATTCTGCCTTTTCCGGCTGCCACACCAAAATTTAGAGATTAAATCTAAAATTCAAAAAATCTAATAAATCGTTTTCCATTTTATCATCGGACTACCAGACGCTCGGGTTGTGTTCACCTCTTTGTTATCGACATACCATGTAGATGTTCAAATCGTTCAAATGGTGTAAATCGTTTTTCGTAATTCAAAAAATAATGTAGTGATACAATTTGCTAGCATCTTTCTTTCATAAAGATACGAAAATATAAGTAAAACTGTATGTGCTCTAGATAGTTAATCCCTCATTTTTATTGGCAAAATTTTGTTAATTAACAATGAAAAAAAAAAAGGATTTTTGCACTGATACATCACAAAGTACCGTACGCAATATCATGGCATTAAACGTATCCAGCAAAAAAATTATACAAATATCACTTATACTGTTTTCATTATACATGCTGAAGTTAAGAAGTAGTGTGGTGACTGCGTAAGAAAATCCATCACTGTTCAGCCATTTCTGTATGAGAGTTAGATCAACACTGTGTGTTACATACTTCCATGCTAATTTGACTCACGTCCTTCCATATTATAAAATAAAAAATGCGTTCTATTTTTACTTTATCTGAAAAACTACTTTCATCTATAAAATAATGCCCTCTGAATTCATCTACTCTATTTACAGAGAGTTGAAAATTTTAATTTTTAAACTTATTGAAAAAATACTTGCAACTGTAATGATATTACGCTTGTTTAGCATCTCGCATTCCGCACTTCTTTGGGTCGAGTATTTTTCACGTATTAATTACTATAAGCAACCAAACATAACATAGCAAAGAAATTATGACAATCAAAAATTCTATTCATAAATAAATTCATAAATAAATCGACTACTGTCTGAAATTATTAATAGAGGTTGTTGATAAAAGAACATGGTTGATTTAAGTCAATACCACCTATTTTTTTTTTCAAAACAGTATTTAGCTACTAGACACAGTAATAAAAATTGCAGGGACTTAATTTCTAAATTAATATGTTGTTATGAAGATAAGTTATCGAAAAAATAACCTTATTTTGTAGGATATGATCCTTCACAATGTTTTATGAAAATTATATAATTTGATTCATCATTACAGCCTATCAAGGTTTACTGTTGGGCATAGGGTTTCTTCATAAATTACCTCGTCCCAGATCCTCCCTACGAAGCAATATATGGGGGGAGTGTGTATCTCTATATAATCCCTGGGGATCTGCCATAGTTATTAGAGATTATTAGATAGTATGGAAACTGCATATTCTTATTTTCTAATTGTTACTAGGAAGACGTTGCTGGTTTCTCGTGGTTTGTTTTCCCCTGTCAACATACATTGACCGATATTGGGTAGGAGATATTTTTAAACCGCTACTACTTGAACAAAAAAGCAATGAAAAACTGTTACTTTTGCCTCAATAAACTAATAGGTCGGGGAAAAAGTTTCTTCGTATTTCGTTTGTTTAAAGTTAGTCGTTTGTTTGTTTCGTTTATTTAAATTGAAGAAAAATCTGTTTGGTTGTACTGGCTGATTATAATAAACAATAGAAGAATAAAACATATAGGACATTAAGAATAAAAAAAAATAAAAAGTAAAAAACCGGTTTCCCGCCATATTCTATTGTTTTTCTGCCCGCATAAACGAGTGAATCTTACGAAAAATTTTGATACATTCTGAAGTTTTATTACAACAAAAGGGAAAATGCGACTCAAGATGCGAAAAAAAATTTATGTCGTATAAACGGACCTAATGCAGTGTCAGTAAGAGTAGCACAAAGTTGTTTTAAGTGTTTTCAGTTCGGAAATTTTGATGTCAAAGATGCAGCTCGCTCTGGTACCTTTATACGGACAAAGCCGATGCCATTTTTAAAAAAGTGGAACAAAATCGGCATATTAGTAGTAACGACAGCCGAAGAATTGAGGATTGATTAGCAAAGCGAATTTGACCGATTTGAAAAATGTCATGCATAAAAGCTCTGTATTTGGGTACTGAAATAAACCTAATAAATTTTGTACTTCTTTGTGATTCTCTATTGAAACGTAATGAAACCAAACCATTTTTCAAAAGATTGACCACTGGTGACGAAAAGAACGTGTAGAAAGTATCATGGTCAAAGGGTAGTCAAGCTCGGCAGACTATAGCGAAATCCGGAGTAACACTCAATAATGTGATGATGTGTGTATGGTGGGATAGGAAGGGCATCGTTTATTTTGAGCTTTCACCAATGATCAAAATCATCGACTTGTATCTGTACTTCCAACACCTAATGAGACTCAAGCAAGAAATTGAGAAAATATGGCCGGAATTTATCAACAGAAATAGTTAATATACAATAACACCTTCCGTGTTAAATGGAAGAAGACGTCTTACTCTTGCTATGACTTTGAATTCTACTGCTTAATTATTCTACCTTAACACTAATATATATATATATATATATATATATATATATATATATATATATATATATATATTATATATATATATATATATATATAATATATATATTCGCAACACAATGAAAAAATTATGTTATCTTTATTATTTTATCAATACTTAAAATAAATCCGTAACATTATTCTAAGTTAATATCTTTATTAAAATTATAATCCAAGACATATCTAGCACGTAAAAATGCATAGTCACTGTAGTATGATTAACATAATCAGGTACGAGTACATCATTTTCACTCATGGAATGAGGCTCACAATGATCACAACAAAATTTAAATTAATTATTGGTATACAAAATAGGAGTTCTTAAATCGTATTAAGCAAAATGAATATTTTCATAATCCACACTAGTACTATTTTCCGAGAAAATAATAAATTATAACAGTTAAATTTTATGATGTAAATGTTCAAACAATATAAAACCGAAAATAAATTACTACATTACATATTAAAATAAACAGAACAAAGAAATAAAGACGGGTACATATTAAGTCGATATCACTACTATAACAATAGACAGATCAACATACAAATTGTAATCCTAGCAGCGCAAGCAATTTGAGACCCTTTTACTTTAAATTCCATTCCAAAATTTTATGTTTATGGAAAAATTTGCGATTACATCGAATTATGGACATACGGTGCGATTCATACCTAATTTTAACAATATTTTATAGTATGAATGAAGTAAAATGTGCCTTAAATGATAGTTTTAAATATTTTTCAATTTATACAAAATTTAAGATAATTACATCGTAAATAGTTTTATTACATAGGTACATCCTAAGTGCATGGGCTCTTAAAAATTAAACGTTGTTAAGAATAACATGATGTTATTTATATTATATACAAAAAATAATTTAAAAAATCACGCAAGCTGCTGTCAAGTTATACATATAAAAACATAAATTTATTTAAATATTGAAAATATAATTTTAATTTATTATAACATAACTTTAAGATTATACTTGATTATTATATTCATTATATACATTACAATAATTATTGCATTATACTCATTGTTCTTAGAAAAAAAGATAACAATAGCTAATTGTTTGTTGACCTTTGTCAAAATTGCATACATTTAAATGAAATATGCTACCAAAAAAAGGAAGCTATTACTGATGTGTTACAACAAAGTATGAACTCATAATTTATATGGTAAATTTAAGTATGTGAAATCGTAATATATCATAATACGGTTTTACATACTCGATCGACTCGATCCCTGTATTCTTTCACTCGAATGAATCGAATAAATTTGTCCATCTCGGTGATCGAGTGGAAATAAATTTTACCGAGCTAACGTGTCAACTTGCCGCACCGTATAGATTCCTAGAGCGACAGATAGATATCACTTCACCAATTTACTTGAAGTATAAGTCGCTGCGGACGACATCACAGGTTGCATCCAAATTCAAACTTGCATCTGATATGTCCAAACAAATGTGAACTTAGTTTGATTTATAATATCGTGATTGTATAATCATTGCTGATTATTTTTTGTTACCTCGTATAAGTAGTGCATAACATAAAAGGTGATTGAGATATTACTTGTTTGTTTAAAGTATTGAGTGATAACATTAAAACAACAAAATAAAAATCATCTGAGTGGCTTTTAAAAAAATAACATCGTGAATAAAGTGGTTTGAAGATACGTAAAAAGCATTTTAAAGATTTTAAAATACTACAAACATGAAAAAGAACACGTAAACAAATACAAATAAATTAATATTTAATATTTTATTTCATATTGCTACTTATTTAATAAAGGTACATATTTAAGAATGCTGTAACTAAAGTTATCGCTACTCTCAATTCTAGTGATAAACTTTTACTGGATACAGGGACTGTAAATAGTCGATTTACTCAAAAACTTTTGTACTTACAACTTTTTTTTAAATAGAAGAGGTGGCAAACGAGCATACGGTTCACCTGATGTTAAGTGACTACCGCCTCCCATAAACAACCGCAACACCAGAGGAATTGCAGGTGCGTTGCCGGCCTTTAGAAAGGAGTAAGCTCTTTTCTTGAAGGTCCCTAGGTCATATCGGTCCGAAAAATCACCGGTGGTAAACTATTCCACAGAGAGGTCGTACGTGGAAGAAAACTCCTAGTGAAATTTACAGTGATGGACCGCCAAGTTTGGATGGTATTGGGAGGCTTGCCGCGTAGTGCGTTCATGAAATTTGGCGGCTGTGATTAATCATAACAATTACTTAGAAGACACCCATGGTATATGCGAAAGAAAATGCAAAGAGATGCAACATCTCTTCGCAGCGCCAGTGAATCGAGCCAATCAGAAAGCACTCGATCGTCGACAATTCGAGCCGCTCTGCGTTGGATGCGGTCAATTGGAAGGAGCTGGCACTGCGGGGCCCCAGCCCATAGATGGAAACAGTATTCCACGTGCGGCCAAACCAGCGCCTTGTAAAGTTGCAGGCGGTGTGCCGGCATGAAGTACCGTCCCCGGAGAAATATTGGCACAGCCGTCGTACAGAGCATCACCAGTGCTGTCATGTGCATAGCAATGAATGTTACTGGTTTGCAACATATCATTAATATGCAGAAGAAACAGCGTTGATGATAGAACGCAGCCTTGTGGAACGCCAGTATTAATAGGCTTGTAATCGGAGCTTGCACCGTTTATAACGACCTTTATGCTCCGATCTGCAATAAAGCTGGTGATTCAATTGCACATTTTCTCAGGAAGCCCATAGGAAGGAAGCTTCGAAAGAAGCGCTTTATGCCAAACCCGATCGAAGGCCTTCGCAATGTCCAAACTAACAGCCAATGCCTCCCCCTTGGGCTCTACTGCCTCTGCCCATCTATGAGTCAGGTAGACCAGAAGATCACAAGCTGATCGACTACGACGAAAACCATATTGGCGATCACTAATCAGCTGGTGATCCTCAAGGTACCTCATGTGCTGGCAGTTTACAATACGCTCTATTGTCTTGGATAACAAGGAGGTGATGGCGATATGTCTATAGTTGGATAAGTTCAGACCCGTCCAATTACATACCTGTTGCGCGGTTGCCCTTTTTAGGGATCGGGTGGACAAAAGCCGTCTTTCACGATTTTGGGACTACGTCTAGGGAGTAGCAGTACCGGAAAAGACGCGTTAGAACCGGTGCCAACTATGGAGCACAAGTCCTCAGCACAATTGGGGGAATTCCGTCACGCCCACTCGACTTGTGGATGTCCAGGGAGAGGCGTGCTTTGCGAACCGAGCGCTGTGTGAATCGCACCTTCGGCATGGAGCACTCACACCACGGCACGGTAGGCGGCGTACTTCCCCCGTCATCGAGAGTCAAGTTGGATACAAAGAAAGAGCCTAGCAGATCGACTTTCTTCTTTACGGCATAGGCCAGTGAGTCGTCCTTCCTGTGCAGCGATGAAAGGGATGGCTGACAGAAATTCCCTTGGACAGCCTTGGCGAGAGACCAGAATGCACGGTTCCAGAAGGAAGGCGAATTAGTTTCTCGCCAATTCTGCCTATATGCTCTGACTTTGCATTGGCAATGACTCTTTTTAAGGACCTGGAGGCGGAATTATACTTCTTTTTAGAGCGCCTGTGTTTACATTCCGGGACGTTGATGTGTCAGCCCAGGCCCGGTAGCGCTGCTGCTTATACCATGATACTATTTTGCAGGAGCGGCTATAACATGGCTGAGATTTGCCTTCGATGGGCACCACAGACGAAGGAATAAAAATTTCTATACCCTGAAGTAATACATCAGAATCAGCAACAACGTTTGGGATCGTCCGGCAAGAAGCAAACCCGCCCCCAAGGGTAGGATGCAAAGAAAGACCGCATCCAATCCCAATCGACTGACCTATAATGCCAAACTCGCCGGCAGCCTGCAGAATACAACCGCGATTTGAGCGCCAAAAGACAAGACAATGGTCCGAGGAGCCTAAAGGAGCGTCGACGGAAATCTTATATCCCTCCGGATGAGAGGTCAGCAAAAGGTCCAGCAGTAAGATGCATGATCCTTCACATCTAGAATCCGCGTAGGCGTAGTAACCAGTTGCGTCCGACCATATGCCAGGGCAAAATCAAGAGCAGATCACCGCGGAGGGGATCTGCTTCGTTGTTAACGAATCTGTAGCCATTTTCACGTGGTCGAAGGCTCGGTCTGTTTCGACATTACCGCTATGGGACCTAAAGAGGCACCGGTAGACGCGCGGATGGTCGTCACTGTCTACGCGTAGCCAAAGATGTACAGGTCCGAACCTTCAAGACTACCAAAGCGTCGAGAGCAGATGTCCTCTCTGACGTATACACAAACTCCAGCCCGAGGCACAAAGGAGTGTTCCAGTTTATACCCCGGGTTGGAGAGATATGAAGCATCAGCCGGAAAAGACACCAGCGTCTCGGTCAGAAAGAGCAGAGCCGGCCTCGCCATCTCGATATGGTAGTGGACAGCGTTTAGGTTAGAGTGAAGTCCCCTGATATTGCAAAATTCAAGGATAGCGTGGCAGGTGTCACCTTGGTCTTGTTGCTCAGCTTGCCCCGAGCAGTTGTTGTCTTAAGCAGAATTTTGCCTCCCTCCTCCCCAGAATACGCGGGGTAGCACGAGCATCCACGCTCAGGAGTGAAGTAACTTGTTCGTGGATGCTCAGCGAGGGATTCGCCAGGGGTGCTGGTACCCTCCTGGGGTAGTTTTTTACTTACTTCCGCTACCATGTTAAAGGGGATAGGGGGTATTGGGGCTCCGGCCACCTGCATTCACCAGAAAAATCGGGGAAGCTGAGCTCCCACTTCACGTCAGTATTCTGTGAGGTCGTGGTACCCCAGTTTGAGCCGGTCCATACGTGCAACAGCAAAAGCTGCCGCATGGCTCTACCACTTTTAAACTTGAATGACATATATACATAAATTAACCCGAGTGGCTCGATTCATAAAATTCTACTCGAGTCAGATCTTTATCTTACGGCCAATGCAGTGTCTGTCTGCAATTTAATGATGAACTCGACTTACTAATTCGAGCAATTTATTGATATATTATGCAATATCAATTTATGTTATATATAATATAAATTAACTGATTATTATTTGTAATAGATAAATTATTAATAACAGTGGTAGAGCCACGTGGCAGCCTTTGCTGTTGCACGCATGGGCGGGCGTGACCGTGATGACACAGACTACAGCCCATTAAAAGTTAGCCAATGCTCGGTGCGCAGAGCACTCCTCTCCTTTGACGTAAACAAGTCAAAAAGGGTTGATGTCGTCCCTTCCATTGTGATGTAGACGTGTACTCTGGAGTTTACACCGGTGCTATCGCATCTTTTGCGGTATTATTACTCCCTAAGCGTAGTCCCGAAATCATGGAACACAGCTTTCGTGCACCCCATCCCTATCGCTGTTGGCCGTTAGTTTTAACATAGCGAAAAACTTCGATCGCGTTTGGCACAAAGCGCTTCTAACGAAGCCTATGGGCTTCCGGAGCAATTGTGCAATTGGATCACCAGTTTTCTTGTAGATGGGAGCATCAAGATCGTAGTAGACGGTGCATGCTCCGATTATAAGCCCATTAACGCTGTGTTCCACAAGCCTGCGTGCTATCACCAACGCTGTTTCTTCTGCATGTCAATGTTAAGTTGCAAACCGGTAAAATTCATTGCTATGAAGACGGCAGCACTGGTGATGCTTTATACACGGGCCGTGACGATATTTCTCGGGAAAATGTCGTTGAGTACCAGGAAAAACTTGTGTCTATAGTCGATACGTTGTTGAACAATGTCTTGGACTGGGGGCGACTAAATCCAGGTCACTTCGATCCCCAGAAGACAAAAGTTTTGCGCGTTTACCGCTAAATAGGATCCCTTTATCGTATCTCATCAGTTTCTAGGCACTCTCTTGTTGCCTCCGCTAGTGTCGGAATCCTCGGCATCGACATATCGAGTGACGTGCAGTTTCGTGGTTACTTGGAAGAGAAGGCTAACTTGGACTCTAAAAAGCTTGGCGTGCTCAGCAGAGCGGGAGAGTATTTCATGCCGGCACACCGTTTGCAACTTTACAAGGCGCATCGAATACTGTTCCAATCTCTGGGCTTAAGCTCCTTAGTGCCAGCTCCTACCATTTGATCGCATCCAGCTCAGAGCTCTTTGAATCGTCGGCAACCGAGCTCTTTCCGATTGGCTTGACTCACTGACACTACGAAGAGATGTTGCATTTCTGCGTATTTTATCGCGTTTAACACGGGGAGTGCTTTGAGGAGTTGTTTGGACTAATTCCAGCTGCACTATTTCACAATCGCACATTGTGACAAAACTAGCCATACCATCCATAACGCCGATTTAAATGAAGTTTTCTTCTTCGCACAACTTCCTTGTGGGATCGACTACCAACAAAATTTTTTTCGGACCGATACGCCTTAGGGACCTTCAATAAATTAGCCTACTCCTTTTTAAAAGGCCGATAACGCATCTGCAATTCCCCGGGTGTTGCAGTTTTTCATGGGTGGCGGTAATCACTTACCATCAGTTGAGCCATATGCTCGTTTGCCCCTCTCTTTAAAAAAAAAACACTAAATCCTGCGTCATATCGTTACAGTGATATTATTTTATGAGGATTAGTAATATTTTAGTAGTAGTTTAGTAATATTAATTGTGTTGGATGATACAAAAATAGTTTGTGACAAATTGACACAGCTATGTTCAGCTAATTTGAATTGCATTACTCGAGTTCGATTCGAGCTATATGAATTTGAACTCGAGTGAACTCGTTTCATTTTCTTCCTAGTTGGCACATCTCTAATACAATTATTTTTTAAATATTACTTTACCAGAGTAAATGACCAGAACACGGATATCAAAACAAATCTTTTTTCACATTTATGACTCCGTTTAGATTTTAAAAAAATATTTAGGCTATTGAAGTTCGTTAAAATTTCTAGTATGTCCTAAAACTATTGTCTCCTTTAATGCGATAAATTCTATAAATTAGTTTCATTCAATAAAAATGTAGATAATTAAATAATAATACTGTTGCCATACTATGATGATGTACGGATATCCGCTACCCGATATCGTCCCGTTTGCCGTCTTGCGAGAGGCGACCGAAGGAAACTAACCGGAGATGACCAGCAGCATATTCCTGAAAACAGCCCAAAATTATAAAAACTGTGGCTGCCAATCCGCTTGCCAAGTGTGGCAGTTAGGGAAAATACGAAGCAATATATGGTGCTATGTACAGGGAAGGCTTATGTTGAAGAGGACTTTTATGTATGAATTAATAAATTCCATAATAAGCAAATCCACTATACAGGAGAAATAAAATTCGACCTGCAAGTTACTGAAAAATTTTTATTGAAAAATAAGGACTTTCTCGCAGAATTTCCTTTTAAGAATGTCATTTTTCCTTATCCATTTCAAATCGCTCACAATATTAATCTCGTGTACTCTGTTTCAAGCGATGTCGCTGTCTTGTCCAGGTGTTCGTTGAAAAATGTGTAAAAGCGAAAATTACTTTTTGAAATTATTTTTCTAAGAAAAAAATGGACTGAGAATTTCTAAACGAATAGGTATAATTAATGACATAGATGTCAATTTTAATCATGGAATACGTCCTATACTAATGACTATTACTAATGTATAATAACTATTAATACTTATACAAACTTACTTATTCACTACTTTTGTATGTAAATACCACTAATTTTGTTTGTTACATACAAACGCGATATCTTCGTCAATTTTCAACTGATTTTGTACGACTCTCTTTTTATGAACTAGGTTATAAACTATATAAAATATAACAGGGATAATCTTATATAAATTTTAAGATTCTTAATTCCAATCATATATATGATACCAATAATTCTACACTTTAATAAGTGTTGCAAAATAAGGGATGAATTTGTTATTGGAAAAATTTGTTAGTAAGAACTGCAAAAAATAAAACTATATCTAATTCTGAATTTTCTATACACTATGTTTTAGCACTGTTTTCGGAATGTAAAAATATATTATTCTTTTTAGTTTGGGAAGTTAGCTTTTACTTTTAATTAAAAAACTTTTTACAGACCCACTGCTTTCGTCAATACTGTCAATACTGTCGCCCTGTCAAGCGTGACAATTAAGACAAATCTTTTCTACAAGAGGAGAGTCCTTTTCTGGTGGAGTTTATGGGTTTTTCATCCTTCCTTACTATTTATAAAATAGCTTGATTAGACAATGAATTCCGGAAATAAATTTCATGTCATAATTTCGGTAATATTTATATATTTTTTCGATATAAAGGAAACATTTGTTTTAGAACACCTTTCAAAATAAGTTCCTTCCAATTGGAGCGACAAGAAAATTAAGAGTAAGCATTAAATTAATTGACCGCTTTTTGTTTCTTTTGCCTTTTTTGCTTTTGCTTATTCAGAGGGCTTTCCTTATAGAATTGATACTAGTATTAAAAAAATACGAAGTAATTTGTGAATTATATAATTTAATCATCGAATATTTATATTGATGAATTGAGGTCCCATATATCTATGTGCATGACAAAGTTGCTGCGCTTGGTGGTTTTTAGTAATTGTATAGTTGTAGCACGAATAAGTCGGCTCGGCCGGGGAAGGATCATGCTCTCACAGAATACCAGCGTCAAAAAGCGGCTTGGTGCTGCTGTGTTTCATGTTGTGAGTGTAGAGAATCGGAGACCCTTTTTACTGGAAAAGAGGCATTCCATCTTGGTCCTCGGTGCTGACAACGAAACTTCATTTTGATTCGTAATCGAGGATAGATGTAGATGTCTATGGGCCACAGCAACCACTTACCATGAGGTGGACTGTGTGCTCGCTTGTCACACTTTTCTTATAAAAAATAGCTTGACCACCGTAGTTATTTAATTATACAAAACACTAAAACTGAAACAAGAGATAGTCAGGAGCATCTTTCTGAAAAGAATTGTGTACATCCTGTTGTCTCTGATGTAATGGTTGGGGCTGTCTAAGATATGATTGCAAACTGCAGACTTCCCGGAACGTTGATGCCTCACGTCAGCTGTGTGTTCTTTTACGCGGGTTCTAATTGATCTCTTTGTTTGCCCTATATATGAGAGACCACAATCACAATCAAGCTTGTACACTCCTGCACCTTGTAGAGGAATATGATACTTGACGGATGGTAAGAACTGACCAATCTTTTTCGGCGGCTTGTAGATGTTCTAATAGAAGCTCGCTTCAAGATGTAGCCAATCTTGTCTGTGACACCTCTGACATATGGTAGTACAAGCTTGACTGTTGCCGGCTTCACTCGGTCACTGTGACGTAGGCGCGGGACCCGAAGCTTGTTGTCGTGCAGAACCTGCTTGACATGCTGAAGCTCGGCGGCCAAGGTGTTTGCTCTCACAGATCCCTCGTGTTCTCTGTAACAAAGATTTGTCCACGGTAGCAAACTGTGAAGGATAATGGTGAGATTCACCATTTAAATAACGGTTTGTATGGGTCTTTTTTCTATACACAGTATATTATTTACTCTAATACTATACATCTACAATAGAATATAGTGAATCAGTCACATCGAATAAGTAAGAATAACTATAAAATCTTCGTATTGGATTTCAACAGCGTATTGGAGTAGAAAATAATATAAACGTGTATGCAGAATATCTACATACATATTGAAATGGGTATATAGTTTTGGGTTTTGGTTAAAGGGTAGTTATCAGATATTGAAACTCGAAATCTGTTATAGATACGATTCTCAGAAAACGCGATACGACCCAGGCCTACAGTTTTCGGTTAACACAAGTAGTGTATTATATTCAACAATATGGTTATAGTATATGTATATAGTATAGTATGTTATAGTATATAGTATAAAGTCACATAGAATATAATTAGTTCGACATCACTAGCATAGATGGCAATGTATAGAAGATTTGATATTCTGAATCGCGCTAGGGTTACGTTCTGTTATAGCGGGTAGTTTTCATTTAAACACAAGCAAAGAAGCAAAGTCTTGCGCCCTCCATTCTGCCAAGGAGGGTCGTGTCCATTTACGGCTTAAAGATCTTTCGTCAGCTCATAGTAAACCACGCAGCCGGCTGCGTGGTATACTATGAGAATTCGTCACCTCCCTCCTGCGTTACCGGAGGGTTGTCCTTAATTGCTTCGGGCGCAAAAAACACAAGCAATGTATTATATTCAATATAACAAAAGGAATTGCTTAATGCTTATCAAATAAAATAGATTAAATATCGCTGTAAAACCATTTACTAAAGTGTTGCGTTTAGGTGGTCGCTATGGTCAGCAAGAATTTAAAGAGCAAGCTATTTTGTTCGCTCAGCAAGTGGAAGAAGTAGCGAAATAGCTTCCTCTATCGGGGTACATATCGGGTAACATGGGTTTCATTGTTGTGACAGAAAGCCTCGATAACGTGACTGGCAATAGAAGATATAGTGTAGACACTGAAAGAATTAGAAAAGCACTTATGTGGTTAGTTCATAACAATCATAATACAGAAATGTTCAGATAAATTTTGAAATGAATGACGAAGAATTACATCAAAGTATTTTATAAGCTATAACGATATCGGAACCTCAAAACGACGTAAACGTGGTCAGAACTCCACAGAGCCATTTTAGGTAGATAAATAACGAGAAAAATATTTTGGGGGGAAATTTCTGCGTATAACAGGGTTATAGTTCTCAAGTGTACACGCAAGCACAGATGCACTTTTTATTCCCTCACTTTCATAGTTAGACATCAGGCGGAGGAGCCAGGGCTGAACGTACTTTCCGAGGCACTAGGGTGAATACTAAGAATTTCATCTCAGAAAACCCAATAACTGGCCCGACCCAGGATTCGAAACTCTCTTAAAAAAAGAAGAAATCTGTTTATTACAATTTAAGCATGCAGCTCCAAATGCCAAAAATAGGCGAAAACCTAAATAATACGAGGTAAATACAAAAATCATCAATTGAGAAAATACACTTAAAAATAAAAATAACCTGTGCTGTGGCACAAAACTGCGATAATGACCGGTATCAGTGAGAGCACTGTTTTTCAGTCCGGCCTATACCATCGGGGCCCGAGGCAACTCGGGTGGCGTAGTGCATGATGTCCTAAATTAATAATAAAAGATTTATATATTTATTTGAATGGTGCTTTCTATTTTTATGTAAAAATTATTTTTTTAAATTTATACGATATTAATAAACTAATATAAAGTAAACCTACAACTGAAAATTTAAATTATCATACAGTACTCCCCGCGGTAACATGCGAAGATTTCGGTGTTTTCTCGCTGAACGTCTATATTTAGCCTTTTGACGAGAAAAGAACAAGCCCTCTCATCACCAGCAGCGACGACCGATCGTGGATATAGTTCATTTAGAAACTTCACCGTACCGACCGATAATCTCCACAGAAAATGGGACAAATATGTAGATCTCTCAGAGACTCATATTATCGACACTTAGTTCAGCTAGCATCAAACGACACTAGAGCTTTACTTCCCTGCTTTCGTCTATAAATATTCCACAAGGATCTAAAAATTAGGGAACCTTAATAGAGACAAGAGCTCTTCGGACGACTTCGTTCAAGGAACCATGACAGGAACAGAACTTTTCTTTTAAGAAAGTCTGTAGAGTACACACTGGTTGACGCAGCTATTGTAGGGGCACTGATAAGGTTGACAAATAGTCGGTCTAAGTCGGTTTCCTACGTGGTTGCGTAAGCATGCGGGGCTAGATTCCATAGTCGAAACAGGTAGAAGGCCGCCTGATCTTGGTCAGTAAGAAAATTATAAAAAAAATTTGTCTAGCCACTACGCCAACGGAATATCCAACTGTTTTTGTTGGTTCACTGCCAGTGAAACATTTTCGCCGGGCAGAACGTTTACCATGTTTGCCTTGCTTCCGTAGCAAAGCTTAGGTCCACTTTATTATTTAAAATTATGTATAAGTCACTGACACTATGCACGGAAACAAGTAAACCAGACAATGCAAGGCTGGAAAGACTTCTAACTCCAATACCACCAAATTTGACAGGTAAAGTATCTTGAGTTCAGGCTGTTGTTTTTAAAGTTGAATTTAGAATTTTTGCTATAGCAATTTTAAGATTAATCTTCTTAAATATCCATTACCAGACTGGACTCGAGCGTAGTAATAAATCTAGGTACAAGAAGTCAATATTTTAAAATAGTAAGAGTAATGTGAAGGTTATAATAAGATATACAATTTTTCAACGTGGTTTAAAAAGCTATAAAAATATTGTTTTTAAAACAGGTTTAATACTGTCGGAAAACAATTGGGCACCTAGCAATTATAGCGATTGCAGACTGACAGTTTATATTCCTGGAGAAATATCATTGAAATTTTGAATTGAAGTGTCTCTGTTATAACGAAGTAAATTATTGGAAATAAATATTTCACATTTAATGTTATTTGGTTCAGGACCAATTATATTAAAATTTTGAAAAAGATGACTAAGATCACCGAGGATGTCAACAGTTCTACCTCCCATTGTACCGTCGTTCAGATACAAAACATTCAGCTTGGATTTCAAATATGAAATAATGGGTTGAATTTCCAAACTGAAAATAGATGGACCTAGTGGGTCACCCTGCTGAACACCGAAAGTAGAATTTATAATATAGTTTCCGTGAAACAAGTTAGTATTTTGAATACGATATTACCAAACGTCACGATATATTTCGGGGGTATTGTTAGTCACTTTTTCTGTATGGTTAAAAAAGATATTTAAAAATATAATAGTGTATGTTAATGATATCTTTAGTAATTTTGTAAATTAAAGAAAAACAAATCAAAGGTAAACACAATACTAAAACAAGCGGGTTATGAAGGAAAAGTAAAGTTTAAGGTACATCATAAATATTTTTTATATCTGCGGATTTAGCTCGGCTAGCCAGCGTTTGGAAAAGAAGTAAAATTATATAATAGTTTCAAACCTATTATTATATATGATTTTAATCTAGGATTCATTAACTGGAGTAGAGATCATGATCATATTGCTCAAATGGTTCCATTTAATTATAATAGTACTCTCTGATGCGGTCTTGTTAATTTTATGTCTCTTAATAACTTTAGTCAATTTAATAACATACCAAACAGTGACGGCAGATACTTAGATCTCATTTGAGCAACTTTCCAGGTGTTGATATGTAGGAGCCTCTAGAACTCTTGAGTAAGCTGGACTGTAAACATCCTAATCTTTTGGTAACGTTGCAAAAAACTAATTTCGCTTATCTCCAGCCTAAGAAACGAACTAACCACAATTTCTATAAGGCAAATTACGAGGAAATTGCCTCGGACCTGGAGTGTATAGATTGGGTGGAGAGGTTTTCGAGCTGTAGGAACGTCAATGAAATGGTTATAAAATTCTATGATGAACTAAGGTTAATTATTGATGGATCTGTCCCCAAGCGCCATCCTTCCAAGAGTAAATACCCCGAATGGTTTAGCCGCGCACTAATTAAGCTTTTATCTGAGAAAAATAAGCTACGCAAAAGATATCGGAAATATGGTAATCCACGTGACAAATAAGAACATGACCTCTTACGGAGCCGCTGTCACAAGCTTATTGACAAGTGCTATAGTGACTATAAGACAAATATTGAGAATGGAATATCGCGTAACGTCAAATCTTTTTGGCAATACATTAAAGACAAACGTAGCAACCAGTCAACTCTTCCCTCAAAAATGCAATTAAACGATTCCATTGCAGAATCTGGTTCTGAAGTAGCCACTCTTTTCGCCAGATATTTTGCTTCCAAGTTCAGTTCAAATTTTGAAAAACCAAAGCACAACTTTGAGGATTTATCGCCACTTATTTTATCGAATATTCAATTTTCTGAAAATGATACCTTAAGAGCAATTAAACCATTAGACATACAGAGAGGAGGCGGTCCTGATAACATACCTCGTCTATTTATAAAGACTTGTGATCTCTTTTGTCTCAACCATTAACTATGATCTTCAATTGTTCACTCAGAGATGGTGTGTTCCCCGAGGAATGGAAAAGCAAAAATAGTACCTCTATACAAAAAAAGGTGAAACAAGCAACGTAAAAAACTACCGTCCGATTTCCATTTTGTCTACATTTTCGAAATTGTTTGACTCTAATTAATCCACTAACTATTAGCCACATAGATATTTCACTAACTGAGTACCAGCATGGGTTCCGCAGAGGCCGCTCAACACAGACTAATTTGGTCTCATTTATTTCTGAAATTGAACTGGAGGTTGATAGTGGAAGTCAAATTGATGCTGTATACACAGATTTTACCAGTGCTTTTGACAAAGTAGATCACGCACTACTTTGAAAAAAAATTGCAAATGAAAGGGATACATGGTAGTTTGCTTCACTGGTTTAGTTCTTACCTTAGTATGAGACCCCAGGTTTGGGTTTTGAGTCAGATGTAAATTTTGCATCGTCAGGAGTCCCACAGGGCTCTCACTTAGGCCCAATACTATTTCTTATAATTTTTGACGATATAGCGGTGCACATAAAAAACTGTAAATTCAGCCTATTTGCGGATGATTTCCAAGTATTCAGAGTAGTCAATTCTTCCCATGACATAAAACTTATCCAGGAGGACTTAGATAGTATTCACACATGGTGTGAATCAAATGTTATGACCCTAAACGTTGATAAATGCTACCATATCAAATTTACAAAAAAAATCATTCTATCCACTTATTAAATTAACGGCTCAACATTAACTGAAGTAGAAGAAATAAGAGATTTAGGTGTAACAGTAGACAAGTACCTAAAATTCAATTCACATATTAACATTATTGTAAAAATGACGTGTGGCACTCGGGGACTGCCGCGGTAAAGCTATTGCATAGCATTTTGTATCAACTTATGCAATTATAATTATTAATATAAGGACTACGTAAATATTCAGTACAGCAAGATTGGAAGAAAAATGACGTCTAAATATTTTTTTCGTATTTAGTAAACGAATAACTAGTTGGTAAATTAATCATGATATATATCTTTTTTTTTTCGCCGGAGACTAAAATGATATTGCTTTTTTCGTAACTGTAGATTCTGTGGATTTATTTAATGAAATAAATCCACAGAATCTACAATCAAATTAGATTTAATTTTAGTCACTTAAATTTCGTATATTGTTCAAAATAATGATTTTGAACAATATACGAAATTTAAGTGACTAAAATTAAATCTAATCTGAACCAGAATCATAAAAACTGTATTATTCGTGCTAAACGAATCTAATAAATATCTGTTATTTTTGTCTCCTGCGAAAAAACAGATTATAGGAATCTATCGAATACCTACATAAACAAAATATCACCTATAAATAAAATATTACAAAGCGGAATAACTAATAAGAGTGGCAACGTCGCACTATACAAAGGAATTGCGTAGGTGGCACAAGTCGCGGGCTCGAACTCATTGGTGGGCGCGGCCAAAAAGCACATTGTCTCACCTGGCATCGTGCCACTCGTACTAAATTATTAGGCGCTGCGTTATCGCTTTATACTATACCTCTATGGCTCTATAGATACCTAATATAGATTGCTTATTTTATTATGTTTAGTTTTCCCCGGGTGGTCATGCAGCGATCACTCAAGAGTTCACGACGCCGAAGTATGAACTGGAACAGTCATCGCAGTTTATATCCGTACTAGCTGTTGCCAGCGGCTTCAAACGCGTGAACTCGAAAATTATCCCACAGGAACGAAATACCTGAATAAACGGTATCAAATGTGTTATTCCAGACTGGGTATAACCTATCTCTGAGCTAAATATCATCCAGATCCCTTCAGCTGTTCTGGCGTGATTGAGTAACATACATCTATCCATCCAAACTTTCGCATTTATAATATTTAGATAATAATTGTAATTAGTTCTGCCTACCTATAAATTGTTTTCAAAAATACTTACCTGTCTTCTTACTTTTTTTATATACACACAATATCACTAGATATAAACACATGTTTTTATCAAGACAAGTGACCCGTCAAGACTGTTTCCTTAGTACCGACGTACTTAGGCAGGTAGGTAGGCAGTTTACATTTTAGTGTCCACGACGCAGCGACAGTTTGTCAAATTTTGTTGTATAGTAGGTTATGGGTATTTAGGTAATAACAGTAGGTTACCTATCCACCGAACCGTCAACGCCGCGCAAGTGATTCTCGTCCCACCTGTCCGCGCAGTAACTTTTTTACGACCGCGCGAGACTGTCGCAACAAAAACGATTACTACTGAAAAACTAATATAGGTACCTATCTAACATTCAAATAAAAATATTCTCAAAAAGCTTAACGAATTCAGAATTTAATTTTGTTAAAAGAAAATTGGTCAAATAAAAAATAAAGTATGAAAATAAAGCATATGGGGATATAAAAATAAATCGTATTTATTTTTTATTTCGAGTTTTACAAGAAAAGTATAATACGAGTATTTACTGGAGACAATTATTTTATTATTATAATAGTACATGATATTCCCTTTAAAATGACACCAATATGAATAATATCTTATATCTATATCTACAAATAAATAAAATTGAAGTGTCTGTTTGTAATGTTAAAACAACAGCTTTTTATTAAATGCATATGAAAGTACTAGTAACAAAAACACAATTTTTAAAATTTTTATCTGTCTGTCGGTCTGTCTGTCTGTCTGTTTGTTCCAGCTAATCTCCGAAACAGCTGGATCTATTTTGACGGGACTTTCACTGGCAGATAGCTGATGATATAAGGAATAACTTGAACTACTTTTGTTTTAGAAAAAGAATTAGGGTTCCGCGCAAAAAAATTAAAACCCATGAAATCCATATTCCACGCGGGCGAGATCGCGGGGAACAACTAATACTCAATATAGATAAATGTATACTTATTTTTATTTATTTATTATTTTAATAAATAAATAAAAATAAGTATTAATAATTTCTAGACACATCTCAACAGATATTTCGTTAATAAATTGCTATCAATACTGAAGCATTCTTTTATATTTAGCATCCATTTAACACAAAAAACTGATAAGAATACTTTTTACACAACGTATAATCAATAAACGATAATCGCGTATAGTGAATTTCGAGGTAAATTATTATATGTAAACGTTTTTGAATCGTCGTAATGATACATATTTCCAAAAGAAAATATCTTCACAATTAATTTGATGTAAAATAACATTAGAAATAACGTATAAAAACGGAGAAATTATCAAATTTTTGATCGAGTTCCTAACCAGTACACAAACAAAAATGGCGAATAGTCATTTTCACATTTTTTTAGAAATAACGTATAAAAACAGAAAAATTATCAAATTTTTGATCGAGTTCCTAACCTGTACACAAAAAAATGGCGAAATGTCATTTTCACATTTTTTTTTCTATATAGTTATTTGTTACAGAGTACGCAGATAAAATTCACTCTCATAGATGACAAATTTGAAACACCACAATCTCTAATTTTTTACTCTGCTATCTTCAGCGCTGTACACGAACGGAACGATGTCGTTGAGAGCCGTGGTTGCTCACATGGTTAGCGCTCGTTATAAGTATCACAGTACGGGAGCAACCCGGGTTCGATCCCCACTGGCACCAATGAAATTGTTGCGTGCTTATTTAGCTATCAGTTGGAAAGTCTATTTTTCTGGGCCGATTTGTTTTGTTACATTGACATCTCGCAAGTCACCTAGGGA
Organism: Parnassius apollo; assembly: GCA_907164705.1. Taxonomy (NCBI): domain Eukaryota; kingdom Metazoa; phylum Arthropoda; class Insecta; order Lepidoptera; family Papilionidae; genus Parnassius; species Parnassius apollo. The sequence continues at coordinate 25,140,613 of CAJQZP010000885.1, read as the reverse complement.
CCTAGGAGGTTGTCGGTTGCTTATTTTTTATTTTTCTTTAAAATTTTCGTCGGTAAAACAATATATTTATAAAAGTAAAAAAAAAGTAAAGTTACTGCCTAAATACGTCCCACTGCTGATTTGAACCGAATCCGAACTTCGGCCGAACTTCGGTTCATTTTCGCACGCTTTCTCGAGAGCGACGCTTCGTGACTTGTTTACGCATTTACTTCAAATACTCCGCCCGCACACCGCAGGAAACATATACTTACGAAAAAAAACATAACAAACTTCTGCCAGATAAGGCAGATCTTTGGTGTTTTTGCACCATAACCTGACTCTGGTAAATTTTAAATATGACTAGATAGACAAGAAAAGTTGGTTTAATATGATTGTTGAAAACAAATACCCTTTAATTGTAATAAAAAATACTTGAGGTTAATGAATGTTGAATGGAGATCGACTACAAAGTGCTACGAACTTTGCTACGATACGCTATCGCATTGCGGCTACACATTATCGTTCATTGGCTACAAATGTGTATGCGACTTTTGTTAACATCTTGAGTATTTGGTCTTGATCATTGTTTCGAACTCATTAAATGCGCTGGTTGTGACAATACGTTTCATTACGAGTATTGCAACATAGAGAAGCAAGTGTATTTCGACGAATACGTGGAAAAAAAGCAGAAGTGGTATTGCCCATCCTGTACTAATATAACTCGGCGCAGAAATGATAGTACACCAGTTGGTAAGCGCGACATACGTTCCCTCCAAGCAAGTCAGGCAGATATTTCTAATATGTCCTGTGATGAAAAGCTGCAACGATCATCACGCTTGAAAAAAATCTAGTAACAGTGCATCTCAACACGCGTTGCGACAAAAAAACTCGGACTCCGTTACCATAGAACAAATCGAAACTCTACTCGATCGCAAACTAAGTACTTTCAAGATAGATGTTGTGCAAGAAGTACATACAATGGTGACGAAAGAATTTAACCATACCATCAATAAGTTAGAATCGGATTTCACATTAGCCACCGATTTTCTTCAGAAAGGGCAGGATGACCTTCTAAAGGAACTTGAGGTGGCTAATAATAAAATTAAAACCCTAGAACTTGAGCGAACTACACTTAAGTCAAATATTGAGTCATTAGATCGTCGTTTAATGAGCGTCGAAAAAAATCTCACGAAGCCATAACGTTGAAATCCAAATGGTTCCGGAAAAACGTCATGAAAATTTACTACATCTTATACAAAAACTTTATGACACCGTGAATGTAACTCTGGATACGAACTGCATCTGTGCTGTTCGTAGAATTGCTAAAATTAATCCAAAGTCCGACAGACCACGAAACATTCTCCTTACACTACAAACTGAGCGGCAGAGGGACATTTTATTATCGGCAGTAAAACGTTACAACAAGACTAACTACCCCAATCACTTAAACTCTACCTACCTTGGGATTGAAGGAGAATATCGTGCCATATATGTAAATGAACATCTCTCTTCTACTACCAAAAAGCTTTATGCTGAAGCTAGGAAGTTTGCGAAAGATAACTCATACAAATATGTTTGGGTTAAATATGAACGTGTGTCCATGCGGAAAAAATGACAACGAATCAGCATTATTGATTAGAGACTTTAGTAACTTTGAGAAACTTAAACTAAAGTGAGTTTGTTTTAGATTACGTGAATTAAAAAATTTGTAATAGCTGAATTGACTGATACATTTACTTGGATTCTTAACAACGTTTTTACATGAAATTTTACTACCAAAATGTAAATCTTATAAGATCAAAGACAACAGAGTTATATTTAAACATACTAAATTGCAATTACGATTGTATTTGTTTAACTGAAACAAACTTAAATCACTCTGTATTTGATAATGAGCTGTTCGATTGTCGTTACATTGTATACCGGAGAGACCGAGAGTCTACTTGTGTTAACAAATCTGAAGGTGGAGGTGTACTGATAGCTATTAAAAAGGAGTTTAAGGTAATTCGCCATAAAGAATGGGAGAGTGACATTGAAGAATTGTGGATATCGGTTTTGCTCGATTGTCTAATGAAGTCTGTCATTAACCTATGTCTCCGTTACCTTCCTCCTGATTTACCCTCTAATAAACTTAAGTACTTTTTACGAGAACTTACATAAAAATTTAAGTACAATATCCTCAAATGACACTAATATAGTACTGGGATATTTCAATGTGCCAAGTTTATCATGGTCTGTTAATCTAAATGGTAATAGTCCTTACCTTGCTCCAAGCTGTCCCACAGACTGTAAGGCTATATTATTATGTGATTACATCTCTCAATGTAATTTGTATCAGATGAATCATGTTCGGAATGAATTAGATCGCACTTTAGATCTTGTTTTGTCCTCCTCTACTAGTATTTTAATTTCTGAAACTAGTCCATTATCCCGTATCGATAAATATCACCCTCCACTTGAAATATCGGTTAACACACTGTCTAAGTCAAAGTATATCAAACCTAAGTATAATAAACGTTTTAATTTTGATAAAGGTAACTATGATGCTATACGTAGAGAAATCAAGGGTGTTGATTGGGGGACTCACCTTTCAGACGACCAAGTTGACTTGGCGGTGGATTCCTTTTATTCAGTAATTAGCGAAATTATTGTTAAATACGTTCCTTTAAAAAAAGAAGCCTCCACTCACCCAATATGGTTCTCAACAGCGCTAAAAAAGTGCCTTGCAGAAAAGAAAAAATTCCATAAAAAGTATAAAATGTATGGTAATCCCCGAGATTACGATACATTTTCCATGCTGCGTGCTAGATCCAAGTCTCTGTTGGAGGAATGTTATTCTGCTTTTATTAACGTAACTGAAGACGCTATCAAAACGAATACCAAAACTTATTGGAGTTTTGTTAATAACAGAAAAGCTAAAAAAGGTATCCCAAGCACAATAACGCTTGGTAATGCCAGAGCTTCAGACGCAGCAGGAATTTGCGATTTACTATCGCAGTACTTTAGTTCAGTATTCGAAGATTCCACCCAATCAGTACTGCCATCACTCAAAATGTGTGAAAATGTACTATCGGAATTTACTGTGTCAAAACATGATGTATCTCTTAAATTAAAGCAACTAAATCTTAATAAAGGGGCAGGACCAGACCAAATACCACCTACATTCCTCAAAAGATGTGCTACTGAACTAAGTCTACCCTTGACAATTCTCTTTAATAAGTCTTTAAGAGCAGGGTCGTTTCCATCAGAGTGGAAACTTGCACATGTTGTTCCAATACACAAATCAGGTGATTATTCGTTATGCGAAAACTATAGACCGATCAGTATTCTTTCTTGTATCGCGAAAGTGTTTGAATCTGTAATATATGATCGAATTTATTATCATGTACAACCAGCTCTCTTTGAGCAACAGCATGGTTTTGTCAAGGGAAAGTCCACAATATCAAATCTGTTGGAATATAAGGCATATCTTTGTTCAGCCTTCGCAGTAAGAGGTCAAGTTGACACAATATATACCGATTTTCGTAAGGCTTTTGACAAAGTGAATCATGCATTGCTTTCTCAGAAACTCAAGTGGTACGGCATCCATGGTAATTTGTTCCGATGGATACAGTCTTATTTAGAAAACCGTAGCCAATTAGTTACTGTAAAGGGGTATAAATCAACTGCCGTCATCATTAAATCAGGTATACCACAAGGATCTCATCTGGGCCCTCTATTTTTTCTTATTTTCATAAACGACCTAATCCCAAAACTAACCTGTCCTTGTCTATTATACGCAGATGACCTCAAAGTGTTCAAGAAAATTAATGACCTTAATGATTGTATTGATTTGCAAAATAATGCTAACACAATTGCTGACTGGTGCAAACAAAACTGTATGTACTTACATATAAAAAAATGTTTCGTTATTTCTTTTACCAACAAACGCAATAAAATAAATCACGATTATATACTTGAAGGTCAAATTCTTAAGCGTAATTCAGTTGCAAAAGACTTAGGTGTTTACTTTGATGAAAAACTTACTTTCAGAAATCATTATGATTACATTATTTCTAAGTCATACAAAACATTAGGTTTTATTACCAGAACAACCAAACATTTCAAAAAACCATCCACATTTATACATCTCTTCTATGCTTTGATAAGAAGTACTCTTGAGTATGGTTCTGTTGTATGGTCTCCATTTTACGAAGTGCACTCCAAACGTCTAGAACAGATCCAAAACAAAGCTCTTAAGATAGTTAGTTATAGGCTGAAAATAAGTCGCAAGCTACCGTCTTATCAGGAGAGACTACTTACATTTGGAGTTTCATCACTACGTAATAGACGTGCTATACAAGATATTCTTTGCTTACATAAACTAATACACTGCAAAATTGTTTCCTCAAATCTTTTATCCCAAATCACTTTCAATATTAAGTCAAATCCCAGGCGTCGTCTGACTACGTTTATATTAAACGTCTATAAGAACAATACTTCATTTTACAATCCTTTAACACGAATGTGTCGCTCTTATAATGATATAGTTCTAACGGAGTCAGGTAAGGACATTGATGTTTTTGACAATAATGTAAATAAGCTACGTACTCAACTATTCCACTACTTCAAGTCAACTCCACATTAATTATTTATCGTCATAATAAACTTTTACTATATTGTCGTAAAATTTGTTAAATTTATAAATTGTTATTTTTTTTGAGTAAAATATAATACATAAATATGTTTACGGATAATTCAAGTTGCAACTGTATGTACGCGTTTTAGGTTTGTATTCCAGGTCAAAACTTTGTGTATAATAGGTATTTATGTTACGTAAAATTGAATGTAAACTGTTGTGTACATCTAATAAAAAGAAAAAAAAGAATGTTGAATCAAAAACATTATTTTTTTATTTAATTTACGGACTCCTATCCAGATGTTTACTAGGAGAATACAAAGTTTATTTCATTTTTGTAATATGGCTAATTATTAATTAGGCAGGGATTTCTAAGATTAATAACTAATTAACTAAGATTAAGGTTAAGAACTAAGATTAAGATTAATGATAAGATAGTAACTGATTTCATATAAGGTTTACATTTACAATGTTCCGAAATAAATAAATAAATAATTGACCATGAATGAGTAAAAATAATATCTTTTATTTTACAGTATCTAATGTTATTATATAAGGTGCTTCTAAAATATGTGCGGAGCGTGTGGTTTTTTCGTTACGGCGGAATAAATTTCTGAATTCGGTCCCCACGCTCAAGGCCCGCGATAGAAGCTATGCAATAGCTTAATAAATCCTCGAAAATGCTAGGTTTTCTTAGGCGAAGTACTGCGGGTTTCCGTTTAAATTGCACCCGTAAAATATCATACAATGCTTTGGTCCAGAGTAACTTGGAGTACGCTAGCGTGGCATGGAACCCTGTATATGCTGTTCACTCTCAATGCTTGGAGGGTATTCAGTGTGCATTCAGTAGGCATCTGGCATTTATTACGCAGGGCGTGTCACACCGGTCACCATATGAGCATCGTCTTGCCTTTTTTTTAAATGAACTCGTTGGGTAGCGGTCGAAGGGATCAGGATTTGGTGTTTTTGCACGGACTTGTCAACGGTAAAATAAAATATAATGAGCTCCTAGAATGTGTTAAATGACGGTGTCTGCTTGCATACCCCGACTTCCTATCAAAAAACTTTTGCCCTGCCTTCTGTAAGGACTAACCTTGGACGCCATTCTCCTCTCGTCAGATGTTGCGCACAGTACAACGAGATGAATATTGAAACATTTGACATTTTCCATGACTCGTTGTTTAAATTTAAACGAAAACTGGCCGGTCCTTTGTGAAGAGGCATTTGTTCTTAGTTAAGTTTTTTTTTTGGTGAATTTTACTATTTTATTGTTTTAAAATTTTCAGATATATGTATATATATATCGCCAACCATCACGTTTCTCGGGGGGCGAAAAGCGGCCCACGGAGAGCCGCTTCGCTACGTTGAATGTAAGAGGAGGGATGGATGGTAAGGTAGATGGAGTATATCAGATGATGGATGAACGTTGCATTGATATTCTATGCGTGAACAAAACCAAGAGAAAAGGATGTGACACCACGGTTCATGGCCCCTACACGGCATACTGGTCGGGAGTCCCCCAAACCAGGCGAGGCTGTCAGGGAGTTGGTGTGATTCTTTCATCTCGAATGGTTGAATGTGTGATGGAGCATGAATGTGTAAGCCTAAGACTCCTCTGGATTAGGTTAAAAGTCGGACTCACCCGCTTGTTTATCCTTGGGGTCTATGCACCGACGGAGCTGCGTGGAGGTGGGTCACTAAAATCACAACAAGAGAGAGAGGAATTTTGAGATAGCATGAGAGAGGTCTTGAATAAATGCGGAGAGAATGAACGGATCGTGATGTTAGGGGACTTTAATGGATGGGTTGGAGTAAAGCGTGATGGGTATGAAGGAGTTCTTGGTATGTTTGGGGACGAGAGAGTGAATGACAATTGGAGAAGCCTGCTTGAAGTATGCTTGGAATGGAATCTGTGCGTGACCAACACAATGTTTGACCACAAAAAATCTATCTGTATACAAGAGATGAGGGTGAGTCTAGAAGTATGATTGATTTTGTAATTGTGGATGAAAGACTGAAGAAGAAAGTGCTAGACACTCGGGCATACCGCGGTGTAGGCCTCGACACAGACCACTTCCTGGTCATAGCCCGAATGCTTGGCATCTTTAAACGGTGGCGACACCGAGGGGCTGAGCCTACGAGTGTTTTGGACAGAGTAAAAGTGGAAAATCTACAAGAAAAAGAAAAGAAAGAAAGAGTATGTAGAGAAACTGAAAGAAAGTTTTAAAGGGATAGAAGAGATAGGAGTGATTGAAGATTTGTGGGAGACATTTAAGAAAGGGGTTGTAAATGTTGCGATTGAGGTATGCGGGGTAGCTAAAAGAAGGAAAGGGAGAAAGAATGATAACGTGTGGATGGATAAAGATGTACAAAGGGTTGTGCAAGAAAAGAAGAAAGCGTGGTTGGATTGGTTAGCAACAAAAGCTAACCAAAAAGTTCAAAAGGCAACGGATGACGAGATAAAGGAAGCAAGAACGAAGTATAAAAGATTGAAATAGCAGCGAAAGAAACTGTGTCTAGAAAGAAAGAAGAACGAAAAAGAAGATTTCGATAGGAGGCTCACTGAAGATTTCCAGTCAAACATTAAGTTTTTCTGGAAAACCATCAAAACAACCAGAGGAAAAACTTCTACCTCGGAGCTGAGTACAATCAGGAGTGAAGATGGGAGCATTATAAAAGGAGAAGAATGTGTGTTAAAGAGATGAAAAGAGTATTTTGAAAGTCTGTTTAAAAGAGAGGAAGTGCAGGTACAGCATCTGCCACCTTCCACGGAAACGAATATAAATGTTGATGAAAATGAGATAAGCATGGATGAAATAGTGAAAGCGTTGAAAGTATGAGATTAGGTAAGGCTGCAGGGTATGACAGGATTACCGTCGAGATGCTGAGGGCTGGACAGGGCCTGGTGGCTAGTCAGCTGTACCGCCTTTTCAATCTATGCTGGCGAAATAGGCAAGTGCCGGGAGACTGGTGCAAAGCCGTAATCGTGCCATTGTATAAGAGAAAAGGGTCACGGCAGGACTGCATAAATTACCGTGGTATAAGCCTTCTTAGCGTCGTCGGTAAATTGTATGCGAAAGTGTTGATTGAAAGGGTTGTGAATGAAACAGACGAGAAAATATGGGATGCACAAGCGGGATTTAGAAAGGGAATGGGATGTACGGATCAGGTCTTTTCCTTGCGGTGCATAGCCGAAAAGTGTTTGGCTAAAAACAAGAAAGTCTACTGCGCCTTCGTAGTTCTAGAAAAGGCCTATGATAGAGTGGTGAGGAATGAATTGTGGTCAGCACTGTCCATGAACGGTGTGAGCAGTGTCCTCATACGAGCATTGCAATCTCTTTATAGGGATTCTAGTGCTTGTGTAAGGATAAACGGGGCATACACTGAATGGTTTAATATCGAAAAAGGTGTTAGACAGGGATGTGTAGCGTCACCGTGGCTGTTTAATCTGTTCATGGACAATTGTATGACAGATTTAAAAGAGAATGAAAGTGGGTTGAGAATGAATGAGTTACTCGTCAAATGTTTTCTCTATGCTGATGACCAAGTATTACTTGCGTCTTCGGCCGAGAAGTTGCAGGAGATGGTAACTGCTATGAGTGGAGCTTTTGTTAGAAAGGGAATGAAGATGAATGTAAAGAAGACGAAAGTGATGGTGTTTGAAAAAGATGAGGCAGTGACAGACTGCAATATCGTGATGGAAGATGAACAAATTGAACGGGTGAAAGAGTTTGTGTATCTGGGGTCAAAGTTTACAAGAGATGGAAAGTGTGAGAGTGATATCGAAAGAAGAGTGAATGCAGGAAACATGGTGAATGGAGCTTTGCACTCCTTTATGAGCAGTCGGAAAGTGTCTAACAAGGCTCGTTTGGCTGTGCATGAGGGGGTGTTGGTTCCGACACTCATGTACGGAAGTGAAAGTTGGGTATGGCAGAAGAAACATGAAAGTAGAATAAATGCAAATGAGATGAGAGCATTAAGAAGTATGATAGGAGTTAAACTGAGTGACAGGATAAGAAATAGTGAGATAAGGAAACGTTGTGGTCTGAAAGAAGATGTAGTGACAAAAATTGAGAAAGTTATGCTGAGATGGTTTGGCCACATCGAGAGAATGAATGAAGAACGATTGACGAAAAAAGTGTATAAGGCGAGTGTGAATGGAAGTGCTGGAAGGGGTAGACTTAGGCGGACTTTTCTAGACCAAATTAGGGACGTCTTGAAAAAACACCAGGTTAAGAGTACCCTAAACCGTAGAGCATGTATGAAGGGAATAATGAAAGCAGACGAAGCGAAACAAGTATGTAAGGATCGTAGCAAGTGGAAAGAAGTGGTCTCTGCCTACCCCTACGGGAAAGAGGCGTGATTATATGTATGTATGTACATATATATATATATATATATATATATATATATATATATATATATATATATATATATATATATATATATATATATATATATATATTATGTTGTTACTTAATATCTTCTATCAATGTTTTGTACGCCTATAATAGGTATATGTATTAGGAATTGTTCTTTATAAATGTAACTCTTATAATATGTATATTCGTACATGTACTGTTGGTGTACCTTTTTAAATAAATAAATAAATAAACCTAAGGCATCAGTGGTAAGCATTCAGCAGGGTTGTGGTGCAGCATCGTGTTTCGCGCATATTTTGGACTCTCAATAACTAAGATTTTTTTATAGAACTAGGGTGACAAACCAGCACTAAGTTCACTTGATGTAAGCCCAAGAATATCTACATATATTCTTAGTTGAGAATCAAAATACGTTGTTAACCCTGAGGACTAGGACGGAATGCTTCATTTCATAACGGGGCTCCGAATATCTACACTTACCACACGAAAACCAGCAGCACAAAGCTGCTCTTTGAACGTGGTCCTTCCCAGCTGAGCTATCCCAATCGTGCTTAAACGACAATATATTGTAGCAGCTATAAACACTGCAATGGCTCAACCATGACGAAAAGTTACGCCTTAGTATTTGCTTGTGATCAGTGACTCGACTTCACAGTCAGTTCATATCGCATGCCTAGCCGAACTTTTAACACTTATACTTGATGAGCGTATAGCAGAACTTGCGATTTGGCCCATGCACGTCACGTGGTGCGCGTTTCTCATACAACTCGAGCAGATATCACTCAGTAAAATATAATACGAAACCGCGTTTATCATGACTCTACGCTAGACACTCCGTCAAACGCGAGCGGCTGGCACTCAGCATAATGGAATACGACACCGGGTTTGTCATGAATTTACGCTGCATACTCCGTTAAACGCGAGCGGCTGGCACTCAGTATATTGCAATACGACATTGCGTTCTTCATGACTCTACGCTGCAACTCCTTCAAATGATAACGGCTGTCACCCGTCACACTATAGTACGAGAGCGTATTTGTGATGACTACGCTGCAAACTCCGATAAACGCTAGCGGCCGCCAACTAGCATATTACAATACGACACCGCTTTTGTCATAACTCTAGGTTATACACTTCGTCAAACGCGAGCTACTGTAACGCTGCGTTTTTCATGACTATTATATTTTCATAATGCATTCGTAGTAGCCTCTCAGAAGTCCAGAGTTGATTTTGTTCCAGTTGTTATCAGGAAGATGCTGCTGCCCATGTCCTGTTTTGTTTCCCTCAGTCATGGACGGATGACATGGGTCATTTCTCAACAAATAATTACACAATAGTAAATAAATTGAATTCAATAAAGTTTCCGAACTTTATTTAATAAAAGTACAAATAACAAAATTAAAAGGAATAAAAAAAATATCATTATGTGTTTGTAAGAAAACTTAAAATACGTCATTATTTTCATCCATGTAAGGAAATTGATAATATACGAAATATTTTTCAGTATATATCTTTCAGCTTAAACTCAAAGCTTGTACCAACTCGCAAAAGTGAGAAAGTGATAAAATAGCATTCATAAGATATATTATTAGAGGACTCGAGTTGATGAACGGCCGTTCTCTCACGGTGTTAACACGATGATATATTACACAATTTTCTCTACAAGCAAAATGGATTTATTACAGCATTGCGCTGAAATTTTTAACACACAATGTTTTAACGGATAGTGCGCTACCAACACTTCGTTTTAACTTTTTGATGTAATCGCGTATAAAACACACTGAAATGCCGGTAATTTTATATACGCTATAAACAGCTCAGTTGATGAAAAACAGTCATATAACTTTATATAAAAGTATATTTTAACTGAATAAATCAAACTTAACAGATATTTTTTCATTTTTTTTAATATTTAAAATGACAAACGCACTTACAATGCACCTGATGATAGAGCATTGGCCACCACCCGGGCTGACTCCGGCGTTGACCTACTTCTTTTACGGCTGAACTGTTGACACCGACATCTTAATATGAATACCAACACCTATAAATGTAAAAGTTAACGAAAATATTAAAATATTATACTTGTAGGTGTAACACCAGAAAAGCAATGATAACAGTCCCCTAGGAACATCAAACATATTTCATTGCGTCACGTAGGAGCGATCATAAAATAAAATATTATAAGGGAAATAAATACTGAAAAGAGGCCGTAACGACCGGGTCGGAGTCGGAGACAAATCGTGGGTCATCACTCAAGGTTATGGGGAAGTGCGAGGTCTTTGGGCGTGACAGATAAGTCTGTCTCGTCCATTGTGTGCAAAGAGACGATAACACTACTTGTTTAATTTGTTACAAATCGGGTTAATACAAGCTTTTACCTTGATAGCTCAAGACACACTGAGTATAATATGTTTGTTCACGTCAATCTATCTTTCTGTTTGAAATTGGTTTGAAAATACCTAACTCTACTAAATCGCTAATGAAACTCACTTCTTCTCGCATTGTGTATGAAGATACTAAGAAAATATCAGAACCAGCATTATCAGTATTAGGTATATTGCCAAGCACACGAATGATTCAAATTATAATTAAAATCGTATTCTTTTATTTAAAAAATTGTAAGCGTAAGTCCTATAGGCTATAATTAACGAATTAAATAGTCCATACCGAATTTATGAAATTAATTTATGACAGCCTACTATCAAATGTCCACCGCTGAACATAAGCTTCCCCAAAGATGGCCTCATTGGGCTTGCAGGCAACTATAATTATTTTTGTTGTATTCAATCTCCCCTACTTCCGTTCTATTTCCCTTAGTCCTTCCGTAATGTTACATGGATTCGGATTCTCTTACGCCGCTACTTACATATTCCGCGAATAGAGTAGAATAAAATAGAAGGAAATAGAACATAATAGATTAGTACAGAATAGAACATAATATAACATGACAAAACAGACCATAATACAATAATTCTTATTCAATGTATAAAGCAAGAATTGAATGTCATTGATACTTTTACCACTGGTTCGGCAAAAACTCTTCTGTCCAAAAAAGAACCAGCAAGAAACCCAACAGGATCTTTCTTACATAAAACAATATATGTTGCACGATTAAATAAGAACTTAATCAGAAACAGCATGGTATACATCGTCAATCTCCCAGGGGCTATTATCAATCATGTTGTATTAATCAAAAAGTTATTAGTATTACAAATAGTTCGAATCCTGCACGGAACAAGTATTTGTATGGCCTAGAAATAATTATTCCGGGTCTGGATGTTTTCCCTTGCGCAATTTATGTGTGTAAACTGCCTTAACGATACAGGAGAAAATCCTATATCCTAAATATATATTACTCTGTTGATGCTAAGCCTTCACTCAGAAATAGCTAGTTGGCGACCACAATTTTTACTATTATTATTATTATTTTTGGGGTATCTATATGGTTTTCTCATCTGGTTGTGTTCCATAAATATATAATTGTGAGTGGGAATGATAAATATACATAAATATCAATAAAATAAAATGAATACATAAAAAAGTACATAAATAAACAAAAGCCCAACCAGATTGAAGCCCTCGGCAGGGGAGACCAAACGGCCGAGGGTTAGGGGGAAAGGGAAAGAAACCGGCGGACAATGCGGACGGTATCGAGGACCACTGCCTTCCGCATTTGAGCCCGGAGCGGTCCGTCACGGAGTCCCAGTCGCCTCAGATGACCCGAGAGGTTGACCGGGATTAGCCCATTCGCAGAGACGATTACAGGAATAATTTCGGTCCGCTTATCTTTCAATGTGCGTTGTTATCGCCATTTTCGTGATAGGTACTTTGGTTTTAAAACTATCGTTTAAAATTTATAGTACTGAGATGTTAGTTCCGGTAGTATTCAGAGTAAGTAAGCCACGCGGTTACAATGTATGAATAAATATACAGTCTTTATGTGTGCACGCCGCAATCATAATTTATAGTTTTTTGTTTTATTTTTATTTTATAGTATCAGGGTAACTAACTAGCACACAGTCCAACTGATGATGAGTATATACTGTGGTCTATGTCATCTGCATCTAACTTCGATTAAGAATTAATTAAATAATGCAGATGCGTTGTTATCCCTGAGGACTAATACTCAACGCCTCATTTCCCGTAAAATGGTCACCAGTTCCCTACACTCACCATAAGAAAAGCAGCAGCAATAAGCTGCCATTTTACGCTGGTATTCTGTGAGGGCGCGGTTCTTCCCACATCGACCCGACTCATTTGTTCTGCTAACATAATATAGTTGCAGTGTGACTCTAATACGTTTAAACGTACATGTGTGAATAGGTCATAACTATATTTTAATTGACCAGTTCTTTCTTGCTTTCAATTTTTGAGGTAAATATAATATAAAATAACATATTATTTTATATTATATTTACCTCCTACCTTACCTAATTACTACAAAATCGTGTTAGTAATTTTCTTATATTTCGAACACATTTTGCTCACGTACTGGTTTAATGTAGCAAAAATACATGTATTATCTGGATCTAAAAAGCGCAAATAAACGCGGTATGAAAACTAAACTAAAATATTAATAAAGTTAACAGTTTGTATAATCAGATTAATTTCCAAAGTCAGATTGGTGTAGTATTTGTATTTATTTTTTGATATATTTATCATATTATTAAATATCTACATTCATAATAAGTATAAGTCGTAGGTGTCTGTATATAGAAATTTTTTGACATAAAACTATTTTAGAAAGACTAAAAATAAGCTATTAAATGCATTACAAAAAAATCAAAAAAGTTATAACGCAACTTCATTGTGTAATGACGGTGTAAGGATGTCAACAATTCCATATCGTCCCGTGGGTATCATGAAAGGAGACAGAGGGAAATAAAGTAGGAAATGGGCAGCAGCGTCTTCCTTATAACAACTAAAATATCAAAACTACGGCAATTCACAACTACGGTTGTCAAGTAGCAAATCGTGGCAAGTATGACAAATATGCAACCTGTGAGGTTATCTATAAAAGGAGACAGAGGGAAACAACGTAGGAAATGGGCAGCAGCGTCTTCCTTATAACAACTAAAATATCAAAACTACGGCAATTGACAACTACGGTTGTCAAGTAGCAAATCGTGGCAAGTATGACAAATATGCAACCTGTGAGGTTATCTATAAAAGGAGACAGAGGGAAACAACGTAGGAAATGGGCAGCAGCGTCTTCCTTATAACAACTAAAATATCAAAACTACGGCAATCGACAACTACGGTTGTCAAGTAGCAAATCGTGGCAAGTATGACAAATATGCAACCTGTGAGGTTATCTATAAAAGGAGACAGAGGGAAACAACGTAGGAAATGGGCAGCAGCGTCTTCCTTATAACAACTAAAATATCAAAACTACGGCAATTGACAACTACGGTTGTCAAGTAGCAAATCGTGGCAAGTATGACAAATATGCAACCTGTGAGGTTATCTATAAAAGGAGACAGAGGGAAACAACGTAGGAAATGGGCAGCAGCGTCTTCGTAATAACAACTAAAACATCAAAACTACGGTACTTGATAACTACGGTGGTCAAGTAGCAAAGCGTGGCAAGTATGACAAATATGCAACCTAAGAAGTCATCTATAGGGAAGGCCTATATTTAGCAGTGGATTTTTAACTGCAACGGTGAACGTGATGCATCTTAACAAAATTAAATTTGAAAGTATGTTGATACTTGGGTATTTATTTCAATTACTTTCTTCAAAAAACTTTAGTATTTATTTAAAAGATGAGGATGTAATAAATATCTCAGCCATCTCTTAATCTAGTGTATTAAGATAAAACACACGTTAAATGTGGCATTTGAAATTTATCGCCGGAAATATTATCACTTTTTGAACGGAGCCTGCCAACTCTACTAACAAGAGTTTTTAGCTCCAAGTGAAAATAATAAACGTCAAACTGTTCTTTCTTTTTATCAGCTGTTTTGATCCAATTGGATTCAATCCACCGTGCGTACTATCATGAATTTTCTGCCAAGCACGTTCTCTGTGTAGAATTTACTGTAACCGATGGATTTACCAAACCAAAGAAGATTTAACAAAAAAAAGTATATAGTGGAACTACCCTCCAGAGGAAACTGGCTGAATGGCCAGGTTATCGTAAGGTCAGTAGCCTAATATGGTGTACAGATGGGTCTAAAACAGACCTCGACTTGGCTTTGGAATTTACAAGAAACGCTCCAAATTGAACATGAATAAAATTTTACATATTTGGGTGACAGAAAAATTGTAATTATTATTGAAAAAAAAAACAGGGTACTAGTCTCAATATCAATGATCGTATTTGCATGTATATTGTGCTCTTGTTACGACTCAATGGACGAAACTAGTCTAGTCTACTATTCAATTGCCGTTAAAACCCGATATAAACTTTAATATTTGAACACATAGTAAACCTAATGGTAAGTAGATCGCAGCAGCCTGTAGACACTTACACATGTCTATGATAAAGAATCGAAACGTCGGGTTTAAAAATAAGTTAGTTAAACGCGATAAAATCCGTAGATATAGTTTTGTTTAATATGTAGTGTTCGCATTAATTTAAGAGATCATTATAAATAATTAATTATTTTGTCCAAAAAGGAAACTTCTAACAAAATTAAACTATTCATTATTAAAGCACGGGTTTTGGGTAACATCATCAATATCGAAACTCAAGCTTCGTCGCTGCCTCGGATATTGAGATAAATGACCATTGGGATAGCGCTCAGAACAAAATCTAATTTAAATCTCGTAAAATCAAGGACAATTCTTACACCTCTAACAGAATTATGTATAAAGATGATTTTCAATTAACTACAATGTAAAATGTATATAAATTTTCTGTGAAATCTTCTGTACAATTTAATTTGTTGGACGTGTTATGAAGAATCAGACCTGTAAGTGTTAATGAGTACAATTATGAAACTTCTACACGAAACTTGCATCCTTCCCCTAAGACTGTTATGTATTCTGACCCATTTGTATTGTCGATTTTGTGATGTCTCATGTTAAAATTGGACTTATAACAAAAAAAAGTGCCATCTTACTTCCTAGCATGTCGAAAGAGACGACTAATGGTGTATTGGGTTTGTGATTGTGTAGGAAGATAAGCTAGCTACCTAACATTTTTTAACAATTTTCCTTCTAAACTCATACTTTCTTGGCTAATTATTGTCTGAGTACACACTGCTCTTTGAACTCTGCGTACCTCCCAGAAATAACAGGCGTGACCTTATGTACATATGTTTACTCGACTTCAGGCGCCAAATGCCAGTACATTCACCGCTGTGTTCCGATGTAAAAGTTATAGAGACTTAGTATAGTTACAGACTCTGAGGCATTCCATCTTAGTCCACAGGATGACTCCGTGGTGCAGTGGCTTAGCAATGTGTTACACCGCTAAGGGCCGTGGGTTCGAATACCGCACGCAATGAGTATTTGTATAGACTACAAATAATTGTTCCAGATCTGGATCTTCTAAAATTTATGTATGTAAGCTATCCTCATGATACAAGATAAAATCCTAGTGTGGAGGGAGGTAATGTTTTAAAATAAAATAAATAATTAAAAAAATCAAAAACCCGACTGCAATTGATAAACTAAAAAGACCGAAACAAGATTGCGTAAAGAAAACAAAATTAAAAAAAAAAACTATAAACAAAGTAAACTCTTATGTTTTTCGCACGATCTTGTACTCGTATGTTTGTAAATTTCTCTATTACCTCGTATCTTCCAAACGTCTGGATGGATTTCAACAATTAAGGTGCCGTTTTATTCGTCTTAAAAACCCAAATGTTCTTAGAAAGCTTTTTTTTAATAAATAAAATGGCGCATTTTTGGCATGGTTTAAAGAATTCAATTCCAGTAATAAAATAGCGAAATAATTGGAAAAATGTATTATAAAATTAAAGAATTTAATTTTGCTTGAAAATTTTAATTATTTCATTAAACTGTTTTATTATTTAAGATATGAAAAATTGTTAATGGGAATTGTATTATAAAGTTTATATTCGACATTTTAAGGTTTATGACTTGTTGTTGTAGAAACTGCTTGTAAAATAGGGATATTTTGTTTAATATTTTATTAATTCTTTTCATAATGTGAATGTTTTAATTATTTTTATTACCCGACTGCCAAGGAAGAATTATGTTTTTCGCGCGATTTTGTATGATTGTAAATTTTTTTATTGTCTCGTATCTTGCAAACGGCTGAATAGATTTCGACAATTAAGGTATCGTTTTATTGGTCTTATTAACCCAAGTGTTCTTAGATAGCTTTTTTAAATAAACAAAATGGCAGATTTTTGGCGAAATATAAAATTTAATAAAAAAAAGTTTAACTAAACCTATCGAATAGGATATCTAAATAAAAGAAATTAAAAGGGGATAACAAATATATATATATATATATATATATATATATTCCATATAAACAGAGGGGTGACAGAGACTACAGACTTCTATTTGGCACGATCCTGACACACCTCTGAGACACCTCCACATCCATATACCTACGCATACATGCTCGTCAGTTAAAGGTACTCTTAAATTGGCTCATGTTCAATATATCACCAATTTGGTTGATAAACTATCACCTAGGATGTTTATTTTCGACTCTTCCGTTCACTTCTGAAACATAAATTTGCTTCGTCACTCTTTCCTCGTTCATCTTTTCTACATGTCCAAACCACCGAAATATTCTTTTCTTAATCCTCATCACAACATCATCTTGCAAATTACCACACTCTTCTATTATCACACAATTTCTCACCCTGTCACTCAGATTCAGCCCTGGTATACTCCTTAACAACCACATTTCTACCGCGTTTATTCTACTCTCGGACTTCTTCTGCCACACCCAGCTTTTACTACCATACGTTAATGTGAATAAAAATCTCTTTTAGAACATTTGACTTTCACAATAGATTTTTTTTTATTTTGCAATTTCTTCTTTTCCTTTTTTGATGTTTATTTTATAACATTTTAAACTGCTGGGAGAAATATACTTGATCATAGGTGTGAAGAGATAGTTTTTAGATTTTCACGGAAGTTACACCCCACCGACGTGAGTATATTGTCAGATTCCACAGATAAGTTTCACTTTTTAAAACAATTTTTTCCATTTGATGGTTAACTCACCCATGCCTAACCCACATTTTTCACGATTTAAATTTTCCAAACAACTGTCCATAAATAGGTTGAAGAGCCACGGGCAAGCCTCACAGCCCTGTTTGACGCCTTTATGGAAGCCAAAACATTCGGAGTAGTTACTACATTAAACTTTCTTTATCTTATCAATTACTGATGCGTCTTATCAGTGATTAAACATTTATTAATTAAAATCAAATGAAATTTTTTTAATATTTAATTTGCATTACATAACTGATTATTATATTATACATGACGCTAAGTTAATATTTATATAAATATCTTTATTTATTTTTTCAGATATTAGCATATTATAAAAAAAAATCATGAATTTAATGTTTTGCTTAAGAAACAATAAGAGTTAGTTAGATGTTTATCTCGCGGCGCCGATAATTAGCTTTGAGTCAATTCTGCCTGCCACAAACTTAATATTTTATAAAAAAGCAAAAAATTATGCATAAATGTGAATACAAAATCAGATCGAAAGAAATCAATCTCTTTGTGATTTCAAAGAAGTCTCGTTATTTCTTTTCCTCACATAAAATTGAGGAACTATCATTCTTCAATACGCAATTTATATCTAGAGCTAATTTCAAAGTTTAAGTCATTGAAAGAAAGAAATATTTTAACATTTCTGTACTTTCAATGACTTTTCAAATGATTCTTTATCATCATTACAGCTCTTCAAAAAGTCTCAACTCTCAACAAGTCAATTGCTGAACAAAGGCCTCTCCCAAGGAATGTCACAAAACACGGTCTGAGCCACCTTCACCAATCGACTTCCAGCATGTCTTACTCGGTCGTCACTCTACCAAGTGGGGATCTCCCTAAACTTAGCCTGCCAGTACGAGGCTGCCACTCTAGAACTTTTTTTCCCCATCAGTTGTCGATACTTCGAGTTATATGGCTGGTCCATTGCCACTTCGGCTTACTAATCCGTTGGGCTATGTCGGTCACCTTGGTTCTACTGCGGATATCCTCATTTCTAAGTTTATCACGCAGAGAAAACCCGAGCATAGCCCTCTCCAAATCTCGATAAGCGACCTTGTGTGTCTTCATACGGACAGTAGTGAAGGACCACGTCTCAGGTCCATAAGTCATCACTGACAACACGCACTGTTTGTACAATCTTATTTTCAGCTTTTGAGGTATATTTGACGAGAAGATGTGTCATGATTTCCTGAACGCTGCCCAGACGAGTTGAATCCGTGAATTGGCCTCTCTGTCGAAGTTGAACTTACCTAGTCGGAGTATTTGTCCTAGGGAAACGTACTCATCAACAACTTTGAGCTTATCGCTCCCAACAACTACCGGCATAGGTGTGACATGGACATGGACATTAAACAAGATCTTTGTTTTGTCCATCTTAAAACTTATCCGTTGGGAGACGCTATTGAGGTCATTGAGTCGTCCAATGCAGCGGTGAACAGTTTCGTAGTTATAACGTCACCATGTCTTACATCTCTCTGCAGTTGCATAGGTTTCATACTCTAAATCTGTACTTGAATAGCCACTGTAGCCCTACTGTACAAAAGCTTCAGCACTTCGATATACTGATAATCAACTTGGCACCGCTGAAGGGACTGTAGCACCGCCCAAATTTCAACAGAACCAAAGGCTTTCTCGTAGTCCACATATGCAAGGCAAAGTGGCAGATTGTACTCTTCGGTCTGTTGTACAATTTGCCGAAGGGCATGTATGTGGTCTATGGTACTAAAGCCTTTTCGGAAACCATTTTGTTCGGGAGGCTGGAAGTCGTCTAGTCTACATACGAGAAGATTCGTAATGACTCTCAAAAACAGCATGTAGACCCGGCTCAAAAGGGAAATCAGTCTGTAGTTCTTCAAGAAAGCGTGGTTGCCTCTCTTGAAAAACAAGACCACCGCAATTCGACTCCACGCCTCCGGAGTAGTTGCACCGTGGAGGACGGAATTAAAAAGCTTCTGAAGGACCACAAGTACTGGCTTTCCACCCGTTTTCAGAAGCCCCTCTGTAATACCATTCTCGCCTACCCCAGACGAGGTTGGAATGGCTCTCCAGCACCTTAAAAACTTGCAGTTTTTAGGTGCTTTTCAGTCAGTAAATTCCTTGGTTGCTAGTTACAAACATACTTGTTTGCACGCGTGTTACATGCATGCAAACAAGTCTTTGCGTGCTTACGTGTGTTTAAGGTTATTTTATTTTTCACTATTCATTCCTATCAATTCCTTTTGAAACTAATTGCCACTTCATTTTAGCGATCCATTGCGGACTGTTCTAAAAGTTGCTCTGTGTGAATTATGTAGCAGTAATTACTGATAACTTCATCATTACAAACTAAATGTAACACGAAGTCAAAATAATAGTTTAAAGAAAATATACAAATAACTCTTAAAATTTTAATTTCAGATTCTTAATATCATAAGTAGATAAAATGATAAGGGAAACTTCTTAAAGTGTACCTAATTAATTTTCTAAAAAATAATTTAATATCTAAAAATGAATTTTTATAGGTACATAATGATGATATCAGTTAAAGTTATGATAAAACAGTTGCCATATTGTACAAAATTCTTATTTAATTTTAATTTATAGTACATCTATTTTAACATTATAATTGAAAAAAATCTTATTTATCTAATTTGACTAAAATAGTCATTCCATCCTAGTTCTCATTGGTGATAAAGCAAATATTGCCTTCTTTGTTTGAAGTTGAACTCAGGGGGTCAATGGACTGGAGTAGCTATTTACCATCAGATGGATTGTAAGGTTATTTTTTATCCCAGTTAAAAAATATAATTAAAACATTTGGATTTCACCGCTAACTTAATAATATTGTGTGATTTTCAATAACTATTTTGAGAACAAAATCTATTGTAGAAGCCTCATTCTTTGGCTTCAGAAGAAGGACAAAGTTATTAAGATATAAGGAAGTTCCTTTGTGTAGGCTAAAAGGCTCGACAGATTTTGAAGTGCTTTGTCATTTAATTAATTTCCATCTTTCTTGTGATTGTAAGTTAATTAGAGCGATGTTAACAATACGAAACATTTAACAGACCACATTTAGTTTTTATTAATAGAAATTTACAGTCGAGTTTTAGTTTTAATTTTTACCCTGAAGAAAACGGGGGTATTATATGTTTCACATAACATGTATCTGTGTATATGTTTGTTGTTCTGCGGCATCGTAGCTCCAAAAAGGATAAATCGATTTAGTTATTAAGTATTTCTTGTTTGAAATGTGAGTTTAACGAGAGCGTTCGTAGCTATGATTCAAAAAAATCTTTTCAACAATTTGAGAAACACCAGCTCCCTTTGTTTTGAACGTTTTTTTTTAATTTTTATTTGTGTGTAAGTTCGTTTGACTTTTCTGTTTTATAAAAATTATTATTAAACTTTGGCCTTACAGCCGTTAAGAATGGCTGACTATATATCACTACATATAGTTTACTGACTGACTGACTTCTCAAAGACACATCAACAAAATAAATAGCAAAATAACAAGCAAAAGCTGTTTTTTTTTAAATTTAACTTTATTAAGAAAAAGTGTTTACTTTATATCGTTTTTAAATAGAAATATATTGTTTGAAATTAAAAAAAAATATCTTTTTATTTTTTTAATAACAAAATTGAGTACTTCAATCCAAATGCCATTGTAACAGAAATTTGATGAAAATAAAAAGTATGTTTAATGAAACTTATATAATAATTTATTAATAAAAGTTCTGGCTCTAATCATAATTAGGGTCCAAAAGAACACTGATATAATTACGGTCCACAAGAACACTCCAAGACTTCTCAAGACACGGACACATCGGTTATTTGGATGAGTACTGATTCGCGATTCATCAACGAAATTGGTTTGCGAAATGTTTTCTTCCTCATCTTCTTTATTTTTCCGGAGCCTAGCCCACTGTACGCTGACGTTTTCATGGATTCAGAGGTACTCGCCAAGACCTCCGTGCTCGTAGTCCACCCCGATGTAAGCAATTCCTAATGGTCTGAGTGCTAACTTCAAGTCCAGAGGCGGCCCGAACTTCTGCTTTTATTGTAGTGGGGTTGCTTGTTGGGTCATTGACTGCCAGCAATCTTATATAGCGCTTAAACACATCAGTTTTTGCTTGTTATTTTGCTAATTTTTTTTTGTTGATGTGTCTTTATGCTTGACTGCCATCCTCACCTGTGTATGAAATTACATTTTAATAACACCTTAAACTGAATTGTTGGCTATATTTAAAATTAACGATTAAAAATACTTTTACGGATTTTATCGCGTTTTATTTATTTTTAATACCCGACGTTTCGGGTGCTTTCCAGCACCCATGGTCACGGGGGACTGAGGTGACTGACGTCCCGATGTCAAAGTTAACCCGGAGTACCTTCAGCTTTTTAATTATTGTCTTTGGTCCGATCTACGCAGAATGAACTAACTGTATTTTGAAGTCTTGCAGTGGTATGCTTGGGTTTAGTTTTAATTTTATTAATTGTAGGATCCCAAGCAGGTGGTAGCCAGCCAGCCAGCCTCCTTCTCTATTGAAATTAGGATGTTTTTTAATTTCAATAGCCTCACGTATCATCCTTGGTAGGAATCGATGTTCTTTCGCGAGGATTTGTGGTCTATCAAATCTGATGTAATGGTTGGGGCCATCTAGGATATGATCGCAAACTGCAGACTTCCCGGAACTTCGATGCTTCACATTAGCTATGTGTTCTTTTACGCGGGTTCTAATTGATCTCTTTGTTTGCCCTATATATGAGAGACCACAATCACAATTAAGCTTGTACACTCCTGCATCTTGTAGAGGAATATGATACTTGACGGATGGTAAGAACTGACTAATCTTCTTCGGCGGCTTGTAGAATGTTCTAATAGAAGCTCGCTTCAAGATGTAGCCAATTTTGTCTGTGACACCTCTGCCGATATACTTACCTCAATTGGGCATAGGCCTACTCTCATTTCTGAGAGGGTTTTAGGGCAAGGAAGTGTCCGCCGCGCTGCCCCAGTGAATGTTGGCGGACTTCACATGTTTTCGAAATATATTTTTTTCTTAATCCCCATAGATGCAGGTTTTCCCACTATGTTTTCCTTCACCGCCGATCACGTGGTAAATAAGCACTTATAATTGCAATTAACAATTTCATTGGTTCCTGCGGGGATCGAACCCGGGTTACTCGCGTTCTGTTATATTTACAGCGAGCGTTAAAAATCTGAGCTACCACAGCTCTATTAACAACTTGCTTATTATACTTAAAAATGTAAAATATTATAGTCGACACTTACTTACTTAGCGACCATAAGTATGAATATATGTTACTATTAAATTTTTGAGTGGGTACTGGTTGGTTTATACGTATATAATACTATATTATTTACTTAATTATGGACTAAAGAAACAATGAAGAGAAGGCCACAACCTTAATTAGTAACGAGGAAGAATTACCGTTACAATTAGAGACGCCTAATGAGCGGCATTAGGTTTTCTGAGCTTTAAAATGTTTTAGTTATTTTAATTTAGTATTTTTGGATATTTTGCTTTATCAAGATTTGGCAAACTTTATCCAAAGATTTTAAAATGAACTAACGAATACTGCTTGGAGAAAGTGTAAAAGACAAAAATATAGAAAAAAAAATCATAAAAACAAATATACCAGAAATATTAATAGCACACTTAAACCAATGTTATTAAAATTTTAATTATTCCTGTAGAACAATAATATCGAACCTTCTTCGTAATATTATACGTAACATAAATAAAGTTAATTCTGTATAATTTAAAACTTATTTACTTAGGTCCGTTTAAGCATAAATTAATATTCCCGTCCAGAGCGAAGGGATCGTGTAAATATTTTAAATCTGATTAAATTATTATTATGTTTTAATTTCAATGGTGATTCTAAAAAAAATATCATTTTCTAGTTTTTTTAAGTTGTTTCCAATGCGTATAATTATTACTATTTTTTTTAACAACTATCAATATTTACCGAGACATAACGGTTTTTAATTGCAAGTATGTATTACTTGCTTAAAAAGGCAAGTACAAAATAGAAAATCCCTTCAATTCCCATAAAAATCCTATGTAGTCGCATGCGTCCGTCAAATCCTGAGCGGCCGCATGCGACCGCACCCACCCACAGCACTTTAAACCATTAACACCTATATTTAGATACCACTTTTCTATGAAGAAGTTTGGCATTATAGAATCAATATGAAATTTTTTATCCTTTAATTCAATAAAAAAATCAGTTAGTCTGTGGATATTTATTTATAATCTACGTTCATTACGTACGCCGTTATTTTAATGGTTTAAAGTGCTGTGGTTGTGCGCGGTCGAATCCGACCGCTTGGGAATTTGACGGAATAGCACCGCGGTCAAATTCTACCGCTTAGGAATTGAAAGGATATGAGCAATACCAACGTTAAAATGATATTTATATAAGTCTGGTAAATAACTAAAATATCTAATAAAATCCTAATGTAAATATTAAAATAAAATACCTTATTTGGTTGCGTTGTATTTTGTGAGTATAAGGGTCTGTTCTCACCGAGACCGGAAGCGATGCTACGCTGCTTGAAGAGGCCAGCCGTTTCGCACTGCGCAGCGCGTCGCCGCGAGAAGCATCGCGATGTCGTGAGGCATATCGTGAAGTTGCAGGCAGCGTACCGCACACGCTGCGCCAACCGAAGAAGTAACGCTGCGTCATGAGCCCCTATGCTACGCCGTGCTACGCCACGCTACGCAGTGCTACGCCGCTAAGCATCTCGAGGCGCAGCGTGGCGTAGGGAGACGCTGCGGGGCATTTTAGAATTATCTCAATAAAATGTGTACCTTTTTCTGTGGTAAATAAATTTTTATTTTATATTACTATCTGAAAAAGTGCGAGCCGCGTCGTGTCGCATAACGTCTAGGTATGAGTTTATCCTAAAAGTGTATATAATAGTATTTACATATAATTATTTGATCAAATAACTTACCTGTAAGTGTCCTTTAATCAAAATTATATAAAGTTTACGCCTCCTCTGTACTATGTAGTCATGAATTGACTGACCGAATCACACGAGTTTTAACCTTCCGGGGGGAAAATAAGATTTTTACTGGTATCCCAACGTATAGGAACTCCCATCGGCAACACTATACACCTCATGTCATTGTGAATTTATATCCACTAGAATTAGGAAAAAATTGTTAAAATGCAAGCAAGCCTTAAGGTGGGTAATAATATAGAGCAGGGTAGGGTTGTACACAGAGCAGGCGTCTACTTCATATTGTTTTGATCGAAGGACACTTACAGGTAAGTTACTTTGATGAAATAATTATATTCGTTGACGTCTCCTATGTGTTTGTACACTATGTAGATGTTTAAAGATTTGATTGCTTCATTTTGATTATTTACTGTCATAAATTACAACAATTAACAATTTACAACAAAACAAACGACAAACATAATTTTATTTATTTATTTAATCTTCATTATACACCTTATATACTAAGGGATATAAAGGGCGGACTTAATGCCTTATGGCATTCTCTGCCAGTCAACCCTGGATGATTTGAGAGACTGTGGCAGGTGTAATAAATCACTTCATAAATAAATAATAATGATATAAAACAAAATAAAATGCAAATAAATAGAATAAATATATAGTTAGTAAAATATACATACTTACTTAATATATAATATAGGATAAATAATAAATATATAAACGGGTACTTCTATACAAAACTATAAGTAAATAAAATATTATGAGACAAAAAATAAAATAACACAATACATATTAAAATACATTATACAAAATATTACTTATAAAGTCAAAGAGAAAAAAAAACACAAAAACAATAGTCGGATAGTCAGGTGATATTATTCTTACGACAGAATTCTCGAACTAGTCTTTTAAAATAATTCTTGTTATTAATTTTCTTGATATCAACAGGCAAGGCATTCCAGAGCAGTATAGACTACACAGTAAAAGAGGAATTATAGAAACCACTCCTATGTGGTGGAATACGAATTTTAAGACAATTTTGGGAACGGGGCACTCTATCGTTAGTGGAATACAAATATTGAAAGTTATCCTTAAGATAAGAGGGAGAATTGGGGTCATTTAAAATTGAATGTAGTACTTGCAAGGTTCGGGAGCTACGCCTTTGACGAATAGATAGCCATTTAAGCTTAGATCGGTACTGGGAAATATTATTACGTAAGCCAAAAATGAATCTAATGCAATTGTTGAGAAGGCGCTCCAACTTATCGAGAAGATATTGAGATAGATCTGGGTAACACACATCTGCATAATCAATAATGGGTAATATCAAAGTCTGGATTAGGAGAAGTTTAGTTTTAAAAGGCAGAAAGTTTTTGAGACGACAAAGAGAACGTAAGGTGGCAGTTACTTTAAGGCTTGTTTCGGCAACTTGAACTTCCCAGCTTAAGGTATGGTCTATATGTAAGCCAAGATTTTTGACAGACTTACAAAATGGCAACAACGTGCCATTGTAAAATACGGGAGCAAGGTTATCGTTATTAATCTTACCTAACATTCTGCTACTACCTATAACCATTGCTTTGCATTTGGTTGGGTTAACTAAAACACCATGTCTGTACGACCAATCTCTAATGGCATCGAGGTTGTGGTTGAGTTTATGAATATTATCATTAAGGTCGTTAACACTAGATTGCACATAGAGCTGAAGATCATCTGCATACAGATGGTACGAACAGTTGAGAACTGAAGTGATAGAATTTATGAATAAAGAAAACATTAAAGGAGAAAGTATTCCGCCTTGCGGCACGCCTGTTTCAATGTCAGCCCATCTTGAGAACTCTTGTCCTAATCGTACTGATTGCTGGTGGCCGCGAAGATAGGATGAAAACCATTCCAAAGCTGGGATTGAGAATCTAAGATTAGTTAGGATGGCTATAAGGATATCGTGGTCGACTGTGTTAAAAGCATTTGAAAAGTCAACAAGCACTACCACCGTAAGCTTTTGCTCATCCATTCCCATTCTAATATCATCTGTAACTTTTATCAATGCAGTGGTAGTACTGTGACCTGCACGAAAGCCTGACTGATATTTATTCAGCATTTCATTTATTATTATGTATAAATTTAGATGATATGATTTTCCAAACATGTGTGACTGTTTATTTATTTTATAATTTTCAAATCTCTTAATTAATAAAGGCCTCTTACAAAAAACGGAAAAGTTTTGGATGTAAGTTTGTTGTTTTTCTAACATTTTCAAAATCAATACCACTTCTTGTAGGACAAGAAGAGGATGAATGTCTGATACTGTGTACAGTAAAAATTTATATATTTTCTTCTTAAAATACTTTACCTAACTAGCTGTTTGATTTATTGCAGGGATAATAAGCACTTGTCAAAATTAACAACTAATTTACTAAATTTCATACAGTTCTAGTGACATACAAGTGATATTGTGAGGTAACTGATACAAGTGGCAAAATTATAAACTTTGCACAATCGACCTCAACAGTCAAATCAAAAACCACTAGCCAGATTCCGATCAAATCTGCATGGGATCACACTTGAAGCACCAGCTTTCAAATAAAAAAAAAGATTCATCAAAATAGACTCACCCAGGGAAAAGCTATGAGGCAACACACATAAAAACGTACAGTCGAACCGAACACCTCTTCCTTCTTGAAGTCGGTTAAAAATACTCATTTCTTCTCTTTCTACTGTATATTTCTTTGCTTTTTTTCTTGATGAAATTCAGCTTTGTATATGTACTTTGTATATGCTTGTATATTACCAAATTATGTTAGACTTTAGCTTTGATTGTATTCTAGTTTTTATTTTTCTTCCTATAAATGCCAGAAAAGAACCGCTTAACTTCACAGTATGAGCCCAAATCATAATAGGAAGAACTTTGAATATATTTCTTACTTAACCTACCACGGTTTTAGCCAATAGACGTATTGTATATACAGACAAGCACTTATTTTTATAATTTACCAACATAAATACCTCTATAAAAGCACTGTCATAGCAAGGTAAGTTTAGATCAAAGGAGAACTTACATAATAGTTGTTGACCAGGAGAAGAACTTTAATAAGTCGTTTTTTTTTTCTTTTTGACAAGGCTTTGGTAACAGGCTTATGAAAACTAATTCTTCTTCTGTATTCCGTATTTTAAGATTATTTAGAATAGTGCATAAAATTTAAGGTTGACCCATGAATTTTATACATTTATGTTATTTCTAATAGCAATTGCATCAACTTTAGTTTATCTATTAATTTTAATTAAAAACATATAGACAATTTTTCTACAAGTTTATGATTTTGATTTTATTACGCTATTAATTTTCCTGGTTTCTATGCATACGAAAAAAATTACCAGTAACAGATGTTATTTATAAGGTAAAAAAATACATATATTTTAAAGGATCAGTTTTACTAGCTATGTCACTTGATGCGGTTATTATATACCACCCATGTGATTTATATATGATATAGCTATAGTATTATAAAAATAATATGTGATGTCTTACTTAAGACCATGTACTTTTATGACCAAAAAACAATATCATATTCATTATGAACTGAAAGGATTTTCATTGTATGAGCACCCATGTAATTGGATTATTTGAAATCTGAATATGATTTTTCAGTGTTAATTTATATTCAAAATTATTCTAAAGGAGAAAGTACATAATAAATTCGAAATATTCTGTATACATTTACCCATAAAAGATAAGCTGGACAAACAGATATTAATTTGTCTATTAAATTAGCAAATTAGATTGTAGTGGATTGTAATTGAATAATTGACTTTTCATTTATGAAAAATTTGTGAAATATTTGTGTTCAATGATTAATACTATAAACTAATTTTATATGATGAAACCAAGTAATTTAAATTTGTTTTTAAGGTATTGATTTTTTATTTTATTTCGAATTAGCTTTATTATCCAAATAACAGCAATTCTAGAACTTTCAACTTTTTTTATTTTCTGAAACTC
The DNA here is from genome assembly GCA_907164705.1 of Parnassius apollo. Classification (NCBI taxonomy): domain Eukaryota; kingdom Metazoa; phylum Arthropoda; class Insecta; order Lepidoptera; family Papilionidae; genus Parnassius; species Parnassius apollo. Next base: position 25,111,500 of record CAJQZP010000885.1, on the reverse strand, counting down.
ATCATATATATAAATATCATATCATGATATTTAGCAATTAGCAAAAACAAAATTATGACTAGTCGCGTTTTAATTAATTTTGCAACTGTATTAAATACAATATTTTCTGACATATTAAACTCAATATATTATGTGGGAAGATATGCTTGACTCACACTAATGTACTGGTGTCGACCCACTATGATAAAGTTTTTTGTATATAATATTTTAGAACATTTGTAATAAAATAAGGTGAAGTGAATTTGCTCACCTCTTTATCTATGTTCACCTCTATTCTTTTTTCCTTGATAGTTGGGCTTGGCGCCTGTCACATATTACTTGATAATATCACCTCTGCTGGTATAAATCAACTGCTGCTATTGCATGCCCAGTCAGTTGTTACTGATGGAAACGGGTCCGAATATTTTAAAGGTTTCTGAATGTTTCTTTTAGATTTATAAAGATCCTTTGATATTTTTAAAATAAAATTTTGGACCAATAAGAAGTCACTTGGGTTTCCTTAAGAGCTTTCTTTATAATCATTGGTTAGCTCTGATAGCAGTATTATGTAGATACTAACGTTATATTATAACTATGTAAATATGAAAAGAAACTAATATACCTACACCTGTTGCTGTTTGCTTTTCAAGTTGCATTGTTTTACAAAATAATACGTTTATTATTTACTTGGTGCGTCTATTAACTATTGTGTAACTTGTGAACAACTTGACCGATTAAGATCATATTTCATTTATACGCAATAGGTAGGTATATTTGTTTACAGTAGCTCATAACCATGCTGTATCTTTTTATAGGATAAGGGTAACGATCTATCGTCGACTACGAATCAAATTGCAGATGCGTTGTCACCCGTGAGGTTTAAGATGGAATGCCTCGTTTCCAGTAAAAAGGGCCGTCTTATTGATCTGTAAGAGCGTGGTTTTTCCCCGGTCGAGCCGACCCAATCGTGCTACAACTATACTATTAATATAGCTGCAGCATGGCTCTATAACTTACATATCTTTATATACATTTTCCAATATATTTTAGTAATTTTACTCTCCTTATTTTACGCTGTCTCAATTAGGTTTAAATTTAAAATTACATTTATATTGAATAAAACTACTTTTACAAAAAGATCTAAAAAAAACCCGCGTAAAAACATATAGCTGACGTGAAACACTAACGCACCGAGAATTGAGTATAAAATTTGAAGTTTTGTGGGCTAAATAAAGCCTACTTACTCTTTCATAAAAGAACGCATCCTATGGTTTACGGTTGTTCGTGGGCAGCGCTAGTTACTTAAATTTAGGTTAGCTGCATGTTAGTTTGCCCCCTCTCTTTTAAAAAATCAACAAAATAAAATGTGTGCAATTATATTATTTGGTGATGAGTTTATTTCTGCCTAGAAATCTGTCTGCAAGCAAGCATCGGTGCATTGTTGTCTTATACTTGAAAGGGCATAAAATTTAATATTCTAAGCACATTTATCACGGTGCAACCCAAACCGAGAGACGTAGAAATCTGAAATTCTGACAGCCGCTGCCTTTTATGACGAAGGCATCCACTAAGATAGAATTTCTTGCCCGCACATACCTATTACTCAAAGCCGCGGTAGAAGCAGCCCGGAGTCAGGAAGTTAGCGGTGATTCAATCCCGTGTCTCAGAAAGCACGTAAAGCCGTAGGTCCTGCGCCTGATCTTTCTCCAGTCTTCTCGGATTACCGTCTGATCACTTTCCGGTCATGTCTGATTACTGTCCCGTTGGACTATGAGAATGAGGAAATAGAGAGTGCTCCTTTACTTGCCTTTACTTCCTGTGGAGATGGCCAGTGTACATTGAGACTGGCCGCTGTGACTGAAATTTGGTCTGGAGGACATCAAAATTATTATTATTACTCCTGACTTACTCTTTGAATGGTGTCAATTACGCTAATGCTGTAACTTATTACACCGCTAAGTCTCAACCCCACACTTTTTATGGTTTTTGGGAACAATTTTCAACAGCACAATTTTTAAGTTATATTTTCGTACTTTAAGTAAATTGGAAAAGTGAAATTTACATAGCTGTTGGCGTTGAATGTAATTTTGTCGGTAGACTAGGTTGAACGGCAGATAATCTATCAAGAGAACATTTTGATGCCTATTAACAATACTTGTTGGTTGCGCGGAAAACCATTCGTATTTATTTTATTTGACGGTAGGCTGCCAAATCGGTTATCCCTTTCCAAAACGATATCATTCGTACCCTCCTATCGACACATCGGGGTGGTGGAGTGGGAGGGGAAAGAAGATGATTCTAGAACATCACGTAATCATCGGAACCGAGGATATATAAGACACGCGCGACCGACGCGTGGCCTCTTCCCGCCGCGCTCGTCGGGGAAACCACACCGCCTAGGATAATAGTGTCCTAAAGAGCTCCTCTTCCCGCCGCGCTCGTCATTGGAACCACATCACTAGTAGAAACCGCTTTGGCCTGGAAGCAGTCGAGCTCCAGGAAACCCGCCTCACCTCGTGTGAGATATAGTCGTGCACCGCCCCTCTCTGGAGTGTTCCAGAAGAAGTTCCAGAAGTCGCAGTTATAGTGCTCGACCGCATAGAAGAAACACCCCGGTGAGTCAATATCCAATATTATTGCCTGCTTGATATAATTGTTTTAACCCGCTCCAATTTTGTGTTTTCCTAATCAAGCAGGATTCCTTTCATCGATTTGTCAAATAATAGTTCGTTTTTTAGGGAAGAGCGAGTGCATTGTACTGCGCACTATAGTCGTCGTTATATAAGCGTAGAAGTATTTTGTAGATACAGTCCACTTAGATTAATATCTCGCGTAATAGGTTTAAGGTTCGACCGGGGAACTAGACAACGGCAACCTTAGACACGTGGCTCCACCATTTTATGGTCCTTCGAGCCGGATTTGGACTGGTTTAGTAGTCGTTCAACCATTTTCTGGTCGAATTATTAGATTAATTATTTAGATAATGCACTCTAGTTTATGGAATAGTCTTAAATAGTGTTCGTTTAAATTTAAATTTTGATTAGGTACTCGCAAAGAGAATTATTTATTTATAGCGCTCGTATTTGGTTAAATTTAAAGCTTATTAAATAATTGAAACAGTGTAATAGCAACCGTTTGGTACGCTTACCCGACAATTTGATAAAAATATTGAGTTTTAGCGAGCAATGCGTCGCCTCGACTGTAACAGGTGTTCGATTTAATTACGTAATACGGCATACCGAGTGTCCATCGTCCATCGTTTATGAGTGTGAGATTAATTGTGATTAATATAACTTCACTATAATAATTTAAAATGGCAGTTAGTGGAAATGAATTTAAAATTAAAACGCTTTATGCCAAGAGGGACGTACTTTTTTCACGTATACAAAGCATTAGCGATCACATAAAGAACATTAATGTAGAAGCGGTGCGGGAAACTTTTCTGAAGGAAATTGAAACGGTGGATTCTTTGCGGACGGATTACGAAAGAATATTAGACCAAATTAATCATTTGGAATTACAAATCGACCCGAAATACATAGTGAACTACCAACCGCTGCTGGCATTCGAAGATATGTTGTGTCGCGTGAAAAGAACGGCAAAACTCCTACAATCTCAAAGCGAAGCAAAGCCGGAATTACAGGTAGTCCTCGTGACTCAATTAGGTTGCCGCCAATAGATATTCCGGTATTCAATGGTGATATTAAGACGTGGCCCTTCTTCTTCAGTAGTTTTCAAAACAATATACACAATAACCCATCGTTATCGGACGCTGAAAAATTATATTACTTAATTAGTAAACTTAGTGGCAGGGCACAGTCGATCTGCTCTGGTTTTACACCTACAGCAAACAATTACTTATTAATATTCGAAACGCTTAAAACTAAATATGAAGATAGGAGAATGTTAGCTTCCGAATATTTGAACCAGATATTCGATCTTAAACCTATATCATCCGCGAACATCAACGGCTTAGAGCAGTTTCTAGATAAATTTGTGGCATCGGTGGCTGCACTTAAGAATTTAAAATTTAATGACCTTATGGACGTGGTGTTTCTCCATATTGCACTAAAGAAATCAGACCCCGACACCGTGCGTGCGTTTGAAATGGAGCATCGTAGCTCAGAGATGCCTTCCTTTCATTCATTAGCATCGTTCGTGCGAGATCAAATAAAGGTGATGCAGCGCTCTCCGAACGTTAAAGAGGAGATTAAAAGGTGCGTCGACCGTAGACAGACTCAACCATCTAAAATAGCAGGGTCGTTAACTTACGTAACCGCTACGTTAACATCACTTAAGCATACTTGTATCGTATGTAAAGATAAACACGGTAATTTATATAATTTATTTTCGTAAATATTCACCAAGCGAACGTTATAAATTAGTAAAGACAAACAACCTGTGTTTGAACTGCTTAAGCGATAAGCATTTAGTTGCAAAATGCAATTCGAGTTCCGTATGTAGCAAGTGCGCCAGGAAACATCACACGCTATTACATTTTGAAAATAGCAACATAGCGGCGTCAAGTAAAGCGGATAAGGAATTCACCCCTACTAAAGGTCAACGATTCTAGCGGTCGACCTGGTGATGTCGCTCTGTGCTCATTGGCAAATATGGGAGCAGAACCTCATTCAACCGTGTTACTGGGTACGGCGCGTATTTTGGTTAGGGATTCGCGTGGAAACGAACAAAGCGTCCGTGCACTGCTGGACAGCGGAGCCCAAAATAGCTTTATAACGCGACAATGTTGTCAGCGCTTAGGCTTAGTAATAAATAGGTCACTTTCATGTCCTGTCGTTAAAGGCATCGGAGGTACTAGTAAAGTTACCCAGGGATATATTAATTTAAAATTTTATTCTCGGATAGATCGTAATGTTAACTTTGATATAAATGCACTAGTAGTAGATAGGGTCACTAAACGGTTGCCAACCGTTTCGGTTGACACGTCGGCAATGATTGAATTTAAAAATTTGATTCTAGCGGACGACACTTACGCCGTTCCTGGAAACATAGACATGCTCATTGGAGCATCGCTTTTCCCTCATCTTTTGTTAAACAATAAGGTCAGGGGCAACTCCTCGCATACCGCGCCTTACGCACTAGAAACCGTATTGGGCTATGTTATCATTGGCTCCGCCCCCATCATAGATAGTATTTCGGCAACCTCTTATTGTGGTATGGCTGTCGAACCGCTCGAGTCGTTAGTCCGCAAATTTTGGGAGATGGAGGAGGTGAACGTCCCACCCATAGCTAGCTCAGATGACAGGTTATGCGAGGAAATTTACGTCCGCACGACCGTTCGTGATCGCGACGGTAGATATAGTATAGCGCTACCCTGTAAAGGAGATGTTTTATCTCTCGGCGATTCGCGTCAAATGGCGGAAAAACGTTTCTACAGCTTGGAGCGTAGGATGCTCGCTTCACCCCAGTTAAAGGAAGCTTACGACGGCGTCATTAACGAATATATAAGAGAAGGTTACATATCACTCGTGGCTTCGAAATTAGATAACTACGAAGACACACCGTCGTATTTCATACCACACCACGGGGTCATTAGGGAGGACAAACTTACATCTAAGTTACGTGTAGTGCTCGACGCTAGTGCTAAAACTAGCACTCACCTGTCGCTTAACGATATCCTCTATAATGGGCAAAATTTACAGGGCAGTTTATGTAACATAATAGCCAATTTTCGTTTGTTTAGTATAGCACTATCCGCCGATATTCGCCAAATGTTTCTTTGCATAGGGGTCCGTGAATGCGACCGTAGGTTCCAACGCATTTTATATCGTTTCAACCCAAAGGAACCTCTAATGGTGTTTGAATTTAACCACGTTTGTTTTGGTTTAAAGTCGAGCCCATTTCATGCGTTACGCACGGTGAGACAGCTCGCCCACGATGAAGGTCCCTCTTATCCTAAAGCTAAGAGGGCAATTGAGAGCGGATTATATATGGATGATTTTGTGTACTCGGTCGATAGCGTGGAGGAGGCCACCCTAACCACCGCCGAGGTTATAAAACTCATGAAATCGGGTCCATTCGATCTTGTGAAGTGGACTAGTAATTCGCGTCCGGTTTTAGATACAATCCCACTATCACACCGTCTTTCGGCGATAAAGGAATTCGACGATTCCGATACACACAAGGTGCTCGGTCTGTGTTGGTCACCAGAGTCCGACGTGTTTAGCTTTAAGGTAAATCCGCCCGTAGAGAAATGCACAAAGCGCACAATACTGTCATGCGTTGCTAGATTATGGGATGTCATGGGTTTCGTAGCTCCAGTGGTATTATACGCTAAGCTTTTGATTAAACAACTTTGGTTATTTGAATGCGATTGGGATGATTCGCCGCCTGACAGCATTGTTCGTTTGTGGCAGCGCTTTAGAGAGAACTTTTTATAAGAGGAATGAATTGTCGATAGAATGTTTCGTTGGGTGGATGGAAAGGCTTACGGGGCGTTGTTATTTCCAGTTCAGAATAATGGTAGAAATTGATTAGCTCATAGTCGTCTCCCCCCGTAAGGTTGTCTCTCTGGCGCGCTTAGAGCTTTGCGCAATATTAGTACTCACCAAGCTTATTACCGCAGTTATCAGCGCATGTAGGGATAGAGTTCACATAGAAAGGATATTTGCCTTTTCCGACTCCACCGTCGCCTTATGCTGGGTTCATTCTTCACCCCACCGTTGGGATACGTTTGTCGCGAACCGAGTGGCCAAGATCCAAGACGAGTTAGAAACGCGGAACTTTTATCACGTGTCCGGTACGGAAAACCCTGCCGATTGTCTATCCCGGGGACTCACCCCGATGCAAATAATGGACCACCCGCTTTGGTTCCATGGACCTTCTTGGGTTCACTTGGATCCCTCACAATGGCCGATAACCGATTTCGAACCTTCGTCAGTGTCACAACCGCCGGAAGAGAAGAGACACGCTCTAGTGGCGAACGTTTCGAGCGAGGTTTCTCCAATCATTGCTTTGGCGAACCGCTTGTCCTCTTGGTCGAAATTATTGCGTAGCGTAATTTACGTTTGTCGATTCGCGAAGCTTTTACCGCGACGTTCTTCGGCGTTGTCCGTATGTCTTAGCGTCCGATTACAACTATGCCGAGTCGCTAGTATTACGTGAACTTCAACGTGCACACTTCTCTGAAGAAATTACAAGATTACAATCGAATAGAGCTTGTAGTCGCGCCTTTCAACGCCTTAAGCCATTTTTACAGGATGGGATTGTAAGGGTAGGTGGACGCTTGTCCAACTCGCAGTTGAGTTTCGACCAACGGCACCCTATAGTTTTACCGCGTAAAGACCATATCATGAACTCATTAGTCAATTGCCATCATAAATTGAACTCGCACGCTGGCCCCGACTTGTTGATGTCGATTTTGTGTCAGAATTATTGGATTCTTTCTGCACGTAGTTTAATACGCAATCGGGTGCACAGATGTATAGCTTGCTTTCGGGCACGCCCCAAGCCGTCATTTCCGGAAATGGCGGAACTTAGATCTTGTAGAGTAATACAATCGGTAAAGCCTTTCGCGCACACCGGGTCGGATTTCGCTGGTCCGTTTAAGGTCACGCTCACTCACGGGCGTGGTATAAGATCCACAAAGGCTTACGTCTGCATTTTCATATGTCTAACTACTCGAGCGGTGCATATAGAACTCGTTGGTGATCTAAGCACAGCAGGCTTTATGGGTGCATTTAAAAGATTTCTATCCCGTAGAGGCCCTGTAAGTAAATTTTATTCGGATAACGGTACGAACTACGTTGGTGCAAAACGTATTCTATCGGAACTATATGAGCTCTTAGCTAGCAAGTACTATAATTCGGAGTTCGCTCACATTCTAGCCGAGAACCGTATTGAGTGGTCTCTGAACGTCCCAGCCGCGAGTCATTTTGGGGGCAATTGGGAGACTAATATTAAGAGTGTAAAGAGTCACTTATACCGAGTAATAGGAGATCAAATTTTGTCCTTCGAAGAGCTAAGTACGGTGCTCGCTCAAATTGAATGCGTAATGAATAGCCGCCCACTTTGTCGTACATTGTCTAGCGACCCCTCGGAACCGCTGGCTCTAACTCCAGCACATTTTTTGAATTTAACGCCTTTAAAGTATTTGCCCGCCGCAGATATGGATGAGAACAGACTTAGCATTTCCGCACGCCACAAATTATTAGACCGGTTAGTGCAATCGTTTTGGAAACGATGGAGGAATACTTTGCACGTCTCGGCAAAAATGGAACACAGCGACTGAGCCTTTAGCTGTAGGAACTGTAGTTGTGCTCACTAAGGAGAATACGCCACCTCATTGGCCGTTAGGAATTGTCGAAGAGGTCTTTCCCGGTTCCGACGGAGTAATTAGGATAGCTCGCGTTAAGACCACGGTTGGGTCTTACCTGCGTCCTGTTGTCCGTTTGTGCCCCTTGCCTCTTCCATAATTTAAATTAGCTTTCTAGATTAAAATTGTAGTTGAATTTAGGTAATCTTAGCGTTAGTTAGTTATTTGTTAGTTGATCTTAGCTCTAGTTGTTTTAGTTATTTTGAAGGAGATCCTTCAAGGGCGGGGGAGATGGTTGCGCGGAAAACCATTCGTATTTATTTTATTTGACGGTAGGCTGCCAAATCGGTTATCCCTTTCCAAAACGATATCATTCGTACCCTCCTATCGACATATCGGGGTGGTGGAGTGGGAGGGGAAAGAAGATGATTCTAGAACATCACGTAATCATCGGAACCGAGGATATATAAGACACGCGCGACCGACGCGTGGCCTCTTCCCGCCGCGCTCGCCGTTGAAACCACACCGCCTAGGATAATAGTGTCCTAAAGAGCTGCTCTTCCCGCCGCGCTCGTCATTGGAACCACATCACTAGTAGAAACCGCTTTAGCCTGGAAGCAGTCGAGCTCCAGGAAACCCGCCTCACCTCGTGTGAGATATAGTCGTGCACCGCCCCTCTCCGGAGTGTTCCAGAAGAAGTTCCAGAAGTCGCAGTTATAGTGCTCGACCGCATAGAAGAAACACCCCGGTGAGTCAATATCCAATATTATTGCCTGCTTGATATAATTGTTTTAACCCGCTCCAATTTTGTGTTTTCCTAATCAAGCAGGATTCCTTTCATCGATTTGGCAAATAATAGTTCGTTTTTTAGGGAAGAGCGAGTGCATTGTACCGCGCGCTATGGTCGTCGTTATATAAGCGTAGAAGCATTTTGTAGATACAGTCCACTTAGATTAATATCTCGCGTAATAGGTTTAAGGTTCTACCGGGGAACTAGACAACGGCAACCTTAGACATGTGGCTCCACCACTTGTCATTAATAACAAATGTACAGTTAACCCAATACGTTTCACACAGCGTTCGTTGTCAATTTATCTGATTGAAACAATTGAATTTTTGTTCACTCCACGAGAACGATGTCACGGGCGCAGCTAGTATGGGTATATGTTGTTAGCGATAATCAAGGTCAGTTTTCTAGCGTACTATGAAATTGAAATCAAATCGAGAGCCCAATACGCTTAGCTCCCGTGAGTGAGTGTGTTGATTTATGTATAAAATAGTTTATCTAAAATTGTCAATAAAAACCATTTGTGATAATTGACGATAGTACATAGTATATACAAGTACCCGAGTACTACACATAATACTGTGTATAGAACTCGGATATTCTGTAGGTGTATTTGCTACACGTTCTCAACCGGTCTGGACCGTCGAATTGCTGACGCAAGTAAACTGGATTTAATATTGAATTTGGTTAGGTGAAACTTAATGAACTATCCACCTAAGATAAACTTAGTCATTTTCATTGTACAATTTACTTGAGATTTTAGTCACTTGGCATAACTCTGTCTTTATATAAGTAATAGGAACAACGAATTCTTGTTGTGCTTAAGGCGCAACCGATCGGTTAAGAAAGGAAATTGGTCGTTTTAGAATGTTAACTAGCTGGCCCTGTCGACGATATTCTGCTTTTTCGGGCTGCCGTAACAAGGTTTAGAGATTAAATAAAAAATTCAAAAAATGTAATAAATCCTCTTTCATTTCATCATCGTACTACCAGACGCTCGGGTTATGTCTACCTCTTTGTCATCGACATACCACGTAGATATTCAATCCAAATTATTTACATCTTCGTTCATAATTCAAACAATAATGTAGTGATAAAATTTGCTCGCATTTCTTTTTCATAAGGATACAAAAATATAATTGAAACAGTGTATGCACAAGCGTGTTAATTACTAATTTATATTGACAATTTTTTATCGATTAACAATGAAAACAATATTTTACACAGATAAATCGTAAAGTACCGTAAACAATATCAAGGCATGAAAGGTATCCATCAAAAAAAGTTTTATACGAATATCACTTATACTGTTTTCGCTCTATAAGCTGAAGTCACGACATGTGACGACGAAGTGTGGTGACTGCTTAAGAAAATCCATCGCTGTTCAGCCATTTTTATATGAGAAATAGATCAACACTGTGTATTACATAAATACTACAACGCTATTTGCACTTATGTCATCCAATATTTTAGAATAAAAACATATGTTATTTTCATCTACAAAATAATGCGGTCTGAACTTCTCTACTATAGTTGCAGATAATAGAGTTGGAAATTTTAATTTTTAAACTTATTGAAATTGCACTTGCAAAAATACTAACATTGTGCTTGGTTAGCATCTCGCATCCAACTTTTTTAGGTCGAGTAGTTTTCACGTATTAATAACGATAAGCGACCAAACATAATATAACAAAGAAATAATGACTATGATAATCAAAAACTCAGCTACATGATTGGCGAACTATGAATAGTAGAGGCAGTACATAATATTAATATATTTTGCTGCAGCTATATTATGATTGTAGCACGAATGGGTCGGCTCAACCGGGAAAGAACCACGCTCTCACAGAATACCAGCGTAAAATATATATGTATATGTTTATACGCTTACATATGTATGAGTTTATATATATGTGAATATAAATTGCTGTACATACTTCTTATTACACCTACCTCTTTTATCTCTGCACTACTCTAAGGTAGACTGGTAGATAATGCCTCAGGCATTAAATCCAGCTATATAAATCTAATGTGTATATGAAGTTAAATAAATAAATAAATAAAATAGCAGCTTAATAACACTGTGCTTCGTATGGTAAGTGTGGATAACCGGAGAGCCTTTTTTACTTGAAACGAGGCTTTCCATCTTAGTCCTCAGGGGTGAAAACGCTTATGCGTTTTGATTCTTAATCGAGGATAAATGGGACTATGGGACACAGCACCAACTTACCATCAGGTGGACTGTGTGCTCGTTTATCACCCTTACTTTATAAAAAAATATTTCTATCTTAAAAACCATAAACAAAACTCATTTTTATTGTAAATTGCAATAGAAGTTTTTGTTAAAGGAACAAGACTGAATTAAGCCAATACCATTTAAATATTTTTTTGAAAACAGTACTTAGCTACTAGATAGAATAATATAAATTCCACAGTACTTAATTTTTAAATAAATATCTCGTTGTAAAGATAAGTTATCTAAGCAATAATTTTATTTGTAGGCTATGACCCTTCAAAATGTTTTATGAAAATTATATAATTTGATTCATCATCATCACAGCCTATCAAAGTTTACTGTATAGCATAGGGCTTGCATAGATAACCTCGTCCCCGAACCCCCTACGAGGCAATCTATGAGGGAATGGGTATCTGGTAGGATTTGCCTTATTTTTTCGCTTGGAAATCTCGGTTTCTTATTTTCTAATTGTTACTGGGATGATGTTGCTGGTCTTTACTGGTTTGTTTCCCTTTGTCGAATACACTGGCCAATATTGGGTAGTCGATATTTTTAAAACCACCAATACGCGAACAATTTAACAATTAAAAACTGTTACTTTAGTCTTAATAAACTAATAGGGGGGTAGGTCGTGGAAAAAGTTTCTTCATATTTTATTTAGGTAAAATTGAATAAAATCTTTAGTTGTACTGGCTGATTTTAATATCAATACATATAGAAAATTAAAAAAAAAGAAAAGTAAAAAGTAAAAAAACACTTTCCCGCCATTTTCTATTGCTTTTCTGTCCACAAAAATGAGTGAATCTAACGGAGAAATTCGATCCATTCTGAAATTTATTTTCAAAAATGAGGAACATGCGACTCAAGCCGCGAATGTTGTTTTAAGTGTTTTCAGTTCGGGAATTTTGATGTCAAAGATGCAGGTCGGTCTGGTCAGCTTCATCCGCACAAAGCCGAAGAAATTTAAAAAAAAGTGGTGCAAGATCGACATATTAGTAGTTACGATATAGCCGAGGAATTAAGGATTGACCACAAAACAGTTTTGACCCATTTGAAAAATGTTATACAAAAAAGCTCGGTACTTGGGTACCGCACGAGCTCACTGAAAGAAACTTAATGAATAGTGTACTCATTTGCGATTCTCTACTGAAACGTAATAAAACCAAACCATTTTTGAAATCATTGATCACTTGTAATGAAAATCACCTACGATAAGAACGTGTAGAATAGATCATTGTCAAAGGGTAATCAAGCTCTATAGACTGTAGCGAAACTCGGAGTAACATGCAATAAAGTGATGCTGTGTAAATGGTGGGATTGGAAGGGCATCGTTTATTATGAGCTTTTACCACCGAGCAAAATCATCAACTCGGATCTCTACTCCCAACACCTAAGACTCAAGCAAAAATCTGAGAAAAAACGACCGCAATTTATCAACGGAAAAGGCGTGATCTTTCACCATGATAACGCCAGACCACACATATCTTTGGCCACACAAAATTGAGAGAGCTCGGTCTGGAAGTGTAAATGCATCCAACATATAGCCCTTATATCCAATATTTAACCTTGCACTTCTAAGATTTTTACCTGTTTTGGTCTCGTCAGGATAGGGTATTACACCCATTTTCAAAAAGTTTTTAAATGAATCCTAGAGTTACAATGAACCACTATAATTTTTATACATTTTCTTAAAAACCGAATGGTGTCACAAAAATTACTTTTAATCTATCATTTTAAATTTTCGTGTGAAAACGTTAGCTGCCATGCTGTTCAACTCGTGACGTCACTGTCCTAGAATTTGGCCGATTTTGCAAAGGAATAAGATACTTGATTTGAATGAGTTATCATCTATATCACTGGTGTGTTGTGCCTAAATGCAAAAATACGAGCATAAAAACGCGAGGAAAGTTATAAATTCAAGTGCAGTTGGCACTTGAATCCATAACTTTCCTCGCGATTTAAATATAAGAAATACTTGGTTAAAACTAGCAAGAAGATACCGGAATACATTGTCTACAATAACTAGACTATTCTTCTGTGAAGATCATTTTGATGTAAGTATGACTTATATTTATCTATCGTTTATACAAAACAAAACACCATGAAGTGAAGGATATCGCACGTCAAATTATAACGAATATTATATAATAAATTATTATTATGTAATAAAATAAATTATTATATCAAAACCAATGATTGCTAATGACTGTAATTATAATATATATAAACTAAACTATGAGAGCTACTAAACTAAACTATGTCAAGACCCTTACTGATACATTTAACCTCCATCAAATCGTAAACCAGCCTACACGGGTCACTTCTACTACGAGTACCCTGATTGATGTTATCTTTACTAGGACACATCTTAAGCCCATTTCTGTGGAAGTGTCACATAATGATGATCTTAGCGATCATGGACTGATTTCAGCGAAATTTCCGCTCGCGATTCAAAAATCTAAATGTCGTATAATTTCATACAGACCTATAGCTGAGAACACAATTGCTATAAACAATGCTGCTAAATACACGCCATGGGAGCTGGTACTAGTACAAGATGGTATCGATAATATGGTAAATACCTTTAATAATCTCGTCATTGACTTGATGGACTCATTCACCCCTGTTCGTAAAAGCACTTTTAAACTACCCCCTGCCCCATGGATGACTGATACCCTTAGAAAAATGAAGTCAATTCGTGACAAGGCTTGCCACCGGGCCAAAACTATAAAATCGGAAAGTAGTATGCAATTTTACCGCGATCTGCGCAACTATTATAACCGAGCAGTTACTCTAGAAAAGCAGGCATATTTTACTAGGTTTGTCAATGATAATAGGTCAAATCCTTCTCAGATGTGGCGTCACATAAAACGAATAATTTCACCTGCCGTAAAAAATCGTTCCATACCGGACCATCTTCTTGACCCTGATTCACTTAATAATCACTTTACAAACACCATATCATGTGCACCTCCCGACAAAAGTGTTATTCAAGAAATCGAATCACTTAAGCACTCTGAAATCGAATTTCAATTTGTAGCTGTAAATGAAACGTTAGTGAAAAGTATAATTGCTTCTACAGCTACTAATGCGACCGGAACTGATGGCATCTCCATGTTGATGTTAAAATTTACGCTTCCATATTCTTTGTCAACGATAGTGGCGATAGTTAATAAATCTATATTGGAAGGAGTATTTCCAGAATCTTGGAAATGTGCCATTGTCACTCCCATTCCCAAAAAATCAATGGTGGATAATCTTTCTGATATAAGACCAATAAGCATTCTTCCTGCACTATCTAAAATAGTTGAAAGATGCGTTCTTTATCAAATTTCACCATATCTAGAACGTAATCAAGTACTGCCTGTGATTCAATCTGGTTTTAGAAAGAATCACAGTTCAGTATCAGCTCTTTTAAATATTACTGATGATATTCTTGCTGCGTCCAATGAGGGTAAGGGAACAATTATGGTTTTGCTAGACTTCAGCCGCGCTTTCGATTGTGTTGATATATCTATTCTATTGGCAAAATTAAAATACTATGGTTTCACAGAATCGGCCTGCACTTGGTTTCAATCTTATTTCCATAATCGCTGCCAAAAAGTGCAATGTTTGAATAGCCAAGGAGTTCTAAATGTCTCCAACACGCTCCCCCCTTAATAAAGGTGTTATCCAGGGTTAAATACTTGGTCCCACATTATTCTCAATTTACACGGCCAACGTTACTAAAGCTATAGTTCACTCGAAAATTCACTTATATGCAGATGACAGCCAAGTATACGTTCACACAACGCCAATTGATGAGGAGGTTGCTGTTGCTATTTCCAAGTTAAACAAAGATCTTGATTCTATTGCGGAGTGGTCTTTGAAACATGGCCTGGTACTTAATCCCTTAAAGAGTGTCACCATTACCCTTGGAACAAAGCACCAGGTAAAAACGATTAATGAACGGAAATCTCTTGTTAAGATCTTTGACACCGTTATACCTTACGAGGGTTGTGTTCGCAATTTAGGTCTCCTTATGGATGAGAATTTAAAATTTGAGCAACATGTTCAGACTAAAATCGGTAAATGCTATGGTTCGTTAAAAACTTTGTATAAAATTCGCTCATTTCTAAAACGTGACATAAGACTGCTGATCTGTAACAGTTTAGTACTATGCCACCTTCATTATTGTGATATTGTTTATGGTCCATGCTTAATTAAAAAAACTGTGAAGAATGTGCAGAGAGTGCAGAACGCATGTATGCGTTTTTGTTTTAACATACCGAAAAGGGATAGGATTTCCCCTTATTTAGTCAGTAATGGCATTTTAAATATGTGCAATAGTACTAAATTAAAATATGCATGCTTTCTGCACACTCTGTATCACGCAAAGTCTCCAAGATATCTGTATGATAAAATAGCTGTTGAAAAAAAAAGTTTGCTTTCAGTCAGAGAAAATAGTCATCGGCTTCCACTACCCAGGATTAGCCTCGCTGGAGCCAGGGGGTGTTTTAAATTTGCCGCTGCTAAAATTTGGAACGATTTGCCACCACCAGTCCGATCTACCCTATTTCCGTCTACCTTCCGACAAAGATGCCGCAAGTGGCTTATTCAAGGACAGTCCCTGGCTCTATGTGGCTTTGATACCCCCCTCAAATTAGACAACTTTTTTTTTGTATTTGGAAGGTATAATTTATTAATTGTTTTATTTTTATTTTTACTTTTTTATTGTTGATACGTGTGTTTCATCAATTGCCTAAGACCCTGTATGAATTATGCGCAAAGGCTGTGGCAGAATAGCAGGAATAATGGGTTTTCCGTTACAACTGAGTCACAGACCGTTTTGTCACAACTAAAAAGTTATTATTATCTCTCTATTTAAATTTTAACATTGTATTTTTGTGTGGCAAATAAATACTTTTTATTTATTTATTTATTTATTTATCAAAATACATTCTGACGTGGTATTGTGCCTTTATGTAAACAAAAGTTGGTAATAGTTACTTAGGTACATTAATGTTTTGACATTACTTAACTCAGTAAAACAAAAATTTTGCCACGATCAATTCATTTATTCTTTTTAGATTAGTACTTTCTGCTTTTACGAATTCGTCTTCCATGATGCTGTTTCAATAAAATTCGGAACTAAGCTCAACAATCATAATCATAACTTAAAATTTTCAAAATAACACATCACATTAGCTAGTTCTCTTAATCAGTTAGACAGAACACTAATACTCTTAGGTGGGATCAGTGCTGTCACGAAAGTAGGTTCTAATATGGCCGACAGTGTTTCGCAGATTTGAAGCACGGACAAAAAACTATTCTTAAAATTGAAATATAAAATTTATAATGCAATTTTATAAATAGAAATCAATTTTTCTCGTATAAATTTTACAAAATCTATCATAAATACATATTTTATGATTTTTTTAACATGGTGTAAAATACCCGATTCTTTGGGTAGTAATAGGCTAAATTCAAAAGAGGGCTGTCGAAACTACTTGTTGCATTTTTTTGATCAAAAACCCAAGATTACTACAGCGACGGGATTATGTCACTACCTTCAAGATGGCAACAAGTTATCAAACAAAATGGCACATATATATTATAATTAAATTTAATTAAACTTTTTACAATATATCTTGAATCTGTATACAAAATACGAAAACACTTTCTCCCCGATCTTATATTGTGCACTGTCAAGAAATCTGTCTTTAAAACTCATGCTATCAACATTAAAGCAGTGAGCTGTTGGTTTACTTTATCACCAATCTCATTACAAACGTAAGAGAAACTGCGGAACAAAAAGATGTTGCAAATTATATCTTAATTATTAAGAAAAGGAAAACTTGACTCTTCGACTTATAATGCATAAAAGGATATAATAAAATACTCATTCATTCTCACTCATCATTAAACATACGAACCCTTACGAGTGCCGTGCATTCAAGAAGATATGATAGGTCGTTAAATTTGTTAAAATACCGTGAAATATATCGACACCCCGAAAACACATCTAGGATTTTCTAACGATGAGCTTTAGCAGTCTCTTTCATTTTTCTAATACATTCTCACGAGGGCTTACTGCGTGAATAACGAACCAAGTTTCGTAATGATATATTCAAACTTTATCATGTCATTAAGTATTACGCGAATCAAGTATTATATTGCCTTCGAATAAATTAATATTTAAAAATTGAAGCAGCTGTAGCCTTCATTAATTATGACATCAGGGCATCAAATACTTCATTACCGTCCGTGACTATGGGTGCTATAATTTTACATTTCAGTACGGGCACTTACCCGAAACGCCGAACAATAAAAAACAAATTTAACACAATGAAATTCTTCAAATTAGTTTTTTTTTTCAAGAAAAATTGTAGTTAATTAAATAGTAATAGTGTTGTGCAGTGATGATGTAAGGATAACCACTACCTCATATCTTCTTGTGGGCCGTGTCTAGGGAGGTGACAGAAAGGAAACTGAAATCGGAGATGACCAGCAGCGTATTCCTGAAGACAGCTGAAAATTATAAACAACTGTGGCTGCCAACCCACCTGCCAAAGTGGCAGTTAGGGAAAATACGCAGCAATCTGTGGTGCTATATATGGGGAAGGCTTATGTTGAAGAGGACTTTTAATGTTTGAACTAACAAATTCCATAATAAGCAAATCCACTATACAGGAGAAATAAAATTCGAAAACTGCTGGTAGCTGAAAACAGTTTATTGAAAAATAAGCACTTTCTCGCAGAATTTCCTTTTAAAATTGTAATTTTTCTTATCCATTTCAAATCGCTTACAATATTAATCTCGTGTACTGTTTCAAGCGATGTCGCTGTCTTGTCCAGGTGTTCGTTGAAAAATGTGTGAAAGCGAAAATTACTTTTTGATTTTATATTTCTAACTTAAAAGAATGGACTGAGAATTTCCAAACGACTAGGCTTAATTAATGACAGAGATGTCCATTTTAATCACGGAATACGTCCCAAAATGACTGCTACTAATGACTAATGACTATTAATACTAATACAAATATACTTTTGTAGTACTTTTGTATAAAGGACACCCTAGGCGAAAATTTATCGACCAAATTAGCGATTTATTAAAAACGGGCCAAATTAGGAGTACCCTTAACCGACGAGCATGTATGCGTAGGTATATGGATGTGGAGGAGGCGAGAGAGGTGTGTCAGGATCGTGCCAAATGGAAGTCTGTAGTCTCTGCCTACCCCTCTGGGTGACAAGCGTGAGTAATTTATGTATTATTCTTTATGTAACTACTACTAATTTTGTTTTTATGTTACGCGATATCTTCGTCAATTTTGAACCGATTTTGCACGATTCTCTTTTTTTTTAACTAGTTTATAACCTATATAAAATATAACCTATATAAGAACCTTTATAACCTCATATGTGGAAGTTGGCTAGACAGAGCTATTGACAAAGAAGAGTGGCATTCCTTGGGGGAGGCTTTTACCTGAACGGGGTCCATGCATTAAATAATTAGGTAGTTGATAATTAAAAGAAATAATAATTAAAAAAAATTAAACTGATTACAAAATAGAATTTATTATTAGAAATCAAATTCATCTAAGTATACAAATGTAATTGAATGTTATAATATAATAAGTTACTATGCATGGAATTAAAAAAAGGTTAATTATTGTTATTATTAATCTCGTATGATTTTCAAGAAAAATTCCAGTCATATATATGATACCCATAATTCCACACTTTTATAAGGTTTGCAAAATAGGGGATGGAGGTGTTATTTTACTATTTAGAATACATTTTATTGTGATATTCGAATGGTTAAATAAACTTTTATAAAAAATAAAAGCCGATCAAAGATCTCCAAGGAATAAAACAATATCAAATACTGAATTTTCTTTACACTATGTATTATAACCGTCTTCGGAATGTAAAATTATATTATTTAATTTTGGAAGTTAGATTTTACTTTTTATTCATATACTTTTTCGTCGCCTCTTTGTTTGTTTAGCCAACAGACAAATTTATATGAAAATGACCTTTAAATGTAGTATGCTTAAGAATCAAATTCTACACAGTCTAAGAAGATATTAAAAAAAAACAATATCCACAATTACCACAAGCGACCAACATTCCAATAGTAGGATTCTCAGCACGTGCTTGTTTACCGTATATCCTCAAATCAACCAATCACAGGCCCGCTCGCTCATGACATCACATCTTGCTGTTCCGCCATATTGTTTATTTACTATCTATCGCGACGCAAAGGGGTGTTAAAACTGCAAGATTTATATTAAGGTTTTCGGTAAATACACAAGTGAAACCAGGTGGAAAGTGTCTCAATAACAAATTATGTCCTGGACCAGTTGTGATAAATGGTATAGCACCGCAGCACTGCATAATACGAAATGTAAGTTGATTTTAATCATTGGTATTATTTTAGAGTCCCGGATGACCGAGCTTTGCCCGGTTTTTTTTTTAAGTTACATTTATATACAAATTACATGAAATGAAAGGTTTTGATCTTATTGACATAATAGAAAAAACTGAACTGGTTATTTGAATAAAAAATCATGAGTGCAATTAGATTAATTAAAATTTTCGTATTTTTAAAAAATACTAAAAAAAAGGGCTCGAAATAATAGATTTTCTCACAAAGGAGAAGGGAATTTTGTTTCTTTCGTGACTAATTTTATAAAATCGTTGGAGCCGTTTCCGAGATGCCGATTATATATATATATATATATATATATATATGCATTATATACAAGAATTGTCGTAAAGGTATAGGATTATATTGTGTTTGTTA
Organism: Parnassius apollo; assembly: GCA_907164705.1. NCBI lineage: Eukaryota > Metazoa > Arthropoda > Insecta > Lepidoptera > Papilionidae > Parnassius > Parnassius apollo. Next base: position 25,091,435 of record CAJQZP010000885.1, on the reverse strand, counting down.
TACAGAATGGTTCAGAATCATACTTTTGTCATACTGTCATACTCAAAACGCTGAAGACTTTGTTTGTTTTTTCAAAAGGGCGAATCTCTGGATCTGGACCGGCTGTACCGATTTAGATAGAATTTTCACTTATTGATAGTTAATTTGATACTTAATATCCTTGATATCATTTCTCAGTATTTTACTGTTCTCATGGGAACGGAAACTACGCGTTTGTTAGTTTGTTCTGTTCTTTTGTTCAGTACATTCATTTGGTTTGTATGCATTTGAAGGTGTTATTAAGCGAATCAATGTTGGAAGGGGTTTTAGGGACTTGTAGGAGCTTAAAGTTTTGTAGGTTAGGTTTTGTTTGATCTGCTTTGTTGGATTTGTTTTTTTTTTTAATTTCGTTTAAAGTAACTCGTGAGGATTTACTTTAAACGTCCTATGTCCTATAGTAGACAGTTAAGTGTTAACAAAGAAGAAGAGAATATATGTATATACGTATACATTTATATATTTTATACTCAAAAATATATCTAACTACTATAGACATAGACCTACACATAATACCAACAAAGATCGACGGAGCGCTGCGTACATTTGGAGAGACGCCAAAATCGAGCACTTGCTTACACATATTCATCTAAAATCATTCGCAACCAACAACTTGATTTAGGAAGCTTAAGCATGCATGAAGTGTTAACAAGCTTAACTTGACTTCAGTGTTTTAAAAATGTACGCAAGACACCCCGTCTATCTTTCCTTGTTGGTCTAAGGAGTTTAGAAAAAAAAATGATACTTAACATGAGTGTATTTTAACTGTTAGGTAAAGTAACTATTCCAAATGAAAGGAGCGGCTGTCCAAATTTTAATTAAGAAACCATAGAAAATAATGAAGTGTAAAAATATTTATTTAAACAAGCGGTACAGTTTTTACGTACTGCCGTTAATTAAACCAGGTTTTACTTTAATTTTAATGAAATATCTTTATGCATGGATTTACTTAATGAAAAGAGAAATAGTTCTTTATAGGTTCTGTTATCAAAGTAAACGAAGACACAAATAGCATCATCTTTTATTTTTTGTTAACAGTCGTTTTTACTTAAAGTACAATTTTAATGAATACTTCTCGAATTGTTTTTTATATTTAATGTGTCAGTCCATTAAATGAAGAAAAACTAAACTCTTGATTGCTTGATTAAATTAACTCAAAAAGAAATATTTCCAAATTAAATAGAAACACTAAAGGTCGAAAAGGCTATAAGGCCTAAAAGTAACATTATGCAGCTGTGTGTTAAAAATGGCGCGTTAAGATTAGGTGGTCGGCTTACCTATGCTGAAATAAACTACAATAAGAAACATTCAACTCTCCTTGATGGAAATAACCACTAAACTAAAATATTAATTGCAGCCGAATATCTACGACTTATTCACAGGTCCACAATTGTGGCTTAATTCATTTAGAGAACAGTTTTTGCCATTAAACGGTAGAACGCTGGCTAGTCGGACCCTGCGTAAATGCATCACTTGATCTTGATTAAAGAGTAAAACTATGGAAACTTTATTAAGGGATTATCCATCTAGAAAAGGGTCTCAATTTCATGATTTTCAAGTTTGTGGCACTGATTTTGCTGGCTCGTTTTTAATACCCAGTAAAAAGGACGTGGTAATAAAATCAAAAATGTTATTTGTGTTTATTCGTCTGCTTTTCCACAAAAGAAGTCCATCTTGAAACAGTCAGCGATCTCAGTGCACAAGCTTTTACCTTACAGTATAAGTTGTGATAATTCAAAGAACTAATGAAGGTATTAAATTTAAATTCATACCTCCATATTCTCCAACTTTCGGTTGACTCTGGGAAGTGGGTATAAAGAACGTGAAACATCATTTAAAACGTATTTTAGGAAATGCTAGCCTTAATTTCGAGAAGTTAAGCAAAGTTTTCACACAAATTGAAGCCATCCTCAACTCCCGACCCCTTATTTCTTTATAACCCGACCTAATAGACTTCTCTCCTTTAACCCCACTTTCTAGTCGAGCAGCAGCTGACGTCATTGCTGTCATCACCAATTATGATCTTAAATATACGCACCAGATATCGGATAATGGAGCAGATCAGGAACCACTTCTAGTACAGATGGCATAATGAAGTGGAAACTTGGAAGTGTTCATCAGCTTTGTACTGGAGATGATTTCGTTAACAGAGTTGCAGATTTCATTGCTTACCGAACATCGAATGACAAGCACTTAATAAAGTTTGTCCTCTCTCAAAGGACATTGATGAGAACGAAGATGCTGAAAAGGCTGCAACAGGTGGTTTTTACGTTGAAGAAGAAGCTACAATAGTTGAAGACGAAACTCATGAAGTGATTTATACACTTTGGATGTAGTTCTTGCACCCAACAGAGCCACACATAACTCTAACCGCGGTACCGTGACTGTCTTTAAGGGCGTGACCCAGGTTCTAGAACATAACAGGTTAATAGTTACGGTTTCGTCGTTAGGAATTGATCGTTTATATACATTAGCAGCGCAGGCGTCTTCAAAGCCGTCTATGAAGCAATGTAGCTCCAGACAAATAAGAGATGAACATGAAACAAATCGCGAAATTGAAACGGAAAGAAAAATATTTTTGGAAATACATTTTGCCAAACTTTCTTAATATGATCAGAAGCAGAAACATCCTAGTCAAGTTTTAGTTTCCATAATTTCTGGAGCAGTAATTTCAATAGGATGGTGCAGGCGTAGAATAATTCGTTTTGTTGATTGTGTAGTGTTATTGTCAATATTGATAGAAAAGTTTAGTGAATCTGCATTAGCATAGGCGGCGCAAGGCGTGGGCCACGTGGGCGACCGCCTACGGCCTCGCGACCCAAAGGGCCTCACACCTCGAAAGATCAAAGAATTTTCATTCATATATTAGTTGCCTTTGAGTATTAAATAATTACTTAAAAACTATAAAGAATAGAAGTGATTGTTGGCTTTCTAAGTTGAAGACCAATAGTATCAGCGACATTGCTGGCAAAAAGATAAACATTATCCTGATCAAGTCCTGGACTTCAATCTGAACGAGATTAGAATGGCTTCCAAGGATATTAAAAACGCCAATGTACCTGGAGAGTACAGAAGTACAACAGAACTTTTGCAAGAGAGTGGATAATCGGTACCTATACATTAACATCCCTAAGAAGCTATGAAATTTTGCTCTTCCACTTGACACTACGTAAAACATACGCCAAAGTGGAAAAAAAGCAAAATAGCTTGTTTTTAAAAAAAACGATAGCTCCCTCACAAAGAATTACAGCTGGTTTGTCTTCTAAACTGCATCACCAGACATTAAAAAATGTCTTGCATGCAGAATTCATGACTTCTAGTCTTTAAAATACGCTGATTTGAAACCCAGCACTATGTTCAGTTTAACCTACACACTGTCTACCAACAGTTAGGTTAAGTCATCAGAAAAAGATGTGTTCATGTCTCATGTATACGGGGGTTTTTAGGAAACTACTAGTTATTGACGAATATTTCTGTTACAAATATGGTAGGAAAATGTGACGTTCATAGATTTGATATAATAAATATCGTTGATATCTTCATCCACGGCAAACCATGCAAAAAGGTATATATTTGGTAGTTTCCTTTACGTGGTAGAGCCATGCTGCAGTTATATTAGTAGTATAGTTGTAGCACGAATGGGTCGGCTCGACCGGGGAAGGACCACACTCTCACAGAATACCAGCGTCAAATAGTAGCTTAATGCTGCTGTGTTTCGTATGGTGAGTGTAGAGAACCGGAGACCTTTTTTACTGGAAACGAAGCATTCCACCTAAGTCCTCATGGATGACAACGCATCTGCATTTTGATTCGTAATTGAAGATAGATGTAAATGTCTATGGGCCACAGCAACCACTTACCATCAGGTGGACTGTGAGCTCGTTTGTCATCCTAACCTATAAAAAAAGTTTAATTACCCTTAAAAGTGAATAAAATGATAATTTTAATGATTTTAATATGGGCGCTATCGTATAAGCAATTTACATAGCACAGTGTTTTTAGTGTATTTTCATGAACGACGGAAATTAACCCACTAGGCTAGTCCACCTTCGACCAAAAAGTCAACCGACGAATAGAAATCGATTGTGAAGTCCAATAATTCTGAAAATCTCAAAATAAGTGTACTACAACTATTGTGTGTTGCGATGACCTATGGATTCGAGGCACGATCCTTTACTTTTGGATGCATGAGAGAAAGCTTAAAGTCATTCTGCAAACTATGGAGAGGGCTGTGCTCGGAGTAACTTTGCGTAACAGAATCCGTGTCGAATATATTTGCATCAGAACCAGGGTTACAAAAATGGTTCAAGGTATCGGTAAATAATGTGCAATGGGCTAGCAATAGCTCGAAGAACCGACTACCTATGGAGAAGAAAGGTTCCCGAGCGACAGTCTCCTGGTAAGAGGAGCAAGGTTATCCCCACTAAATGGAGGTCGAACGAACAGGTAAAGCGTGTAGGATGTTGATGTATACATGTGGCTGAAGATCGTGACTGTAGTGCTGCTAGGGGAGATCCATATTCAGCTGCGGACTTGTGACGGGTTATAATAGAGTATCCAAACACAATTAATGGAAAATAATTATTCGTCACCAAGGGCCTCGCAAAATAGATCTTGCCCACGCCAAATTCAGGTCTTGCTCCGCCCCTGTGTATTAGGAGACCAAACAAGTACTAATACGCTAGGTTCTTTAGATCGCTAGATTATTAAGATTAAGTGATTCAGATGATGTTAATTGGCTGAATATTTGAGGACAATTAGTTCTAAATTTACGAATAGAAAAATATGTAGCAGCTAATGTTTGGATCACATCTTTATGAATATGAGCCTAATCGTTTTCTGTAGATGCACCTGTCAACAGGTCATTACATAAAAATCATGTGCAGTGATCTCTGAGATAACAGTATCAGGACATATTTTGGATACTTTTAATAAATATCGTGTGCTTAAAATGGAGCGGATGCTGTGCCATAAGCTACGGTGTTAAGTTTTAAAGTGTTAAGAGGCCGTGTTTCATCATCGCGCCAAAGAATGACCTGGAGATGTCGATGCGAAGAATTTATGTTCACCTGCCTGTTCATTTTTCTAATATCCTCAATCAATACATACATATGTTCATGAAAACGAACGAGAATGTTAAATACTTCGTCTTGAACCACCGGCCCTATAGCTTTTATATCATTTAAAGACTTTGTGGCCGTGAAAGGAAAAAGGGGAGATCTCCCGCCGGGCAAGGTGTTATGCCCGGGGAGCGGCCAACGCTCCGTGTGATAGTTCGGAGATGTTCTATATATACTGTTTGTGATTCGGAATGTAGATAGCGTGATTTAGGCTTCGGCGTATTTCGCTTGTGGCGCGACGACAGCGCCGCCACAACTTTTTTGATGTGGCTTTAGCTGATGCATCAAACATCACACGTAATTTAGTGGTTTCACTTGACTCACGTATGGCCGCGTGATGTAGTAAAAAATAATCAAAATATGGTCGTTCAAATTGAGTTAAGTTAAGTAATTATTTATATTACTTTATAAAATCTGTACATTGAGTTTTGAGAACAGAATTTTAAATTAACATTTTTTCGAAATTTAAAAAACGTTTTTCACCCAAGAATTTTTCAGGATCCTCAAGCAGTGGTATCATGACTGAATATCTACCGTTTTCTTATCGCGTGGTATTGTTGTCACCACATTGTTGTTCACAAAATTCATCGCTGGCTGATAAATTTTTATTAGGAGATTAAAGTCTGAGACTTGAATACCGTTAATTAATATTATTGTTTTAATATTTAAATATTCATTTTTATATTAGATTATCAATATTAAAGTCTTAAAATGTTGTTAAAAGGAATATTAATAAAAGAAACAGAGTGTAAGTACCTGAAGTACAAAAATATTTTCGCGAAATCTTCAGTTCGCCCACATATCCTTGTAAAAGGACACCGATGCCTACCAAGGACGAAATCACGAGGCCTTTAAAATCAAAAATCATCCCAAATTCAATAGAGAAGATGATTAAGTACTGCTATCTGCTTTTGAGACTAAAATTAATAAATTGAATCCAAGCCCAAGCATACCACTCCATGACTTTAGGACTTACTGCAAGCTTTTTTTACGTCGATCAGACCAAAAATTAATATTTAAATGCAGTCCTTTTGCGCCCTCAACTCCCACTGATGACCATGCAAACATAAGTTAATTAAACACAACAAAATCCAAAAAAAAAAAACAATAGTTTTGTTCGCGTAAATATAAAAAGAAACAATTCGAGAAGTATTCATTAAAATTGTACTTAAAGTAAAAACGACCGTTAACAAAAAAATAAAGGATGATGCTATTTGTGTCTCCGTTTACTTTAATAACCTATAAAGAACTATTTCTCTTTTCATTAGCTACTCCATGCATAAAGTATTTAATAAAAATTAAAGTGAAACCTGGTTTAATTAACGGTTAACGGTAACATCTAAAACTGTACCGCTTGTTTAAATAAATCTTTTTTCACGTTTATAACACACTAAAAGCACTTTAATATTGTTTATTATTTTCTATGGTTCCTTAATTAAAATTTGGACAGCCGCTTCTTTCAAAATTTTAGGTGTACAAGTCTTTGGTAGTTAGATATACTTTTGCGTATAAAATGTATAAATGTATACGTATATACATATATTTTCTTCTTCTTTAAACGCTTAACTGTTTACTATTGGACATAGGATTATTCCTTAATTACGTTTAAAGTAAATCTCCCCGATTTACTTTAATCGCATCTTTCGTCAGGTGTATTAACGTCGTAGTACTAGACGTCTGCGCCTTTGAAACTGCTAGCTGATACCTTATTATATTGTCACTATGACTATATTATATTGTAAGTCATTATTCATTCATTAAAACCTATCAATACAGACGATATAATGTCAATGTCAATCGATACTAAACTGCAACATACGAACACATTAGCTATTGTTGCTACTCTTGTCAGGTGGGTTGACTATTGCGAACAGAACTGAGTGTTAATATATATGTTAGGTTGCAATATGTTAAGTTTTTGCGAGTGATGATCAGCCTCAATGAAATTAATAATCATAATTTTACACGCTGCTTACTTATCGCATGCGGGAAACATCGCTAAATTTAACTTAAATAAGCAAATTGTTTAAAATATATTCTTACTTCAACAATAGCTGACAACTTTGCTAACTCAAACGGGACAGCTGGCGCCAAGTATTTTATATCAACCAAACTAGAATTAGATGGAACTGGGATGATTTATAAACTTTAAGGCGACTTGCGATTTATATTTTATCGTAATATTTTACACAGGTTTTGATAACATCTGTGACAGTTATCAACATTCTTGTTAGTAAGAATCAGAATTTTTGTTATTGTGATCAGAATCGCAATGTCGTGATATGATATAATAAATGTACAATCAGTGCGTATTGCTAGTAATGACCTATGGATCTGAGACGTGGTCCTTCACTGCTGGTCGTATGAGGAAGCTAAAAATCGCTCAGTAAGCTATGGAGAGCGCTCTGCTCGAAGTTTCTCTGCGTCATAAACTTAGGAATGATCTGCAGTAGAACCACAGTAACCGACAAAGCCCAACGGATTAGTAAGCTGAAGTGGCAATGGACTGGCCATGTAACTAGGGTAACCGATAGCCGATGGGGAAAAAGATTCTCGAGTGGCAGCCTCGTACCGGCAGGCGAAGTGTAGGGCGTCCCCCACTAGATGGATTCACGACCTTGTAAGACATACAGGAACTCGATGGATTCAGATGGCTCAGGATCGTGCTTTGTGGCATTCCTTGGGGGAGGCTTATGTTCAGCAGTGGACTTGTGAAGGGCTGTAATGATGATGATGATGTAGTGAATGTACTCATTTTTGCTGCTCTGATCAGACATTTTTAACAGTCGTAAGCCAAGACACGTGTGAATGAAGGATTAGCTTGTAAATTAAGTTTGTAAAGATACAATAAAATAAACTATTAGTATGCCATTATTGAAAAATAATTGAATTAAATAAGACAAAACAGGCCAAGACTACCAAACGCAGACTGGGTAATTGCAAAAATCCATTTTTACGTGGTAGAGCCATGCTGCAGTTATATTATTAGTATAGTTGTAGCACGATTGGGTCGGCTCGACCGGGGAAGGACCACACTCTCACAGAATACCAGCTTAAAATAGTAGCTTAATGCTGCTGTGTTTCGTATGGTGAATATAGAAAACTGGAGACCCTTTTTACTGGAAACGAGACATTCCATCTTAGTCCTCACGGGTGACAACACATCTGCATTTTGATTCGTGGTCGAGGATAGATGTAGATGTCTATGTGCCACAGCAAACACTTATCATCAGATGGACTGTGTGCTCGTTTGTCACTCTAAAAACACCAGCTTTCAAATTAAAAATAGGATTATCTAAATCAGTTCACCTAGAAAAAATTTATGAAGATTATTAAAAAAAAGCAGTCGAAATGTTTTTTTTTATGGAAATAGTTTTATTCCTGTTCATTGGGATTTCAATTGAATTGATATCGAATAAACTTTAATAAAAGTATAGAACATTATTTCAATGTCATTTTATTCGAATAAAGGACAGAAGTTTGTTGACATAATATCAAAATAATAATAATATGAGTAAGTGACATTCACACATTTATTCTTTCATAGTAAAAATTTAGTAGTGATCAAAGATCAAGCTTTTTCGAATCTTAAATCTGTATTTGATTATCACCACATGAGTAAAGTTCTTTACTTATGTGGCTATCACAGGTGATTTTCAGCAACTCTCAAAGTGTTTACCTTAGATGATCGAAGTTTAGCAAAAATACGCTCAAAATGTTTTTATGTGATCAATATTTGGCATAATTGTAAAATACAGGTACTCTATTGTAAACTTGAGGTTAAAATAATTTTCAGCTTAAGGGGTTCATGTGAAAACAATACGTAGAGCATCAACTACAATATAATTAATATTTTTAAGCACAACTTTAATGTGATAATTCATTATTTTGTGTTTAATATTTAAATATTTTTACAAATGCTTTTCTTTTGTTATCCCACACTGTATCTTCAAAATTATCGCTGAAAACAATAATACATTCATTCTTTTATTCAATACAGCCTATCAAAGTCCACTACTGAACTTAGGCCTCCTCATAGGTATACCTTTTGACAGATATGCCTTTGGTATTTGCCATAGTTGCCACGCTTGGCAGGCGAGCTAGCAATTGCAGTTTTTTATTTTCTAGTTGTTACTTGGAAACCGCTGCTACTCATCACTTTGTTTGTTTCCCTCTGTCGCCTCATACAAAACCCACAAGACGTTATGTGGTAGTGAATATTCTCCATTCCATTTTTTTCACACATCCTTTTTCTCAGGCACAGACCTAAAAAATTTTGATGAGATAGGGCGTAAAAAATAAACAGGAGTGAGGTTAGATCAGGAAACTCACACTCCTTCACAACATTGCGCTTGTATGGTGGAGATATTTTGTAAATATAAATTGAATTTGCAAAGAAACCTAGACTCCGCGTACGGTGAAATCAAAGTTGCTGCTACGCTATGATCGCTCAATTTTAAACATATTAATTTTATAAAATTACTTAATTTTACTTATTTTTTAATTCATGACTCTTCGGGTGATTTGTAGTACGCTATTATTAATTAAACGTGATAAATCCGTAAAAGTAGTTTTATTTTAATGTGTAGGTACAGTTTGTGTAAATATAAGAAATCATCATGTTGACTTAAGTTTAATTTATTTTGTCTCTACATTGAGTAAAATAATACAACGTTCAATGAGTACCTTGAGAAAAAATAAGACGCAGACATTTTTACATCTATATTTAAAGAAAATCAACGAAATAAATTTACATATAATTGTGTAATAATCTCTGCTTACCCCTCTGAGTGAGAGCGTTAAAACTTTTTATGTTCCTCTTTCAAAAAATAGAAAAATGATCATTAAACGGTTTTATTTTTGTTTATTGAGATTTTTCATAAACGTTTACTGATCAAAATAATTGTCACTCGTGGACAGAGAAACCTATAAACAAATTGACGCCTTCTTTCGCATTAGCACATGAAAAAGATAGATTTATGCATACGTCTTGCATAAAAATGAAACAGAGTGGTGTGATTGTTAGTCCCTTTCTCCGTGCCGGTTTTTTTTTTGTTTAGCACACTACATTTTGCTAAACAACTTTGACAGTTTGTAGCGATCTAAGCAATTTACAAGTTGGTTTAAGTGAGAAAAAAGTGTTTTGTGAGCTTGAGATTGGTGAATCTTGTTCAGTTTAGTTCTTAGAACAATTAAACATTTTATATAAATATGTTTAAAAGTCATAAAGATTATTGTATAACCTAAAACTACGTTATCGTCCTTTCTCACTCGAGGCCACGCTAATCATTAGTCTATAGGTTTCTCTGCCTTCGGTGTCACTAGACATTTAATCTTAATAATATACCATCATCATTATCATCCTCATCATTACAGCCCTTCACAAGTCCACTGCTGAACGTAGGCCTCCCCCAAGTAACGCCACAAAGCACGGTAGTATACCATAGACAAGATAAATTCAAAGAGCAAAAATATTTGATTCAAAGAATCATCAACATCCCGGAAAGCAGATTCCCAGGACCGTTCAAGTGACTTCGGAAGTAAAGAAGTACCTTACCATGTGTACCATGATTACCAGACTGGCAATACTATAACGTAGGTAACAACCGATTAAAGAGTAAATAAAATACAATAATTATCATCCATTTGTTTTTGTTTTACGTCTAAGTATGAAAATACACAATTACTATTCGGCATTTTGATTACTCCCAACTTCACTTTTTATTTTTAATATTAAAATATTGTTATTGAAACATGTTTTGTTCAACTATTTTTATGTAGGTACTTACATTTATTTCAGAAACATTATCAGCCTATATGTTTTTAAATTACACGACGCGAACGAGTATCATTTATCGGCTATCATTTTTGTTTTATGCTAATCTTGTTAACTCCGCTGAATGTTATTACCGTATGAGTGGAAATATAAAAAAATATAATAATAATATCCTTGATGTGGTATTCCATTCTAACAATACTTAATTAACGCTGGTACTGACTCTCGTGCACGGTAGAAAGCTGGTGTGTACCTATAAATCCACTTCTCGGCAACTCGAAACTCCATTGTCGCTAAAGTCATCATAGCTTCATATACTTACTTCTTGGGCAAATCATTATATTTTCTACCTGCTCTCTCACGCATCGTTTGTAATGCTTAATATTTAATTTAAAATTAATATTGATAAAATAATATTAATTTTAAATTAATAAGTTATAAAATATAATATTGATAAAACTTATCCATTACTTGTATTAGTCCCAAACCATTTTTAGGCGGTGTCTATTTGTGAGAAGTGTTTAAACCAATCAAGTGCAAAATGGAAATGGACAGTCAACAATTTCGAGAGTTTGGTAAGGCTACAATAGACATGCTGGCTGACTATTATGAATATATACGAGAAAGGTAAGCATTTATAGTATGTTTATCCTAAGGCATCATGTTAACTGTTAGAACTATGTAATTTCTAAAACTACGCTCGTGAACAATAAAAACGTGTTAGTCACATATAATTTTATATTTCAAATAACATCAATGTTAGTTCAAGGAAATCATTTTTTAAAACTGAGTAAATAAAGTTTAAAAAAATTAAAACTAACTTCAAAAACTAAAAAGGAGGTTATCAGACATAGTATACCGAAGAATTGAAACCCAGGTTTAAGAAGCTACGTTATTCTTCTTTGATTTTTAAAGTCAATTTTTAATTTTTATAATTTTTTACCTTTTTGAATGAACTAAGGAATATCATAAGTTTCAAGGTGGTAACTAGAATGGTGTCTAAATAGTCACAACTATTATCCCTGAAACACGTATTTAATAAAAGAAGACACATTAGAATCGATTCAGCTATTTCCAAGAAATTGGTAAATAAAAAAATAGACGCGACGAATATAAAACCACTTTTTTGATCACGGTTGAAAAGTATTAAGCTGCTGCACTACTTCTTATAAACCCACTGCTTACTGTAATTTCTGATGGGGATTTTGAACAGGGAAAAATCTACCACGCTGCACAAATGTGTGTTGGTGGAATACGCAAGATCTTAATTTTTTTTAACTTCTTATACATCAAGTTTTTCTCACGATGTTACAGTTGTTCTCACCACAAAGCAATATATAAATCAGCCCTTGAAATTGCAATTAACAATTTGATTAATTTGAATCATAAAATTTGCCAAATTTTTGTGCTTTTGTATAAAATTCATGAGAATTGCGATTTTATACATATTTATATTCTTAATATATAAATCTGGACAGGCATGTATATGGCATGCGTATAGGACATGCATAAAAATGCATTCTTCGCTCAAACTCATTTGTAATTTTTTGACATATATTTCAGCAGTATAAAGTAGCCTTTTCAAACGTGATAAGTGCATTTTTATGATAAAAACTCCATGGTAGAAAAAGGTTCCATAGGAACTTTTTTCAAAACAGACTTTCGTTAATGGTTCTCTTGTGTATATTATTTTGACTTCCAACACGCAATAAAGAAACATTAATTATTTAATATCTGTTCGTGTGAAAACACTGCACTTGCGTCACTCGTTCCAAGGTTTAAAAATTGATTTCTTATTAAATTCATGATATAAATACTGCCAAAAAATTATTTTGTAGTATTTTGGACACTAGATGTCGATTTTCTCTCTCGGATTTATTTTCATAGTCATCACTTTGATCTAGTCATAGTAAGTGCGACGGCTGGTCTTGCGGCAACCCCTCTCGGTTCAGAGTTCGAATCCTAGGTCAGTACTAGTCAAAGATAGTGGCAGTGATTTACATCCGCACTTCGGAAAGCACGCACACAAGAAGCAGCAAGCAAGCCATTGGCCCATTGCCTGAACTCTCTTCGGTCGATTTCCGTTCTATATGACTATGCGAGTGAGGGAAATGATAGTGAACGTGTTCTTGTGCATCGTCATCATCATTATCATCATTACAACCCTTCAGAAGTCCACTGCTGAACATAGATATCCCTCAAGAAATGGCACAAAACACGGTCCTAAGCTACCTGTCACTCCATCTAGTGGGGGTCGCCTTACACTACGCTTACCGGTACGAAGCTGTCACTCGAGAACCTTTTTTCCCCATCGGTTGTCGATTCTTCGAGATATATTGCTGGCCCATTGCCACTTCAGCTTACTAATCCGTTGGACTATGTCGATTACTCTGGTTCTACTGCGGATATCCTCATTTCTAAGTTTATCACGCAGAGAAACCCCGAGCATAGCCCTCTGCATAGCTAGCTGAGCAACCTTGAGCGTACTCATACGACCAACAGTGAATCACATCTCAGATCTATAAGTCATCACTAGCAACACGCATTGGTTGTACAATCTAGTTTTTATGATTTGAGGTATACCTGACGAGAAGGTGATTCGTAATTTCCCGAACGCTGCACAGCCGAGTTTAATCCGTTGATTTACTTCTCGGTCGAAGTTGGACCTAGTAGCACCATTCGTTCCAGGTTAACGTACTCGTCAATAACTGAGCGTATTGCTTCCAACAACTACCGGCATATGTGTGAAATGGACGTTAACATGATCTTTTTTTGGTAAAACGTTACACCCACACTAGGATTTTCTCCTGTATCGTGGATCTTTGTTTTGTCCATGTTCATCTTAAGAACTACCTGTTGGAAGACGCTCAAGATCATTGAGCATAGTGTTTAGGTCCTCCAGCGTTTCTGCCATAAGGACTATGTCGTCGGCAAATCGAAGATGTATATATGTACACGCCATTGATGTTATTACCCTATCCTTTCCAGTTGAGTAGCTTGAAAACATCTTCCAATACAGCGGTGAAGAGTTTCGAGGATATAATGTCACCCTGTCACAGCACACCTCTCTGCAGTGTGATAGGTTTCGTACTCTGGTTCTGTACTCGGATAGCCATCGTAGCCCTACTGTACAAGCACTTTAGCACTTCGATATACCAACTATCAACTTGGCACCGCTGAAACGACTGTATCACCACCTTAATTTCAACTTAATCAAAGGCTTTCTCATAGTGCACATACATAAGGCAAAGTGGCAGATTATACTCTTCGGTCTTTTGTACAATTCGCCAAAGGGTATGTATGTGGTGTATGAAACTAAAGTCTTTACTGAAACCGGCTTGTTTGGGAGGCTTGAAGTCATAGAGTCTACGTGTGAGACGATTTGTAATGACTCTCGAAAACAGAACGTAGACGCGTCTCCGAAAGCAAATCGATCTATTATTACTTGCTCTTAGATCGTTACTCACACTTGCGTGTGGCTCCAACGATGATATGTACAGTTGCCCGTAGAGCTCTCAGTCTAACCCAAAATCTCAGGTGTCTCGGAAACGATGCTGCCACACTCAGTCTTTAGCTTTGACAGTTGGCTCTTTCTGGCAGACTCTGAATATGACTTTGGAGCCCTAGTTTTGCTCGATCGTTTCTTTAATACGAGCAGTGTTAAAGTTGCGTTATTCAGCCGCATGCGTTTAGGGATCTGTCTGTTCAGTTGTATGCTGCCAAATGTGTTAAAGACTACAGCTTAATTTCCTGTCTAACAATCATGACATTAAGAGTGTGATTGGAGAGTTTTTGTGTTCATCTGCGGCAGATCTTGCAAAACTTAGCTCCGACGGCATGGACAGTTTCCACGAGCTTATCGTTCATATCGTCCACTGCATTGCATACTTCAAGGCACTGAAAACGACTATGTAACTCGATCTGAAAGGTTTTCGGACTTTGGATTAGAGAAAGAGGGGGACGGAACGATGCTTGTGCATAAATCATTGTTTTATGAACCTGCACTTTAGAGATGGCTAGTCTCCGTTGAGACGGGCCACCGTAACTGAAATTTGGTCTAGAGGATTTTATTAGGCTGGATCCAGTTTTTCGAAACCCTTGTTTAACCCCACAGGTCCTAAAAACAAGATTTGTTGTTTTTTTGATCTGTGGTCTATCAACTTTTGTTGACAAATGCACACCAACCATTCTTGTTATTTTGCGTAGTACAATGGAGCCTCCGTCTGACTTATGTCATTGTGACGATTTTGATTCATTTTTCAAACTTGCGCGCTATGATTTTTATTTACATATCCCTAATAGATGATATACGGTTTTTTTTATTCATGTAATCATTTATATTTTATATTACCTACTCAATACTCGTCTTTATTGCTCAAGAGTAAAAAAATGTACTGTATTCAAAGTAATATTTTCAATGGATCACTGAGCAACTATTATTAAAATCGAGCTTATAATGACTTCACACAATCATTATCATCATCGTTACAGCCCACTGTTGAACACAAGTCCACTGTTGAACATAGGTTACCCCCAAGTAATGCCACAAAGCACGGTCCTGAGTCACCTGCATCCATCGACTTCCTGCATGTCTTACCAGGTCGTCACTCCATCTAGTGGGGGGTCGCCCTACACTACGCCTACCTGTACGAGGCTGCCACTCGAGAACCTTTTTCCCATCGGTTATTCGATCTGTATGGCCGGCCATTGCCACTTCAGCTAACTAATCCGTTGGGCTATGTCGGTTACTCTAGTTCGACTGCGGATATTCTCATTTCTGAGTTTACCACGCAGAGAACGCATTATAATGACTTCACACAATGAGTGAACTTAATTATCTAAGGCGCGAAACATTTAATCACTTAAAAATTATCTTCTACTAATGCTTATGCAAGATAATCAACAAGACTGAAATTACGGAAGACACTTATATGAACATATTATACAATGTTTTTTTTTTGGTTTCGTAAATAACGTAACAAAAAAACATTGCATAACACCCTCGACGTTAAAACAGATGCTTAAAAAACGGATAACCTATATACTCCTTTGCTAAAAAAAGAAGCATATAGGTTATCAGATAAACTTGAACTTGTAAAGATAAACTTGCACTTGTAAAGATAAATTTGTTAGTTAAATAAAACTGTGCTAAATACTTATTATTGGTTTCGGAGCCGCACGTGTTAGCATTTTCAAGTATCCTTAAATTTGCCCCCTCCATACCTCAAAGCTATAATCGAATTCGAGAAGATTTGATTACGAAACAATATTATTGTGCTAATATTGCATATTATACCATTATCAAGCTGATATATGCATTGTAATATAATAGTATACGTTTTATATTTTCCAAATTATGATAGAAGCGATGAAATAAATTTTGTGGATTGTGCGTTATGGAGATGCATATATGTTTATTTATTATCGATTCCCCCGTTTTAAATTTTCTAAAATAGAGACTTATAAGCAACAGGTATGAATTTAAGGGTAAGCATTATATAATGAGTATTTACAGTAACGAATAATTACAACATTATTCCTTTATAGAAATGTCTTACCGTCTGTGGAGCCGGGTCAGTTAATCAGACAAATGTCGGAAGACGCCCCAGAGCAACCGGGGAACTGGAAAGATGTTTTGAAGGATTTCAATGAATTGATTTTACCCGGTGTAAGTAAAATAACATAAGAGTCTTTCACAACAATGTATTTACCGATCATAAACACTATGTATTGAGACTAAGAAAGCTAAAATCTATTTATTCCCAACCATCAAACCCAATCATACTCTTCGGATGCTGATTGTCGGTCCAAATACACTCAAAATCCTAAAAAATATAGGTGAATTCAATTATAGCCCCATAAATATGTCTGCGATTGTACGGTTTTTATTAAAATATTTACTTAAAATTTAGTAACTATGATTATATACTACACATAGTCTACATTTAAAAGTCACAGGTACGATTCGAAAACGTTCAAGAAGTCAAATATTATATTTACATACGTACTTGATATACGTTACTTGAATGTCTGATAAAATATAAATAAGAATAAATTTGCAAAGTTTGTTAAAATCATTTTATAAAACAGCCCTCTTAAAGTTTTTTATACTTATCTACCACTTTTAGATCACCCATTGGCAGTCTCCGCAATTTCATGCTTATTATCCAAGTGGAGTTTCCTATGCAAGCATTATTGGCAATTTGCTGAGTGATGGAATTGGCAACGTTGGAGTTACTTGGGTAAGTACTTCAATACATTTAATATATTTAGCAAGATTTCTAAAAAAAATTATAAAACCCAACCAGCCTGAATTAAAAATCCTATTATTTAGTGAAACTGAGAAGTGACTTTATTTTTTATTCACACAAGTAAATAAAAAGAAATACCATATCAAAAATACAAAAGTGAGTAAAATAGTCAATCCTTTGACCGAAATTGTTCTTATTATTATCTATTAATTTTTTCGTTTCCTTATACTCGGTAGCATTAGACATTTTATTTTGTCATTTGACATAGAATTATAAATCCAAATTAATTTGCTATGAAAAGTATGATAAAAATTTGGGGTAGTAGCGACTTTTCTCGAAAAATTCTAATTTCACCTGCATACGGGACATCCTGCTAAATAACAGACGGGCTTTTAATGACCGACTGATGACACAAATATTAATTCAACAACGCTGAACCCAAATTTTGCAGAATGGTAATGGGGAATTTACCAGTTCGAAGGTATCGGCTCCGCGCTCACCAACCCACCTGTTAAGCGTGGTGGATATGAGCCAATCTTTCATGTAAATTTAAAGAGACAATTCATGTGTGCTTTGTGTGTAGTCCAGTTCAATTCCCAAAAGACACTAGTTAGCGCGTTTATCGCTAAAAGAACCCCTTTGTCGTATTTCCTCAATTTCAAAGCACTTCCTATGCTGCCTCAGCTAACATCGGAATTATTGGCGTCGACATATCGAATAGTGTACAGTTACGTGGATACTTTGAGGGAAATTAATAATAATCATTAAATAAATTGGCCTCTAAAAATCTTGGCGTGCTCAGCAAAGCGAGACAGTATTTCATGTCGGCACAGCGTTTGCAACTTTACCAAGCGCAAATTCGGCCTCACATGAAATACAGTTCTGATCTTTGGGCCGGGGCACCCCAGTGCCAGCTCCTGGCACTTGACCGCATCCAACGCAGAGCGGCTCGAATCGTCGATGACCGAGTACATTGTGATCGGCTCGATTCACTGACGCTGCGTAGGGATGTTGCATCCCTTTGCATTTTCTATCGCATCTACCACGGGGAGTGCTTTGAGGAATTGTTCGGATTAATTCCAGCCGCCAAATTATATGAACGCACATCGGGTCAAAATTCACGCTTGGCGGTCCACTACTGTGCGTTTTACGAGGAGTTTTCTTCCTCAAACAACTTCTTTGTGGGATTGTTTACCATCGGTGATTTTTCGGACCAATGTGACTTAGGGACCTTCTAGATTTATAAAGAAAAGAAATTATTACTTTCTAAAAGGCCGGCAACACACCTGCAATTCCTTTGGTATTGTGGTTGTTCATCACGGCGATAGTCACTTACCATCATTAAAGCCGTATGATCGTTTGCAACTTAATATAAAAATGTATATTAGTTTTCAATTCGGTTTTCCGCCGTTTGTTCCATTTTTATTTTATTTTCATAATTCATGTTATTATCAGATATGAATCCTCACATCAGTTATACTGTTCGCCATTAAAGTTTATATCGTTTGAGTTCAGTATATTTGAAAGAATATATCCTTTGCCACTAGTTGGTCGTCAGAGCATTCTTTGCTGATTATCAAGGTATAACTTGTGCACGAGTAATTGGCATTTGTACAGAAAGTTGTTATATCTCCTTACCCTAAGTAGACATCGTCCTACTCTTTTACAGATTGCAAGCCCTGCATGTACTGAACTGGAAATAGTAACAATGAATTGGCTGGGCAAATTACTTGGATTACCGGAAGAATTTCTAAACTGTTCATCAGGACCTGGCGGTGGAATTATACAGGTAACATGCTCTTTAGCTTAACACATTTATCTGTAAAGCAACCTTACGTTTACTTCGTATTTCATATCTTTGAAACTTTAAAATTCCCTTTAATCTATCAAACCTATATGTCGGAGTGGCCGCAGGTAAGATTGGCTACAAATTAAAGTTACAAATCTTTGGAGGCGGTAAGCAAATGTCACCACCTGTCAAATTAAATCCTTCTTTAGTCTAAAAACCGCAGGAGTTTTCAAACTTTGATTTTGAATGTGGTTTCTTTTACCTATAGTAAGCAAAAAGAAGTTTTAAAATACGTGGTAAAGTAGTTCAACCATATTGAAGAAGGCCCCTGTCATTACATCAGATTTAATAGACCACTCATCCTCGCAACAGAACCCAGTTTCTTAACAAGGAGGATTCGATCATCATTTTCATCATCACAACCCTTCACATGTTCATTGCTGAAAAAAGATCTTCCCCAAGGAATTCTACGAAACACGATCATCAGGAAACACCTGCATCAATTTGCTCAACACTTTCAAAGAACCAAAAGGTCTTTGATTGTCATTGAAACAACTTGTGTTTTTCTTGCTCTGTTCATATTAAATTAAAACACTGGGAATTAGTGTTCAATCAAAGTGCTATTTGTGTTGTGTTTGGAGATTGACTTATATAGTACATTGTTAATTGATAAATATAGTAAAACTGTGACTTTGAATTGAGTTTATTTTTGTGTTTAAATAGTGTTTTACATTTGATTGAATCCATTTATTAAAATTTTCTTTTACTACCCTCGTAAAATTTGACATTGTCAGCTGTCAAAAAGTGACCATAGACAAAACCGGGTTGCCACAAAAAGAAAAATAGACTACCTAAATCATACTACCATTTGGGGGCAATAAATAAAAATGGTACAGTGTTTCAAGTGTACCAGTCGTATTGATGATAAGATGCCAAAGATCAATTGCAAAGGCTGCAAAAGAGTAATATGTACTAAATGCAGTGGACTAAGTGCAACAGAATTGCGTGTTGTTGCACTTCAAACACCCAAATTGCCGTACCTATGTGATGATTGCGAGGAGGGGCTAAGGCAGATTCCAGATCTTCACAGACTTGTAACAGAACTTCAACAGCAGGTTCAAGAGTTAAGAAAAAACCATATAAACGCAGTGAATTTGGACACAGTGATAAATGAAATTCAGGAAAGAAAAAATCGTAGTCGTATCTCATTGTATTTGGAATACCTGAATCTACAGCAAATTCACCAGAAGAAAGAAAAAGTCATGATAAAGACCAGGTTTCTAAAACTATAACGTCACTGGCATCTCCAGAACCGGAAATTCTCACTGTCATCCGTTTGGGTAAACCTGTATCCAAAATTGAAAAGCCGCGTCCTATCAAGGTAGTCCTGGCCAATAAACAGAATGCTATAAATGTTCTGAAAAATAAAGGTAGGCTGCCAAACTCTGTTAAGGTAAAGGCTGATATGACACCATATCAAAGAGATCAACTTAGGAGACTTCGTGAAGAACTAGCGGCTAGAACCGAAAAAGGTGAGCAAAATCTTACGATCAAATATATCAATAACATACCAAAGATTATAACAACTACAAAAAACTAGCACATCATAATATCACAGAACTCCGCATACTATACACGAATTTGGCTTCCATTATGGCAAAATTTGATTTATTTCTTCTTGAAGTTAATACACATAAACCTGCTTTTATTTTGATATCAGAAACTCATTTACATTCTGGAATTGATGACAGCCTTATAAATATAAACGGATATACGCTCTTCCGGTTGGACAGAAGAGAAAGAAAAGGGGGAGGAGTAGCAATGTATGTTGCACATGACGTTAACAATGTACCTGTTATATCAAAAGTGAATAAAATATATTATAATTCTTTGGTTGAGGCATTATGGCTAGATATACACTATGGATATTTAGATTTACTTTTAGCTTGTGTGTATCGTCCTCCCTCAAATGTTTTAACAAGTGCTGATGAAATATTATTTAACACCATAGAAAAGGTAGCCTCAAAGCAGACAGTGATTATTGCAGGTGATTTCAACTTACCAAATATAAAATGGCCTCTCGATAATTTAACCGGACATAACAAGCTATGCGAAAGCTTTGTAGCAATGTATTCAAATAGTAATCTCAATCAGCTTGTAACACAAATCACAAGGAAACGTAATAATGCAGAATCCCTACTAGATCTTATACTGTGTAATGATGAAACTTTAATAACTGATATTAAGTATCTTCCGCCCATTGGAAAGAGTGATCATTTGGTCATACTGGCTTCTATGCAGATAATTAATAACGATAGTAAAGTGCCGATAAAAAAAGATTTTTGATTTTTATAAAGCTGACTATAACAAAATTAACAAAGATTTAGCAGAAAACTTTAACATAATTGGAAACCAAGTAGATGAAATGTGGCTATCATTTAAAAATCAAATACATACATCACTTTAAAATTGTGTAAAAAAATAACAGAGAATAAATAAATCAAATAAGAAACCATGGATAAATAAGGAAATTTTGGATTTAACAAAACGGAAAAAAGAGTTATGGAATATATATATTATTAATAAAACAGAAGATTCGTACCGAAAATTTAGAAATATTAATCATAAAATTATTAAACTGTCGAAATATAGAAGAGCTCAATTTGAAACAAATGTTATAGACTCTGGACCGAAAGCTTTCTACGGATACATTAGAAGACAACTTAATTCTAAAGTCACCATTCCTAACATGCTTAAAACCGAGTCACAAGAACTTGTAGAGGAACCACATAAAATCGCGGAGCTGTTTGCCGATCAGTTCGTTAATAGCTATGTAAGAGAACCAGATGGACCAATTCCCTCCATAAACATGCCAACGGTAACAAACTCAATTGATGACGTAAAATTTACAACCAAAATCATACTAAAGACCTTGTTAACCTTTGATGATGCTACTGCTACTGGTGCTGATGGAATACCATCTATATTACTAAAGCGGTGCTCATCATTGCTTGCCGAATATATATCAAGCATTATGAACAAATCCATGGAGGATGGACGCTTACCCGCTGATTGGAAGAAAGCTACAGTCGTACCTATTTATAAAAACGGCGATAAGATGAGACCTAGTAATTACAGACCAATAAGTTTGACAAGTATCCTCTGTAAAGCCATGGAAAAGATCATAACTGAAAGATTAAGAGAATTCCTATTACAAGAACAACTGATTTTAGATGAACAGCACGGGTTTGTACCAAAGCGATCAATCATTACAAATATGTTACAATGTGTTAATGAATGGGTCTCAAACCATGACAATGGATTACCTACAGATGTGATATATCTTGACTATGAAAAAGCTTTTGACCGTGTGCCATTAAGGCGACTTATATGCAAATTAAAACACTTTGGTATACGCGGGAAATTGTTGGCCTGGATCAGTGATTTTCTGTCAGACAGAACATTCTGCGTGAGAGTTGGAAGTACAATGTCTAAACCCAGGGAAGTACTCAGCGGAGTTCCGCAGGGATCTGTTCTTGGACCATTATTATTTATCCTATATTTATCGGATTTGAAGAGCACGTTACAGCTACCATTCTCATTATTTGCCGATGACACAAAAATTTTTGGGAACCCTATTACGCAACATCAAGTTATACAACAGGATCTAAATGCCATCTACGATTGGACTAGTGATTGGCTCCTAACACTGAACGCAGACAAGTCTACGGTTCTACATATAGGGAAAAATAATCCACGAAATACATATTATCTAAGTGATCACCCATTGTCTTCTGTTGAATCACAAAAAAACCTTGGCATTACAATAACCAGTGACCTCAAATGGGAAACTCATATCCTTAACATAGTAAAAAAGGCAAACTCCATGATGTATATGATTCGAAAAAGCTTTATGTGTCTCACTCCTAAAATATTTAACAAGATCTACCGAACGTACTTAAGACCTCTTTTGGAGTTTGCATATGTGATATGGGACCCGTATTTTCGTAAAGATATAATAATACTGGAGAATGTTCAAAGGAGGGCCACAAAAATGGTAAAACAACTACGAAACATGACATATGAGCAGCGAATGAGAAAGCTTAACCTCACAACACTAGAGTACCGTAGGCAGAGAGGTAGTCTGATTGAAACATACAAAATACTGACAGGATATTACAATGTTCCTACTCTGCCGAATTTGTACTTACTAAATAGCAACAAACGTCTAAGAGGACATCAACTTAAACTTTGCCATAGGACTGCCAAGCGGAATCCCATGAAGAATTTTATAACAAACCGTGTTGTCACCGAGTGGAATAAGCTACCACAAAATGTGATTGATGCTCCTACATTGAACGCCTTCAAGAACAGATTGGATAAAATCTCCAAACATTAAGATGCACACGCATCAGATTTTTTAGCTGCTAGTATGTTTATGTATAAATAATAATAATAAATAATGCAGGTTTCCTCACGATGTTTTCCTTCGCCGTCGAGCACGTAGTAAATCAGCACTTAAAATTGCATTATTTCATTGGTGCTGGCGGGGATCGAACCTGGGTTACGTTAACCATCTGAGCTACCACGGCTGAAGGTATTGTAGGTTAACAATAGCATTAAAACATCAAACACCAATAAACATAGGTGGTGCCAATCATTTAATACATCAGAAATTTAAATAAAGTTAAAATAAATGCGATAAATTCCATTCGAATAGAATCAAAGATACATTCATATCATTACAAGAATAATGTAAATAAATTATTTTTCTTTTTCTCTCTCGATCTCTTTAATTAAACTGCAAAATATTGTATTATCTTACATTAAAAATTTAAATTACTTTATGAACTCATTAAACGGTTTTCAGGGTTCCGCTAGTGAAGCTACGCTGGTGGGACTTTTAGCAGCTAAAGACAGAATGATCCGAAAACTCACTGAAGTGGATCCTAACCTCGATACTGATGACGTACATAGCAAGCTCGTCGCATATACATCAGACCAATGTAATTCTGCAGTCGAAAAAGCTGGAATACTTGGATCAATGAAAATGCGGCTATTAAAACCAGACGCATTTGGTAAATTACGTGGAGAAACATTGAAAAAAGCATTCGATGAGGACAAAGCTAACGGACTTATACCGTGCTACGTTGTAGCAACCTTAGGTACTACTGGAACATGTGCGTTTGATCCTCTATATGAACTCGGCCCAATATGTAATGAACATAACGTATGGCTACACGTTGATGCCGCATACGCTGGAAGTGCTTTCATTTGTCCCGAGTACAGAGGTTTGATGAGAGGCGTAGAATATGTTGATTCTTTTGACATAAATATACATAAGTGGCTACTTGTAAACCTTGATTGTTCAGCTATGTGGGTTAAGAACGGGTATGATTTAATTAATGCCTTCGACGTCCAAAGGATTTATTTAGATAACGTTAAGACGCACTTAAAAATCCCCGACTACAGACATTGGCAGATGCCACTAGGAAGAAGATTTAGATCTCTAAAATTATGGACTGTTATCAAAACTTATGGTGCAGAAGGCTTAAGAAGCCATATTAGAAATCAGATAAGTCTAGCTCAATACTTTGCAAAACTAGTTCAGTCTGATGATAGATTTCTTATTGAACCTGAACCAGCAATGGGATTAGTATGCTTTAGACTGAAAAATGGAGACAATTTAACGAAGAAATTGCTTGATAATTTGACAGCAAAGAAGGAGTTATTCATGATAGCTGCAAGTTATCGTGAACATTATATTATTCGTTGGGTTGTTTGTTCACGATTTACGACTAAGAAGGATATTGAATTAAGCTGGAAAAAGATCAAGGAGGAAACTGACTTCATTTGTTTGGAAAAAATACACAATAAATCTAAAATTTCAAATATCGAGAGTATAGAAACTTTGAACGTCTGTGAAGAAAAAACTCAATAACCATCCAAAGGAAAACATCTTAATTTTAATATTATCACCAACGACGTAGCGCTTGATTTTTTTGGTTAAATCAATTTGATAAAATATTTCAAAATGGATGAGGATTTATGTAAAATATTACACTGTGTCCATTTTCTTGTAATAAATAAACACGTAATGACGAAATTTAGCTCAGCAAAATATAATAACGAATAAAGTGTGTAAATGAGTTACTGGTTTTGACTTAAGATATTTACTAAATGTACATTGAATACAAAATATTTAAGTGTTCACATTGTAATTGCGTAGGTCCCTATTTCGACTGAAAATGTATTACAAAATAAACGTAAATAATAATAATAATAATAATTTGCATTATATCCGGCTGGGGCAAATGTTAGTTTGTCCCAGCCCAGTGCATAGACAACCTGAAGCAGAGAATCGCTACTTGGGGAAAGCGGATTCGGCGATATACCGAGAGGACACGGTTCAACCAGAATCGTCTCTTCCAGAGTGATCAGAAGAGGCTTTATAAATCATTGGAGCGACCAATGGTAAGTGGAACGAGCCCACCATCGAATCAGGCCGACACGGTCGCATTCCGGCGCAGCCTGTGGTCAGAGCCCGTAAACCACAGTGAGGGCCCTTGGACGGAAGTTGTGGCGAGTCAGTGTGCGGGTATAATGCCTATGGACCCCGTCATAATAATGCCGGATGACGTAGCTGAGGCGGCCCGTAGGGCTGGAAAAGTCCGGGGCTTGACGGGCTGCATCACTACTGGGTGAAGGTTTTCATGGTGTGTCACGCTGTGTTCGCCCGACAGTTTCAAGAGGCTCTCAACCAGAAGTCGCTCCCAAGCCTCTTCACTACTGGGATCACTCATTTGGTTCCTGAAGACCAGGATACCACAGACCCGAGCAAATACCGCCCCATCACATGTCTAACGACCATATACAAGACACTAACATCCATTTTGAGCGCGAGAATCACTCGTCAACTGGACTCAAATCAGGTGATATCGCGCGCTAAAAATGGATGTCGGGGCGGTGGTCGTGGAACCAAGCAACCACTTCTCATTGACGCGGTCATTGGCAAAGTGGTGAAATGCAACCGTCGGAACTTCTCCGCCACCTGGATAGACTACAGAAAGGCATTTCACTCGGTGCCCCATACATGGCTAAAGAGGGTCCTCGAGCTGTACAAGATTGACTGTACAGTTCGAGACTTCCTCGGGCAGAGTATGGGGCAGTGGAGTACGATCCTCTTTCATCTAGGCGAGCGGATGACGGCTGCGGAAAGCCGCATAAGGATAAGAAGGGGTATATTCCAGGGCGACTGTCTGAGTCCAATCTGGTTCTGCCTCTCTTTGAACCCTCTCAGTACTTTACTAGAGGGCTCCGGGAGGGGATTTCAGCTTCGAAAGGGAGGTACATAAGTGACCCAACTTTTCTATATAGAAGACCTCAAATTATTTGCCTCCAGTCGCTCCCATCTTATGGAATTGCTAAACATCACTTGTAAATTTAGCAATTCTATTGGAATGGAGCTGGGGACGGATAAGTGTGCGGTCCTCCATGTTGAAACGGGAAGGGTTGCTAACTCTGAGGGCATAGAGTTATCTATGCCCGTCAACTTAAGAACCATTTCCGAGGCTGAAACATACCGATACCTGGGTATGTCACAGAATATCGGTATCGATGAGGCTGGTATGAAACAGTCAGTTTGCGCCATGTTTTATGCATGCTTGACCAAAGGGCTTAACAGCCTTTTGTCCGGTGCGAATAAGGCACACGCATATAACGGCTGGGTCATGCCTGTCCTCGTGTATACCTTTGGCATACTCAGACTGAACTTAACACACTGGATAGAAAAGTCCGCACTACCATGACGTCCCATAGGATGCATCATTCGAGATCGTCGGTAATGGGGCTGTACTTGCCGCGAAAGCATGGTGGGCGTGGCTTCCTGAGCGCGCTCACCATGCATAATCGCGAAGTGTGCAGCCTTCGTGATTACTTCCTGGCGAGATCGGATGATCCATTCCATAATGACGTAATTTCTAGTGATAAAGGTCTTACCCCTCTATCCTTAGCCAACGAGCAATGGCAGGACCCGGCAGTACAAAGCATTTCCGACCGGGAGACCGTATGGAAGGAGAAGGAGCTCCACGGAAAGTACTACAGGGCTCTACATGAGCCCTTCGTAGATACAGTCGCCTCCCTCAACTGGCTACGTTTCGGTGACCTTTTCGGGGAAACCGAGGGTTTTGTCTGTGCAATACAGGATCAGGTTATTAAGACCAACAACTATCGGAGATACATCCTAAAGGATGGCACCGTCGACGTCTGTCGAGCTTGTCGCCATCCCGGTGAATCACTAGGCATGTCATCTCCGGTTGTTCGGCACTTTCTAACTCTGAGTACTTGCACAGGCACAACCTAGTAGTCAGAATTCTACACTAGGAGCTCGGTCTGAAATACGGTCTCGTGGACCTGAAATTGCCGTATTACATGTAATTGCCGGAAGCCGTGCTCGAAAATGAGCGCGCCAGGCTCTACTGGGACCGGGTCATCATCACAGACAGGACTATTCTTGCGAATAAGCCTGATATTGTGCTAATGGACCGGGCACAGTCAAGGATATTTTTGATCGACATTACCATTCCGTATGACGGCAACCTCATGAAAGCCGAAACAGATAAACGAACAAAATATCTGGACCTGGCTCACGAGGTAACCGACATGTGGGGTGATCTGACGGCCGAAATTATTCCTGTAGTCGTCTCTGCGAAAGGGCTAATCCCAGTCAGCCTCTCGGGTCATTTGAGGTGACTGGGACTCCGTGACGGACCGCTCCGAGCTCAAATGCAGATGGCGGTGCTCCTCGATACCGCCCGCATCGTCCGCCGGTTTCTTTCCCTTTCCTCCTAACCCTCGGCCATTTGGTCTCCCCCTGCCGAGGGCTTCCATCTGGTTGGAATCTTATTTATTTATGTATTTTTTGTATTTATTTTATTTTATTGACATTTATGTATATTTATCTTTTCATTTTAACATAAAATTATATATTTATAGAACCCAACCAGATGAGAAAATTATATGGATACCCCAAAAATAATAATAAAAAGTAATAAACACTTATGATAGTTGAAACTGATACAATTTGAAGTTAGTTCCTTAGATTTGTATAAAACTCTGACTACATTTCAATAAACATAAAAACATAATTTAACGCCTTAACATATTAATTTAACTTTATTGCAATTAACATTTTATTAAGTCACAAAATTATATGTAATATTCGTGTTATTTTCATTTATTTCATTTAAACTTATTTAAAATTAGATTTGACTCGGATTACATATAGAAATCTTATTAAGTAATTAAAAATGATTATATGGATCAACTTAATACAACTAGAAGTAATATTAACACATATACCATAAGTATACTCTTTAGGTAAACAATGCTGTTGGCATATTATGTCTTCCTTAGGTTCTTCAAATTGGCAGAATATTCTTCCAAGAATGTTGTATTCTGAAAAAGAACTACGTAATTAGTCATGCAGCTAATTAAAATAAAATCAAGAAAACTTACTAATTAATGAAATTTCATAAACTGAAACAAGCTGAACATAAAATATAATTAAATATCGCTTCTATCAAATTGTTATAAAGTAAAAGGACCAAGAACCAAGCAATGCCCAATAACTATCGACATTTTTGTGTATGCGGTACAAGACCGTGCCTACTACATTTCAATATTGTGTATCGATTTATTAAAACAAGATACGTGGTATTATCGTATCCAGGGAATAAACTATTAAAAATATTGTAGGACTTAAAATGAATAATTAGGCATTCCAATGTATAAAAAGAGGTAAAGTGGGAAAGGTCCTTGTGTAACCCGAATTTACTAATTGTTTATATTATATTTATATGGCTAAAATACATTATGATACGATGTATTAACACAATGCAAAATATCGTTTTTGAAAGAGAATAAAGTAAAACGATATGCTAAATAAGAATAGAAGGAGAGTTGGTCGAGTAAGTAGATGAGTTTTTATATTTGGGATGTGTATTTAGTAGGGATAGGAGATATGACAATGGTATAGAACGACGAGTGAACGCAGGAAATAGAGTAAATGGGGCTCCACACTCTATTGTGAAACGGCAGAATGTCTCAAAAAACGTATAGCAATACACAATGCTGTGTTAGTCCCTACTTTAACGTATGATAGTGAAAGTTGGGTATGGCAGAGTAGAATAAACGCCGTAGAAATGCGGTCGTTGAGGAATATGTTAGGGCTGAATCTGAGTGACAGGTCGAAAAATTGTATAATAAGAGAAGAGTGTGATATGCATGATGATGTTGTGACGAGGATTAAGTAAGGAATGAATGAGGAAAGAGTGACAAATCAAATTTATGTTGCAGAAGTGAACGGCAGACTCAGTAAGGGACACCCTACGCGAAAATTTGTCAACCAAATTGGCGAGCTATTGAAAAGGGGCCAAATTAAGAGTACCCTTAACCGACGAGCATGTATGCGTAGGTATATGGATGTGGAAGAAGTGAGATAGGTGTGTCAGGATCGTGCCAAGTGGAAGTCTGTAGTCTCTGCTTACCCCTCTGCGTGACAGGCGTGAGTATGTCATAATATCGAACGTAACCTTTTGACGCCTCATACAGTTTAACGAGGCGGTACTAAAGTGACGCATGAAATAAGTATGCAATTTCAATCGGTCACTTTCTTAGCGTACATAATAGTTTATAGTTAGTAGAATTTCTGAATAAACTTTATATTTTCTATTATGATGCTTAAAATTAAATAAGTTAAAGCTACATTAAAATATTGAAAATAAAATAATATTACATTCTATTCTTCTACCTTCTTCCGTTTTTCCTTTCTTCACCTAAATTGTACATGGACGAAAATCCATGCTAAAGACAACATAGGATATACGAGTACAAATACTAGTTTAGGGGCGAGGCGATGGTACCACACAACAACAAAACGTATGCGATTAAATTATTTCGTATGAGTAGTTGCGTAACTATAAATTTCTTGACCTTCGAGTCAATTATTGTATTTATAAAAGCAGGGCCAATTACAGGGCTCACGCATCAAATGGACTATGATTAACTTATAAAAATGCAACTTCAATCAGCACAGGTGTGTACATCGGAAGTGCAGTTCATCATTACTTACGGTTCACAGTTCAATTCATCGTCTCCGTCGGCACAATCCCTTTCCGCAATCACATCGCCATTGACCGGGAATAATTTACCGTCGCTACACCTTTAAATGAAAACTAATTATGTATGTATAAAATACTAAATTTAAAAAAGTCAATTACAATCTTTGCAAATTACAAATTATTGAGTATTTAAGTATCCTTTAGATTCCCCCATTTTTGAACACCTAAAAATGCATTGAGCTTTAAAATGTTTGCAACATGAATCTTTACAAGTACCTACCTATGCTTGATTATGTTGACCTTAAAGTTTCAGTATCACCAACCGCATTTTAACAAGCTTGAGTAATCCTCTAATTCGGCTTTTCGGATAAAATATAACGAAAATCACTCTTAGCATAGGTTTCTATCTGTCTGTGAAGTCTACTCACATTTTTTAGCCCTTCCGAATATTAGCCCGTGGTTGCGCGGAAAACCATTCGCGTTTTTTATTTTTGACGGTAGGAATTTGTCGAATCCTTATTCCCTTCCGAAACAATATCATTCGTACCCTCCTATCGACACATCGGGGTGGTGGGGTGGGAGGGGAAAGAAGACGATTCTAGAACATCGCGTAATCATCGGACCCGAGGATATATAAGACACGCGCGACCGACGCGCGCTCTCTTCTCCCGCCGCAGTCGTCGTTGAACTACAACCTCCTCTTCCCGCGCGCTCGTTTGGAAACACCTCACTAGTGGAAACCGCTTTGGCCTGGAAGCAGTCGAGCTCCAGGAACCCGCCTCACCTCGTGTGAGATATCGTCGCGCACCGCCTCTCTCCGGAGTGTTCCAGAAGTCGCTATAGTGATCGACAGGAAGAAGAAACCCCGGTGAGTCAATATTCCTTAATTATACCTGCTTGCTAATAGTTTAACCCGCTCCTATCTGTGTTTTTTTCCTAGTCAAGCAGGATTCCTTTCATCGATTCGACAAGTAATAGTTTAGTTTAGGGAAGAGCGAGTGCATTGTACCGCATGCTATAGTAGTCGCTTCACATAAGCATAGAAGCAATCGCATATACAGTCCACTTTAGTTAATATCTCGCGTAATAGGTTTGAGGTTTGACCGGGGAACTAGATTTTCGGCAGCCTTAAACACGTGGCTCCACCATTTTATGGTCACTTCGGCAGGATCTGGATTGGTGTTTAGTGGTTATCCAACCATTTTCTGGTCGAATTATTAAATTAATTGTTTAGATAACGCACTCTAACTTATGGAATAGACTTAAATAGTGTTCGTTTAAATTAAAATTTTGATTTGTTACTCGCAAACAGAATTATTCATTTAATAGCGCTCGTATTTGGTTAAATTTAAAGCTTATTAAATAATTGAAACGGCGTGATAGCAACCGTTTGATACGCTTACCCCACAATTTTATAAAATTATTAGGTTTAGCAAACGACGCGTAGCCTTGACTGCATCGGGCGCTCGATCTGATTACGTAATACAGCACGCCGAGTATTCATCCTACGTCGTTTATGCGTGTGAGATTAATTGTGATTAATATAACTTTATTATAATAATTTAAAATGGCGGTTAGTGGAAGTGAAATCAAAATTAAAACGCTTTATGCCAAGAGGGACATACTCTTTTCGCGTGTGCAAAATATAAGTGATTATATAAAGAACATTCATATAGAGGCAGTACGGGAGGCCTTTTTAAATGAAATCGAAACGATTGATAATTTGCGGACAGATTACGAAAGAATATTAGACCAAATTAATCATTCGGAACTACAAACCGACCCGAAATACATAGTGAACTACCAACCGCTGCTGGCATTCGAAGATATGTTGTGTCGCGTGAAGAGAACCGCAAAATTGCTACAATCTCAAGGTGAAGCGAAGCCTGAAATGCAGGTACGCCCTCGTGACTCAATTAGGTTACCGCCAATAGATATTCCGGTATTCAATGGTGATATTAAGACGTGGCCCTTCTTCTTCAGTAGTTTTCAAAACAATATACACAACAACCCATCGTTATCGGACGCTGAAAAATTATATTACTTAATTAGCAAACTTAGTGGCAGAGCACAGTCGATCTGCTCGGGTTTTACACCTACAGCAAACAATTACGTATTAATATTTGAAACGCTTAAAACTAAATATGAAGATAGGAGAATGTTAGCTTCCGAATATTTGAACCAGATATTCGATCTTAAACCTATATCATCCGCGAACATCAACGGCTTAGAGCAGTTTCTCGATAAATTTGTGGCATCGGTGGCTGCACTTAAGAATTTGAAGTTTAATGACCTCATGGACGTGGTGTTTCTCCATATAGCATTGAAGAAACTAGACTCCGACACCGTGCGTGCGTTTGAAATGGAGCATCGTAGCTCGGAGATGCCTTCCTTTCATTCATTAGCATCGTTCGTGCGAGATCAAATAAAGGTGATGCAGCGCTCACCGAACGTTAAACAGGAGATTAAAAGGTGCGTCGACCGTAGACAGACTCAATCATCTAAAATAGCAGGGTCGTTAACTTACGTAACCGCTACGCCGACATCGCTCCAGCATACTTGTATAGTATGTAAAGATAAACACGGTAACTTATATAACTGTGCGACTTTTCGTAAATATTCACCAAGCGAACGTTATAAGTTAGTAAAGACAAACAACCTATGTTTGAACTGCTTAAGCGATAAGCATTTAGTTGCAAAATGCAATTCGAGTTCCGTATGTAGCAAGTGCGCCAGGAAACATCACACGCTATTACATTTTGAAAATAGCAACATAGCGGCGTCAAGTAAGGCGAATAAGGAATTCACCCCTACTAAGGTCAACGATTCTAGCGGTCGACCTGATGATGTCGCTCTGTGCTCATTGGCAAATATGGGAGCACAACCTCCTTCAACCGTGTTACTGGGTACGGCGCGTATTTTGGTTAGGGATTCGCGTGGAAACAAACAAAGCGTCCGTGCACTGCTGGACAGCGGAGCCCAAAATAGCTTTATAACACGACAATGTTGTCAGCGCTTAGGCTTAGTAATAAATAGGTCACTTTCATGTCCTGTAGTTAAAGGCATCGGAGGTACTAGTAAAGCGACACAGGGATATATAAATTTAAAATTTTATTCTCGGATAGATCGTAACGTTAACTTTGATATAAATGCACTAGTAGTAGATAGGGTCACTGAACGGTTGCCAACCGTTTCGGTTGACACCTCGGCAATGATTGAATTTAAAAATTTGACTCTAGCAGACGACACTTACGCCGTTCCTGGAAACATAGACATGCTCATTGGGGCATCGCTTTTCCCTCATCTTTTGTTAAACAATAAGGTCAGGGGCAACTCCTCGCATACCGCGCCTTACGCACTGGAAACCGTATTGGGCTATGTGATCCTTGGCTCCGCCCCCATCCTAGATAGTATTTCGGCAGCCTCTTATTGTGGTATGGCTGTCGAACCGCTCGAGTCGTTAGTCCGCAAATTTTGGGAGATGGAGGAGGTGAACGTCCCACCCATAGCTAGTTCAGCTGACAGGATATGCGAGGAAATTTACGTCCGCACGACCGTTCGTGATCGCGACGGTAGATATAGTGTAGCGCTACCCTTTAAGGGAGATGTTTTATCTCTCGGCGATTCGCGTCAAATGGCGGAAAAACGTTTCTACAGCTTGGAGCGTAGGATGCTCGCTTCGCCCCAGTTAAAGGAAGCTTACGACGGCGTCATTAACGAATATATAAGAGAAGGTTACATATCACTTGTGGCTTCGAAATTAGATAACTACGAAGACACACCGTCGTATTTTATACCACACCACGGAGTCATTAGAGAGGACAAACTTACATCTAAATTACGTGTAGTGCTCGACGCTAGTGCTAAAACTAGCACTCACCTGTCGCTTAACGATATCCTCTATAGTGGGCAAAATTTACAGGGCAGCTTATTTGATATAATAGTCAATTTTCGTTTGTTTAGTATAGCACTATCCGCCGATATTCGCCAAATGTTTCTTTGCATAGGGGTCCGTGAATGCGACCGTAGATTCCAGCGCATTTTATATCGTTTCAACCCAAAGGAACCTCTAATGGTGTTTGAATTTAACCGCGTTTGTTTTGGTTTAAAGTCGAGCCCATTTCATGCGTTACGCACGGTGAGACAGCTCGCTCACGATGAAGGTCCCTCTTATCCTAAAGCTAAGAGGGCAATTGAGAGCGGATTATATATGGATGATTTTGTGTATTCGGTCGATAGCGTGGAGGAGGCCACCCTAACCACCGCCGAGGTTATAAGGCTCATGAAATCGGGTCAATTCGATCTTGTGAAGTGGACTAGTAATTCGCGTCCGGTTTTAGATACAATCCCACTATCACACCGTCTTTCGGCGATAAAGGAATTCGACGATTCCGATACACACAAGGTGCTCGGTCTGTGTTGGTCACCAGAGTCCGACGTGTTTAGCCTTAAGGTAAATCCGCCCGTAGAGAAATGCACAAAGCGCACAATACTGTCATGCGTTGCTAGATTATGGGACGTCATGGGTTTCGTAGCTCCGGTGGTATTATACGCTAAGCTTTTGATTAAACAACTTTGGTTATTTGAATGCGATTGGGATGACTCGCCGCCTGACAGCATTGTTCGATTGTGGCAGCGCTTTAGAGAGGAACTTCCTTTACTAAGAGAAATTAAAATACCGCGTCATATAAATGTCGATAGAAATAGCAGCATAACGGTTGTTGGATTTGCAGACGCCAGCGAGAAGGCTTACGGGGGCGTTGTATATTTCCATGTCCAGAATAATGGTAGAAATTCGATTAGCCTCATTAGTTCTAAGTCGAGAGTCTCCCCCCGTAAGGTTGTCTCTCTGGCGCGCTTAGAGCTTTGCGCAATATTAGTACTCACCAAGCTTATTACCACAGTTATCGGCGCATGTAGGGATAGAGTTCACATAGAAAGAATATTTGCCTTTTCCGACTCCACCGTCGCCTTATGTTGGGTTCATTCTTCACCCCACCGTTGGGATACGTTTGTCGCGAACCGAGTGGCCAAGATCCAAGACGAGTTAGAAACGCGGAACTTTTATCACGTGTCCGGTAAGGAAAACCCTGCCGATTGTCTATCCCGGGGACTCACCCCGATGCAAATAATGGACCACCCGCTTTGGTTCCATGGACCTTCTTGGGTTCACTTGGATCCCTCACAATGGCCAATAACCGATTTCGAACCTTCGTCAGTGTCACAACCGCCGGAAGAGAAGAGACACGCTCTAGTGGCGAACGTTTCGAGCGAGGTTTCTCCAATCATTGCTCTGGCGAACCGCTTGTCCTCTTGGTCGAAATTATTGCGTAGCGTAATTTACGTTTGTCGATTCGCGAAGCTTTTACCGCGACGTTCGTATGTCTTAGCATCCGATTACAACTATGCCGAGTCGCTAGTATTACGTGAACTTCAACGTGCACACTTCTCCGAAGAAATTACAAGATTACAATCGAATAGAGCTTGTAGTCGCGCCTTTCAACGCCTTAAGCCATTTTTACAGGATGGGATTGTAAGGGTAGGTGGACGCTTGTCCAACTCGCAGTTGAGTTTCGACCAACGGCACCCTATAGTTTTACCGCGTAAAGACCATATCATGAACTTATTAGTCGATTATCATCATAAATTGAACTCGCACGCTGGCCCCGATTTATTGATGTCGATCTTGCGTCAGAATTATTGGATTCTTTCTGCACGTAGTTTAATACGCAATCGGGTGCACAGATGTATAGCTTGCTTTCGGGCACGCCCCAAGCCGTCATTTCCGGAAATGGCGGAACTTAGATCTTGTAGAGTGATACAATCGGTAAAGCCCTTCACGCACACCGGGTCTGATTTTGCTGGTCCGTTTAAGGTCACGCTCACTCGCGGGCGTGGTATAAGATCCACAAAGGCTTACGTCTGCATTTTCGTATGTCTAACTACTCGAGCAGTGCATATAGAACTCGTTGGTGATCTAAGCACAGCAGGCTTTATGGGTGCATTTAAAAGATTTCTATCGCGCAGAGGCCCTGTAAGTAGATTATATTCGGATAACGGTACGAACTACGTCGGCGCAAAACGTATTCTATCGGAACTACATGAGCTCTTAGCTAGCAAGTATTATAATTCGGAGTTCGCTCACATTCTAGCCGAGAACCGCATTGAATGGTCTCTGAACGTCCCAGCCGCGAGTCATTTTGGGGGCAATTGGGAGACTAATATTAAAAGTCTAAAGAGCCACTTATACCGAGTAATAGGAGATCAAATTTTGTCCTTCGAAGAGCTAAGTACGGTGCTCGCTCAAATTGAATGCGTAATGAATAGCCGCCCACTTTGTCGGACGTTATCTAGTGACCCCTCGGAACCGCTGGCTCTAACTCCAGCACATTTTTTGACTTTAACGCCTCTAAGGTATCTGCCCGCCGCGGATATGGATGAGAACAGACTTAACATTTCCACACGCCACAAATTATTAGATCGGTTAGTGCAATCGTTTTGGAAACGATGGAGGATGGAATACTTGCATACTTTGCAGTCTCGGCAAAAATGGAACACAGCGACAGAGCCTTTAGCTGTAGGAACCGTAGTTGTGCTCACTAAGGAGAATACGCCGCCTCTCCAC
This sequence comes from Parnassius apollo, assembly GCA_907164705.1. Lineage (NCBI taxonomy): Eukaryota > Metazoa > Arthropoda > Insecta > Lepidoptera > Papilionidae > Parnassius > Parnassius apollo. The sequence goes on along the minus strand of CAJQZP010000885.1, from coordinate 25,054,718 downwards.
TGGCCGTTAGGAATCGTCGAGGAGGTCTTTCCCGGTTCCGACGGAGTAATTAGGATAGCTCGCGTTAAGACCACGGTTGGGTCTTACCTACGTCCTGTTGTCCGTTTGTGCCCCTTGCCTCTTCCATAATTTAAATTAGCTTTTTTGACTGAAATTGTAGTTTAATTTAGGTAATCTTAGCGTTAGTTAGTTATTTGTTAGTCGATCTTAGCTCTAGTTGTTTAGTTATTTTTTTTTTTGAAGGAAATCCTTCAAGGGCGGGGGGAGATGGTTGCGCGGAAAACCATTCGCGTTTTTTATTTTTGACGGTAGGAATTTGTCGAATCCTTATTCCCTTCCGAAACAATATCATTCGTACCCTCCTATCGACACATCGGGGTGGTGGGGTGGGAGGGGAAAGAAGACGATTCTAGAACATCGCGTAATCATCGGACCCGAGGATATATAAGACACGCGCGACCGACGCGCGCTCTCTTCTCCCGCCGCAGTCGTCGTTGAACTACAACCTCCTCTTCCCGCGCGCTCGTTTGGAAACACCTCACTAGTGGAAACCGCTTTGGCCTGGAAGCAGTCGAGCTCCAGGAACCCGCCTCACCTCGTGTGAGATATCGTCGCGCACCGCCTCTCTCCGGAGTGTTCCAGAAGTCGCTATAGTGATCGACAGGAAGAAGAAACCCCGGTGAGTCAATATTCCTTAATTATACCTGCTTGCTAATAGTTTAACCCGCTCCTATCTGTGTTTTTTTCCTAGTCAAGCAGGATTCCTTTCATCGATTCGACAAGTAATAGTTTAGTTTAGGGAAGAGCGAGTGCATTGTACCGCATGCTATAGTAGTCGCTTCACATAAGCATAGAAGCAATCGCATATACAGTCCACTTTAGTTAATATCTCGCGTAATAGGTTTGAGGTTTGACCGGGGAACTAGATTTTCGGCAGCCTTAAACACGTGGCTCCACCAGCCCGAATAGACGGACAGACAAAAAACATTAAAAATGGTTAATATTGCATCAAAAAATCCCCGTTGCTTAATAAAAGAAGTTATTTTGCTATTACAGACAAAGACAGACACTTCAAAACGACGAAAGAATAAACGCCCGGACTCTCATTTTATTGCATAATTGAGTCGTGCATACATCATCATCATCATCGTTATAGCCCTTCACAAATCCACTACACGGTCCTAAGCCACCTGCATCCACACACTTCCTCATATCTTATCAGTTCGTCACTATATCTGGGTCACTAGGTGGCCGCCCTACACTTTACTTACCGGTACTAGGATGCCATTCGAGGACCTTTCTTTCAGTTGTCGGTTTTTCGAGCTATATGGCAGGCTTTTTGCCACTTCAGTTTACTAATTCGTTGGGTTATGTCGGTGACTCTGGTAGTATATCGGATATCCTTATTTCTAAGTCTATCATGCAAAAAAACTTCGAACATAGCCCTCTCCATAGATCGCTGAGTAACTTTGAGCTTCTTCATACAGCTAGCATTGAAGTACCAAGTCTCCACGTGGAATGATGGTGTCACGCCAGGATTTTTTTTGTTTTTGAAAATTTTACATATATTTTAACATATAAATATTGTACACACGACGAACATTAGTAATGTTACGAGCTTGAGGTTCGTGACAATAAAAATTGCCGATAGAATTAGCAAAATTAACTCTTTAATTCACTTTACACTAATTAAAACTTAGAACACTAATAATTAACCAAACTGATTCACTTTATTTCGCTCCGAAGCTTCGCTTGTCTCGCCGAATTCAATACTTTCCCGAACGCATCTTGCAGCGCCTTTAAATACACATTATCAACTAAACATCCAGAATATTCAAGTAAATACGCGCGCCAATCGACTAGGCGTCGAATGTTCGAGTGTCGGGCTTCTAGAAGCTTAGTTCTTCGTTTCGATACTAGATGGCTCTCTCGGTTGAAAGATTAGTGATGTCATTTTCTGGAAAGCTCCCCTCGCTCTCGTCCCCGACAGTAGATGGCGCTAGTTCCGGGTACATGACGTCAACTTAGGCGCGCAACAGTAATATAATCTTATTCTCAGGTAATGATATTTTATTTTATAACAGTAAATAATAATCGGAAATTCACATAGAAGTATGTACATAATTTGTTTTAAAACTTTATTCATGTAATTTTTTTAATAACCGCCAAACCTCAGAACAATAGCTTGTTTTAGTTATTGTTCTGAGCGCTAAACACATTTCAATAAATGTAAACTTTAAAAATAATTTATTCTTATTTGGTTTCTCAATGATATATTGGTTTGATTAATTGTTTTATCAGAATTACCAGCATGATACCCAGCATTTTGCTTTAATTAAATCGCTACGTTATGTTATTTGAATATAAAGAGCACATTGAGATAATAATGTACTATACGTTTTATTTTTGTTCGTTGTTTTAGAATGCATAGGTGAAATTATAGAGGTACTAACGTATTATTATAACTATGTAAATATAAATCGAAATTAACATACCTACACCTATTGCGTTTTTCTTTTCGAGTTGTATTTTTATACAAAAAAATATATTTATTATTTAGTTGGTACGTCTATTAGCGGTCGTTTGACTCCTGATCACATTTTATTTACATGTAATAGAGAGTTATATTTGTTTAGAGTAGTTATAACTATGCTATATATTTTTATAGGATAAGGGTGACAAACGAGCACACAGTCCACCTTATGATAAGTAGTTGCTGTGGCCCATAGACATCTACATCTATCATTGACTAAGAATGAAATTGCAGATGCATTGTTACCCGTGAAAACTAAGATGGAATGCCTCGTTTCCAGTAAAAGGGGTATTCGGATCTCCACACATACCATGCGAAAAATTGCAGCATTAAGCTGCTATTTTAGGCTGGTATTCTGTGAGGGCGTATTCCTTCCCCGATCGAGCGGACCCTATAAAATATAGCTGTAGAATATAGCTGCAGCATGGCTCTTCAAGTATATACCTTACCACGTATATTTCTTAAATACTTTTTCCAGTAGTGTATAGTAATTTTACTCTCCATATTTTTGGCTGCCATAAATAGATTTACATTTATAATTAAGTTTTAAGTTTGTATTGAATAAAAGTACTTTTAAAAAAAGCTCTATAAAAACATATAGCTGACGTGAAACACCAGCGCTCCGAGAAGTCTGCAGTTTGTGATCATATCCTAGACGGCCCCGCCATTACTTGAGATTTGATAGACCACAAATCCTTGCGACAGAACATCGATTCCTGTCAAGAATGATACGTGAGACTATTGAAATCAAAAAAAATCCCAATTTCTATATAGAAGGAAGCTGGGTGCTACCACCTGCTTGGGATCCTGTAACTAATAAAATTAAAACTAAACTCAAGCATACTACAGCAAAATTTCAAGATACCGTAAATTCATTAAGCGTAGATTAGTAATAATTAAAAAGATAAAAGTACTCTGGGCTAACTCTGTCATCGGGACGTCAATCACGTCAGTATCACGTGGCCATGGATGCGGAAAAGCACCCAAAATTTCGGTTATTAAAATTAAGCAAATTAAATGCTATAAAATCAGTAAAAGTAGTTTTATCCGGCTGATGCTTCGTGTCTCTCCTACCCGGGGTAAAAACTGGAACACTCCTCTGTGCCTCGGGCTTGGGTTTGCGTGTACGTCAGAGAGGACATCTGTTCTCGACGACTCGGCAGTCATAAATGTTCGGACCTGTCCATCCTTTGGCTACGCGTAGACAGCGAAAACCATCCGCGCATCTACGGGTTCCTTTTTAGGTGCTATAGCGGTAATGCCGAAACAGACAGACTCTTCGACCAAGTCCAAATGGCTATAGATTCGTTGCTACGGCAGATGGTGATCCTCGGCGATTTTAACACCCACCATGCCGAATGGCTTGGTTCACGTTTAACAGGGGGGGGTGGGGGGTGGGTTTTTTTTTTTTTTTTTTGTGGTTTATTTTTGATTTTTTGTTTTTTTTTAGGGGTTTTGGAAAAAAGGAAGTGGGGGGGGGGGGGTTTTTTTTTAATTATAGTTTAAATTTTGGGGGGGGGTTTAATTTTATCATGCGGGGAAATCTGTTCATGATTTTGCCTTGGCATATGGTCTGACACAACTGGTTACTTCGCCTAAGCGGATTCCAGATGTGGAGGATCATGCACCTTCCCTGTTGGACCTTCTGCTGACCTTTCATCCGGACGGATATCAGACGGATATTGTCGTGTCCGGAGTGTGAAGCCACTCACGCCGAAATCGCGGTTGCATTCTGCTGGATGCCGCCGTGTTTGGCACTATAGGTCAGGTATAGCCGATTGGGATAGGATGTGGTCTTTCTTTGCATTCTACCCTTGGGAGCAGGTTTGCTTCTCACCGAACGATCTTAACGTTGTTGCTGATTCTGTCGCTGATGTGGTACTTCAGGGTATGGAACTCTTTATTCCTTCCTCTGTGGTGCCCATTGGAGGCAAATCACAGCCATGGTTTAGTCGTCACTGTAAAATATCATCATGCTATAAGCAGGAGTGCTACCTAGCCAGGGCTGACGTGTCAACGTCCAGGGATGTAAACACCAGCGCTCAAAAAAAGAAGTATAATTCCGCCTCCATGTTCTTCAAAAGAGTCATTGCCAAGGCAAAGTCAGAACACATAGGCAGAATTGGCAAAAAACTAGTTTGCCTTCCTTCGGGAACCCGCGCATTCTGGTCTCCCGTCAACGCTGTCCCGGGAAATTTCTGTCAGTCTGTCTTCCATCTCTGCACTGGCTCATGCCGCAAAGGAGAAAGCCGACCTGCTAGGCTCTTTCTTTGCGTCAAACTCGACTCTCGACGGGGGGAGTACGCCGCGCACCATCCTACGTTGTGAGTGTTTCACGTCAGAGGTGCGGCTCACACAGCACTTAGTTCGCAAACAACTCCTCTCCCTAGACATCCAAAGTCAAGTGGGCCTGACGGTATCCCCCCAATTGTGCTGAGGACGTCTGCTCCAGAGTTGGCACCGATTGTATCGCGTCTTTTCCGCTACTCCTACTCCCTAGGCGTATTCCCAAAATCATGGAATACGGCTTTCATCCACCCTATCTCTAAAAAAAGCGACCGCTCAGACCCGTTAAACTACAGGCTTGTCGCCATCACCTCCTTGTTCTTCAACACAATAGAGTTCATTGTTAACTGCCAGCTCATGAGGTACCTTGAGGATCACCAGCTTATTAGTGATCGCCAATACGGTTTTCGTAGTGGTCGATTAGCTGATGATCTTCTGGTCTACCTGACTCATAGATGAGCGGAGGCAGTAGAATCCAAGGGGGAGGCATTGGCCGTTATTTTGGACATTGTGAAGGCCTTCGATCGGGTTTGGCAAAAAACGTTTCTTTCGAAGCTCCCTGTGAGATTTCCAAGAAATTGTGAAATTGAATCATCAGCTTTTTTGCAGATCGGAGCCTCAAGGTCGTTGAAGACGGTACAAACTCCGACTACAAGCCTATTAATGCTGGCGTTCCACAAGGCTGCGTGCTATCACCAACGCTGTTTCTTCTGCATATGAATGATAAGTTGTAAACCGGAAACATTCATTGCCATGCAGATGACAGTACTGGTGATGCTCTGTACACCGGCCGTGCCAATATCTCTCCTGAAAACGTCTCCGAGTACCGGATAAACTTGTGTCTGAAGTCGAGTCTTTGTTGAAAGAAGTCTCGGATTGGGAGTGACTAAATCTAGTCCAGTTTAACCCTCAGAAGACACAAGTTTGCGCGTTAACCGCTAAAAAGAACCCCTTTGTCTTATCTCCTCAGTTTGCACTACCCTTGATGCCTGAGCTAGCATTGGAATCCTCGTTGTCAACATATCGAACAGTGTGCAGTTTCGTGGTCACTTGGAGGGGAAGGCCAAATTGGTCTCTAAAACGCTTGGCGTGCTCAGCAGAGCGGGACAATATTTCATGCCGGCACACTTTTACTTACACCTTTACAAAGCGCAAGTTCGGCCTCACATGGAATACTGTTCTCATCTCTGTGCTGGAGCACCTCATTGAAAGCTCTTCACTTTCACTTGACCGCATCCAGTGCAGAGCTATTCGAATCGTCGACGACCGAGTTCTTTCTGTCCAGCTCGATTCGTTGGAACTGTGTAGGGACGTTGCATCCCTTTGCGTTTTCTATTGTATCTACCATCGGGAGTTCTCTGAGGAATTGTTCGGATTATTTCCAGTCGCCAAATTACATGAACGCACATCGCGTCAAAATTCACGATACCATGCTCACCATCTGGATGCTTGACGGTCCACTACTGTACGTTTTATTAGTAGTTTTCTTCCTCTTTCAACTTCTCTGTTGAATTGTTTACCACCGGCGACTTTTCCGGACTGATGCGATTTAGGGACCATCAAGAAAAGAGCTTACTCTCATATAAAGGGCCGGCAACGCACCTGCAATTCCCCTGGTGTTGCGGTTGTTCGTGGGGGGTGGTAGTCACTTAGCAACTTAACATCAGGTGAACCATATGCTCGTTTGCCCCTTCTTTTGTCTTCTGTTCACGTAATTAAAGGAAATGATTAAGTTTATATATTATATTTGTGAACATGTATGTCCTTAAATAAATAAATAAATAAATAAATAAATGTTACCATTAGTTGGCGCTATGGTCAAATTATTTATAAATTATATAATTTCACTTTAATGTGTACAGTGAAAGAAACCGTGGTAGCTTAGAGGCCAAGCGGCCACCCTTAATTTCACAGTAAGCTAGCAGTCCGAGATCGATCCCAATTGCAATTTTAAATGCTGATTTATAACGTACTCGACAGTAAAGGAAAATATACTGAGCAAACCTGTATATCTGAAAAATAAAAATAAAATATTCCCAAGGCAATATTTCCTAGTCATAAAAATCTTTTCAAGAATAAGATGAGGCCTGTGTACTCCTGGGCAGTAAGGCGTATATAATCTGTAAACGACTTATATCATATACACTGTAAAAAGTCTGGTGAATTCGAAATGAAAAACTCATCGCGTTATCTAACAGAAAGGTCGTAACAACGACTAGTGAGCTAAATAAAGTCTACTCATTTATAAAATGCCAGCAGCGCATTTTTTTATATGGGATCGGGCAAACGAGCATACGGCTCACCTGATGGGCCGCCCATGAACAACTGCAACACTAGAGGAATTCCAGATGCGTTGCCAGTGCTTAAAAAAAAGAGTAGGCTCGTTTCTTGAAAATCCCTAAGTCAAATCGTTTCGGAAAAATCACTGTAAATAGCTGTTGGCTTGGAAACCCAAGCGTTTACTTTGCTCATTTCTTGTCGTCTTGGTCCGTTTGTTGTTTCGTATATTAGTTTGTCCAGTTGAAGGCTAACTGAATGTTTTGTCCAGAAAAGGGTCTTCGCGATAAAAAGTACAGATTAATTTAAATGACTAATCAAAAGAATAGTAAAATTATGTATAATTCCAAGCAAACGAAGTCGCAGCCGCCACCCGCCGCCGATGTTGCTAGCGGATCAAAATCAGTTTTCTAAAGTTCTACGAAATTAAATTCACGCTGTCACTATACGATAAATTAAATTCAAATCGAGTACCCAATACGCTTAGCTCCCATGGGTTACTGAGTTGACTTATGTAATATAAAATTGCTCATCTACTTCTTATAAAAGAACAAGATTGATTTAAGCCCTTTAAACGATTGACGATAGTACATACAAATAAGTTACAACTTTAGTATGTGTAGAACTCGAGTATTCCGTGGGTGTATTTGCTACACGTCCTTAACCTGTCCGGACGTTCTAATTGCTGACGCAAGTAAACTGGATTTAAGTTTGAATTTGGTTAGGTGAAACTTAATGAACTAGGGCTCCCTTAGTTAATTTGGAAATGGGAGTCACAACTTAAGATAAACGAAGATATGTTCATTGAATAATTTACTTGAAATTGTTGTAACTTGGCGCAACTCTGTCTTTATTTATATAAGTAACAATAACAGCGATTTCAATGTAACATATAATATTAAGTTGTAATTTTAATGATTTCTTATATTTACGCGAATATTGCGTATGGAATAAAACTAATTTTACGGATTCAATCGCCTTTAATTATATCTTTTTTAATTTCCAACAATTTGGACACTTTCCAGAGCCCATGATAACGGGGGAACTGAGGTATTTGACGTCAAGATGTCATAGTTAATGAAACTACCTTCAACTTTTAAATTAATGAAACGTCGGAAATTAAAACAGTTAAAATTAAACGCGATAGAATCCGTAAAATAAGTTTTATTCCTTGTATGTTTATGTTAATTTCTAAATTTCTGGGAGAAAAGAAAAAAACCCTATTATTATTTCATGTAATCGTTACCTACTTTGCGGAAATCCATTATATTAAAGATCTTAAAAATTGATTTGCTTACACCCGCGTAATAAAATAAAATGATGTGTTTTACCTAGTCTGAAGATCAACTCCCACCCTCCTTCAATTGCGTGCACTCTCCCCGTCACCACTAATTCCAGCACCACTACTTCTATCATCACTGCACTAGAAAATACACACCACCGTAGTTAATACGACACGTTTTCCGTTTTTACACGGGGCATCCTCAGGTGAAGTAAACTTTGCGGTGGCTCACTGCTGAGTCTACTACACCTTTAGCAGTATCGACGGTGGTGTCTTTAATAGTATAGTAATGTTGGGCGTATTGGTGCTGGGATTAGCGGTGAAGGAGTTAGTGAACGCAATTAAGAGAGGGCGGGAGGTGCTCTTCCAACTAAATAAGATACATCATTTTATTTTATTTACGCGGATGTAAGCAAATTAATTTTTAAGATCTTTAATATAATGGATTTCCGCAAAGTAAGTAACGATTACATGAAATAATAATAGAGTTTTTTCTTTTCTCCCAGAAATTTACAAATTAACATAAACATACAAGAAATAAAATTTTAAGTTAATTAACTGTTAAGATCTATATTATAATTTGTTTTGTTATGCTTAAAGGTGAAACCAATCGGTTAATATTATTATTATATTAAACCAGTCAGTCCGATAAACGTTCTACCTTTTTTGGTATAGGTACTCCAAATCTTCCAGTTTGAATATAAACTTCATAAAATCTAATAAATGCTTCTCCATTTCATCATTGGACCACCCGATGGTCTCCAGGTCTCCATCTCTTTGCTGTTAACATACCACGTATTCGAACTTTGCTTTGTCCTTCATAATGCGTACACCAAAATAGTGGAATAATTTGCCAGCATCTGTCTTTTTATACGAATAAAATGTGGTTTGATCAAGGCGAGATAAATTAGGCTTTTGTTAAGCTAAGTCAGTGCGTTTAAGAGTCTTCGGCTGCATCACTACTTACCATTATGTCGGATTGTAAGAAAGCACTGAATTATATATTTAATAACTCGACCACAGCACAATGACGCAGATTTTGTAGTTTTCTTTTTGGCATGAAGCCAATATTTTGAATATTAGTAATTTTTTAACGTGGCATCCTTATATGAATATTTTTAATGATAATTTAGTAAAAAAATGACTTATCTATGATATACCATAAAGTACGCAATACTCGCATGAAAAGTATCCAGCAAAAACAAGTTCTATACGAATATCACTTAAACTGTTCTTGCAGTTTATGCTGAAGACGAGACTATGCCGCTGGTTTTCAACAGGTTCAAATTGGTGGATTAAATGCATATATTTCTTAATTCAAATACAAATAAGATTTATAAAAATTGGTACGGTAATAAACATAATATAGCATAAGGGGTTTATCCTAATATCTATGGATGCAACCACCATGAAGTTTTTTAAACAGCAAATATCTGACTTTATTCTGTAATTTACTTTTTTCTTTTTACTAGACCTTGTTCACCAATTTATCACTGTGTCGTAACTGCTTAAGAAAATCAACGCTGCTTCATCCATTTCTCTATGAAAAAAAAATCACCACCGAATATTATTATAAGCACTACTATGTTATTTTGGCTTATAGCCGTAAATATAATTTAAAAAAAATGTTTTTCTTTTTTATCTGAAAACCTATTTTCATTCACAAACTTCTTTGCTCTAGTTGCAAATAATGAGGTCGAAATAGTACTTGCAACTTATATTACGCTTGTTTATTGCACTCCGTTGGTTCAAGTAGTTGTCACGATAAACATCTATACATAACTTATTCAACAAAATAAATTACTACTTAAATACTCAGCTACAAGTTTAGCGAGCTACTGCGTAATACAGGCAGAAATTTTGTTCTTTATCACATCAAAACGACTACTGCCTGAAATACAATGGTTAGAACGTCTTTTTTCGTAAATAAATAATAGATTTTTTTGATAAAATAACGAGGTTTATTTAAGCCAATACAATTTAAATATTTTTTTCAAGGCATTACTTAGTTACTAGAGTAAATGAAATTGTGGAATAATTTATAAATTAATATGTTGTTTTCTTAATAACTTATCGAAAAAATAAACTTGTTTTTGTACCTATATTTATTTCATTCAACTTCAACCATTTTTCAACCATTCACCTTCCTTCAAAGTCAAAATATGAATTTGACTTTTATAAAAGTATTAAGTTTTCACCTAAAACTTAACTAAAGTTGCTGTATGATAAGAAAAAATTTAACAATATTTTATGAAATTATACAATTTTATTCATCATCATTATCACCACCACCATCACCACTACTATCACCACCATCATCACAGCCTATCAAAGTTTACTGTTGAACATAAGACTCCTCCATATATTAGCATGGCCTTACGTTGTAATTTATGGGGAGCGGACATGTCTATATAATCACTAAGGATTTGCCATACTTGCCACGCTTGGCAACCGCAGTTTATTATTTTATAACTGTTATGGGGAAGATGGTGCTGGTTTTTCCTGCTTTGTTTTCCTCTGTCGAGATTCACTGGCCGATATTGGATAATGGATATTTTTAAACTGTCACTACACGAACAAAAAAACAATGAAAATCTGTTACTATGATCTTAATTAACTTTTTGTGCGCTGTCAAGAAAACTGTCTTCAAAAGTTCAACTATCCCCTAGTTTCTTTAACAAATATAACCTATCAAACCCCGTTTGTAAAAAGAACATTGCAGCAGTGAGCTGTTAGTTTAGTTTATTATCAATCTCCCACGGCGGAACGTAGAGACGTGCCAATTACATCATAAATTTTATGAAAAGGACATCTTGACTTGATAAAAGATAGTGCGGAGTATAAATAAACAGGCATATAACACAGAAAAGGATATAATAAAATACATGATTAAACGTACGAATCCTTACGAGAGCCGTGCATTCAAGAAGATATGGGAGCTCGTTAAATTTGTTAAAATACCGTGAAATATCTCGCAACGTCGGACACCCCGGGGACACGGCTGGGATTTTCTAACGATGAGCTTTATCAGCCTCTTACATTTTTCTAATACACTCTCAAGAGGCTTACATCTTGAATATTCAACCAAGTTTCTTAATGAAATATTCAAACATAATCATGTCTTCAAGTACTACGCTTTCGTAAAATTTGAGATATTAATTTTATGATTTTTATTACGTTACGTTTCTTCCTAATTTTACGGATTCTATTACTTTGGAATAAATTAATATCTAAAAGTTTAAGCAGCTCTAGCCTTCTTTACTAAGACATCAGGACGTCAAGCACTTCAGTCCCGTCCGTGACTATAGGTGCTGTAAAGTGCCCAATAAAAAATAACGCGATAAAATTCTTCAAATTAGTTTCAATCAATAAAAATTAGTAGTTAATTAAATATAAATACTGTTACTGTGCAGTGCCGATGTAAGAACATCCACTAAACCATATCGTCCCCTGAGTCGTGTCGTGAGCGGCGACTGAGGGAAACTGAAACCGGAAGTTGGCAGCAGCATATTCCTGAAGACAGTTAAAAATTATAAATAAGATTGCTGTTGCTCGGGCAAGTATGCAGGAATCTATGGGAATGGGGAAGACTTATGTTGAGGAAGACTTTTGATAGGCTGTAACGTATGGGATTATAAATTGCATAATAAACAAATCCACTATGCGATGAAGACAAACAAAAGCAAGATAAGTATTGAAAAATAGGGATTTATCCATTTCAAATCGCTCTAAAAATAAAAGAAACTAAAATTACTTTTTGAAATAATTCTTCCATCTCAAAAGAATCAGACTGAAAATTTTCAAACGACTAAGAATATATAATGTCAAAGATGTCCATTTTAATCATGGAATACGACCTATATAATGACCTACTTGATAACCTGACGGTCCTTAAATATTTTAGTTCGTTTTTAGGGTTCCGTAGTCAACTAGGAACCCTTATAGTTTCGCCATGTCTGTCTGTCCGTTTGTCCGTCCTCGCTTAATCTCTGTGACCGTTAGCACTAGAAAGCTGAAATTTGGTACCAATATGTGTATCAATCACGCCGACAAAGTGGTAAAATAAAAATTGGAAAAACATTTTGTATTAGGGTAGCCCCCCTATATGTAAAGTGGGAAGTGATTTTTTTTAATTTCAACCCTAACGTGTGATATATTGTTGGAAAGGTATTTAAAAATGAATAGGGGTTTACTACAATCATTTTTTGATAATGTCAATAATTTCGAAAATAATCGCTCCAAAAGTAAAAAACAATGTGTAGGGGACACACCCTCTAACTTTCGAACCATAAGTTTAGAAAATATGAAAAAATCTGAAAAGTAGAACTTTATAAGGACTTTCTAGGAAAATCATTTTGAACTTGGATGGAAACAACAGTTTTTGTACAAACTCATAAGTGGGAACATTTATTGTGAAGGACGGGAAACTACGGAACCCTACACTGAGCGTGGCCCGACACGTTCTTGGCCGGTTTTTTGTTATTAATATAATTTTTTTATAATAAAACCAAGAATGATGCGTGGAAGTTCAGGCAGCTTTTTTAATAAGAACTAAGGGTTCCTCGTAACTTCGCCTGTGCGTAAGTTACGGTTTTAATTTTTTTACGTTAACCTTTAATATCGTAAAATACATTTCGATATTGTTTTGGCGATAAGTTGGTCGGAGTTTGCATGCACATTCGAAGTTGATCGTTTCCAGTTTTAGCTTTTGTAAGACGGAAAGAAAATTTGAGGTATTGTTTCTATTTTTAGGTACTCGAGTGAATGTTTGATATCCTAATCCTTTGTCTATTTTTAGAAACTCGAGTTAATGACTTTTCTAATCTCTTCAGCCATTGTTTACCCGTATTTGTATTGACCGAAAAAGGACACATGATTTGGGAATTTTTATAGTTCGTATTATCCGATAATTAACCGTGAAGGGACGAAAAAGTTGTTCGAAGTTCGGATTAACGGGGGTTCGTCTTAACCGAACATAATTACATTGAAGCTTATGAAACTATTGTCTAGAGCAAATTTTTGTTCGCCTTAAACCAAAATTCGTGTTAACCGTGTTCGCATTAACGAGGGTTTACTGTAATTAAAACTTTAAAAATATACTTAATTCATAATTTTTGTAACACTTACTGAAAAAAAGATATTCCCTCCTTTTTTGTCACCTTTTTATCGAAACTAATACACTTTTTTACTATACAACTCGGCATTTTTGCAATTCAATGAAACATCAGCTCGTGTTTGAAATCAAGACAACACTGAGCTCGCGTTGGTGTTCCATAAACATTTTCGCACCTAGGAGTCGGTGCCAATTTGTTTGTTCAATGACCCGGTCCATACGCAGTAGTATAATATGTCTATGACCAATGTCACTAAGAATGCTTACATATGAAAGGTACGTCTTTTTGTAAATTTGACGGGGGCAAATCTCTTATTGCAGCAAAGGGTTAAACTATAGACATCCGGTACTCGCGTATGGTGATGGAAGTGGGAAGGGGTAGGAGGAGGGTTCAGGGAACCCTCACCTTACCCTTCACTTATCTTACCATTCCCCATTTGCGGAAATGTATATTTTATATGTAATATTTTTTTGTAAAATCATAATCTCACTTTTTTACACAGGTGTATTGACACAAAGTTACTTCTGCAACGGCTTCAGCACTGCGGGAAGTGCAGCCCCTTCGCCTTTGCGTAGTAAATCACAGACACCCATACAGCGGGCGGGGGCTGCAGTCATTCCGTGCCTACGGCTTTACAAAAACACTCTAGGGGTAGGGCAGACAAGACTACGTGAAGTCGGGGCGTGCTAATTCGGTATTAGAACCGATTCGATCAATGGCATCTATAAATTCAGGTTGCCCTAATTAAATGAAATAATGTAATGTGACTCGTTATAATTTTGTTTTCTGAAAAATCGCATGACTGCTCCCCACTGCGACTCAATTTGTTGTATATGAGTCCCGACTTCAGCCACAAATGGATTATCTGGGTCCGAGTAATTAATTTTTTATGAGTACACTCACAAACCATTGCACACATTGCAAAAAAGGAGCTGCATGCAGAGGCGTAGGCGTAACAGGCTGTGCACCAGCAGCATACGGTGACGCGGTGAGTGCGGCCGCTGTGCAGCGCTGGAGCGCCCGCGCAGCCCACACGTAGAACGTCAAGCGCCACGTAACACAGTGCCACAGAGCATTAGTGCTCAACGCTGAAGAACGCTGCACACGTATCCAGCATCCATTTTCCCTGCCACAGTACCATGTGTTTGGCGGCCTCTTGAGTTGACTTGCCGTTACATCCGCCGAGAAATAGCAAGCTGCAGCGGTGTAGCCTCAATCTTACCAGAGCTTGGCCACACCTGGCCATGTCCGATTAGCTGTCGATTATTTGAAGTAAACTGTAACACTTAACAACATAAGATTACAAAGCGGCAACTTATTTTCTTTCAATTCATAGCACGTTAAAGTTGAACATTTATTTTGGTTAATAAAACAAATTAACATATTTGCGTTACGTTATATGCAATTTTTAGTGAAATTTATTTTATGTGTGTAGTAAATATATTTTATGTGTAAAAGGTTCGAGCTTAAACCTGACCAACCTCCTAAATTGGAAACAAAATTAAAAAATCAAGTACCGAACGTCTATTTCATAATACGAGAACAAATTGACAAAATTTGCGTTTCGTTATATGCAATTTTAGTTAAATTTGTTTTTAACGTAATTAATTCAAAACGCATTTTCGACATCCAAAAACATTGTAAAAAGTTTTGTTTTGTTTTGTTTTTTTTAAAAAACGTTACCCCTACACTAAGATTTTCTCTTGTATCGTGGGGGCAGTTTACAAACATAAATTCCACATGGACAAACATCCAGACCCGGAACCATATGTAGGCCATACAAATACTTGTTCCGTGCGGGATTCGAACCCGCGACCCCCAGCGCAGCCACTCATTGCTAAGCCACTGCGCCACGGAGTCGACAAATGTGTATGGAGCTTGTTAGGGTTCAACCCTAACAAGCTCCATAAACTGAAAATATAATTAATATCAAGTACCGGATATATATAGTCAACCCCAGCAAAAAAACTGAACAATTCGGCATTTTTGTAGGACATCGATTTAGTCGCGCAACTAGATTTAGTCATTCAGACCGCTCACTAGCTGTAATCGTACAGTATCGACAGTGGTTACAGCCACGGCCTCTTATGACACAGAATATAGCTGTATGTGTGAAATTATTACTGTATTATCTTAATTTTTATGCGTGTGTTTCGTAGCCGATTATTTTTGTGTGAGAGTCTGAAAAGGGGTGTATGGCGCTGGTTTTCTTCCGCAAAAAAGACAAACAGTTTGGTGTAGGAAAATAACGCTATGACTGCTCCCGTCCTGCGTTGCTCTATCATTACAAAGAATAAAAAAAAATCAAATTCTTAATCTTCTATAGGCTATGTCTTACCACTGCCTTCGGTATGTATAACAGTATTATTCTTTTTAGTTTTTGGAAGTTTCTTTTACATTTTATTCAAATACTTTTTATTCAAAAAATGGCAAATTACCATACGGATCTCATTTTTTTAATGTTAATAACACTTGAAATACGAACTCCTAGTGTTAGTGGACAGAATTATAAGTAACTTAAAAGTTCAATATTTAAATATCTAAAGCCAATCAATCGCCTTCAGAGATACGAGTATATTTGCCTTATAGATATGTCAAATTTTAGGTTATCAAACTTCTCTTAAAGAGGTTGGTGCGTCTGATAGCGATCGTATTACTTCTGAAAGACTTCACCGATTGAAATTAATATCACACAGTACCTATATTTGTTTGGTTGAGACGATGTTTCATAGCTATGCAAATATCCGATAGATAGCGCTGTAGTCAGTTTATTAACAAATTCTATATACAGTGTAAATTGTAAAAATCCTGAGTATATTCGATCGGAAACTCATTGTGCCTACAGGAAAGGATAGAACGTCAGCCGAGCCAGCTTGGTGAGTATTTTTTTTAATGATTTATTTTTTCAAATTTTATGTGATGACCTTTCTACTTTATGATTCATAATCGAGGATAGACGCAGATGTCTACTGGCCACAACATTCACTTACCATCAGGTGTCTGTTTGCCACCATTATACTATAAAAAGCCAATAAAACCTCAATAAAAAGTATTCGTTGTGTGTGAATCGACCGTTCGTCAGTGCTGTTTTTATAATAAGGATGTAAGTGGATGCTGTGACCCATTGACATCTACATTTATTCTTAATTTAAAATCAAAATGCAGTTGCGTTGTCAGCACTGAGAACTCAGATAGAATGCTTTGTTGCCAGTGAAAAGAGTATCCGGTTCTCTTCACTCACCATACGAAAAAGCAATATTAAGCTTTTTTTACGGTGATATTCTGTGAGAACATGGTCCTACCCCAGTCAAGCCTAGCACTTCGTGCCACAGCCATATAATATAGCTGCAACGTGGCTCTATCACGTAGAACACCAAATGCAGGAGAGGTTACTGTTTGGGAAAAAGTTTCTTTACTCTCAAATAATTAAGTAACACGATGTAAATACATTATAAAGTGTTATAATAATTAGTTAATAATGATAACATTTCATTATGATTTGAATTACTGAATATATACTTGCCATCAAAAGTTTAAAAGACCTATATATAATACAGCTTTTGTCAATCCACCTGCCAATTAAGGCAAATCTTTCCTACAAAAGGAGACAGTCAACTGGAGGACTTCTATGGGCAGGTATGAAACCTGCTTACTATCTATTAGACAGTTAAATTGAACAACGAATCCCGAAAAATGTATGTCATGTCATAATTTTGGTAATACTTATATATTTTTTAATATAAAAGAAACAGCTGTTTAAAACACTTATAAAAATAAGTCCCTTCCAATTTGGGCGACAAGAAAATTAAACGTAAGCATTAAATTAATTGACCCTCTTCGCATTGTTTATTTTGGCTTATTTTGCGTTTGCTTATTCAGACTGTTTCCCGTCTAAAATTGATACCAGTATTAGCAAATACAGAGTAATTTGTGAATTATATCATTCTATCGTCGAATATTTATATTGTTGCATTAAAGTCCCTCATAGAACCATCTACATGACATAGTTGACACACTTGACAAACACATTGGCCACCGCATTTGTTTAATTACACAAAAAATAACTGAAACTAAAGTAGGAAATAGGTAGGAGCATCTTCCTGAAAGGAATACATTCTGTTCCTGTGAATACATGCAGTTTCTCTCTGTAAACAGCACCCACGTGATGATATGGGTTTTTCCGTAATAAATATATATCGTAATAATTTCTTTATCTATTATATTATTAATTCCTCTAAGCCGCACCTACGTGGCAAAATGCACATGCTATTACCCAACAATGAATGTCACTATTTACATTTCCGAAAAAAAATTGTTTATTAATTAATTTACAATAAAGTAAACGCGATAAAAATACTTTTATTTGATGTCTACCACTGATGTATTCCCGTAAATGTATGATATCATTATATTTATATAATTTTTATTACTTTATACTTACATATTGTTTAATGTAATCATTTATTTTCATAGCATTGAAATATATGCAATAATAAAAACTAAAAATATAAATGATCATATAGTCCTACTCCCCGCGGTATCGTGGCAAGAACGCTGGCTGCGTTTCCTCGTTGAATGGCTATACTTAGCTTTTGAGCGAGAAAAGAACCTTCTTATCACCAGCAGCGACGGCCAATCGCGGATGAAGTTCATTTAGAAATTTTCCCATGGACCGATAGTCTCCACAGCAAATGGTACAAATATGTACTCATATTTGCGTTACTTGCTTAGTTTAGATGCCGCCCCTGCTCTAAACGTACCCCTGAGATGAGAGGCTGCCAAATTGTTTACGCAAGTAACATCCCACACTAGGGCTTTACCTCTCTCCCAACGGCCCTAAGACATACCGTTAGATGTCTTTTCATCGTTTTTAAGCCATTGACTGCTGTGTCAGTCATTTTATACGGAATATTTCATTTAAAACGTAACGGACGGCAGTTTAAGTGTTAAATATTTTACAAGGCTCTAAAACACAGTAGATAATATAATTACAGGTTGTTTGCAATCCGTCTTAGTTCTCAGAGGTGACAACGCATCGGAAGCCATTTTTGTTAGATGTGGATTGGCTACAGGTTTCCATGGACTGCAATAGCCACTTAACATCAGGTGGACTTTATGTTTCTCACTTCAGTTTAAAACTTCAGTTTAAAACTATTTAAATGTTTTAATTTTCCTGGTAACTTAATGAGTTCGTGTGATTTTCGTTAATATTTTGAGTACAAAATAAATCAGAACTGCTTCATTAACCCAACAGCTCCAAAATAAGACAAAGTTATTAGGATTTATGTAAGTTCCTTTGTGAAGGCTAAAAGGCTTGACAGATTTTGAAGTGCATTGCCATTAATTCATTTTCATTTTCGGCATGATTGTAAGGTAATTGTTACGATATTAATAATGCGACCATTTAACGAATTTCATTTCATAATTTATAATATTAATGGCACTTTACAATCGAGTTTTTGTTTTAATAATAATTGACATATTTTTTATTATTACAAACAGCAAACGACCTCGTAGTCTAAAATGATAAGAGTGGTAACTCCAATCAAAAATGGTTACGTAAGATATGCGTTTTAACTTTTAATTATAAGTATTAAAATGATGCACTACGTTCTAATTTTAGTGGTATAGTGGCAGAGTGGCAGAAATATGAAAAAGACTATTATTAAAAGGGGCCTAGACTATTATGAAAAAGTTTCAAATACGTATCCTTATATTAACTTTGTGGCAATTCTGTCACAAAGCTAATATAAAGTTACAGTACCCGGTTGACCGAACTTTGCTCGGTATTTTTAGTTCGGTTTTTTTGAATTCGTGTGTTTTTGAAATTATATTTAGATACAAATTACATACTGATGAAATACGAATAATATTTTTTGATCTTAGAGACATAATAGAAAAAACTGAACTGGTTATTTGAATAAAAAATCATGAGTGCAATTAGTTTAATTTAAATTTTCGTGTTTTTAAAAAATACTAAAAAAAGGGCTCGAAAAAATAGATTTTCTGAAAAAAAGAAAGAAACTTGAAAAAAAAAATTTAAAAAAAAGTCGGTCGGTCGGTCTGGGCTCGAACCAAGGTAAAACGATTTTGTGACCGCCCAATATACCAATTAAGCTATTTGTATTCATTAATAAACTGTCAAAATTTACCTTCTTACGAGTATTCTAACAATATTGTAGCAGAATGATTTCTTAAATTTACGCGAACACTACACATTGAATAAAACTATTATTACGGTTAATTTAATTTATTTTTTACCCACTACAACAGGAGAGTTTTTCATTAGACTAGTTTTTGTATAAATCAAAACGAACTTACAGTATCTTGAAGTCTTGCAGTGGTATTTGGTGTGGGTTTAATTGTAATTATAGGATCCAAGCAGATACCCCATTCTCTATTAAAAGATGTTTTTATGGACGGGTTTGTCTTTTCCGCGTGAAAGAACATATAGCTGACGTGAAGCACCGACGCTCCGGGAAGTCTGCAGTCTGTGAACATGTTCAGGATCGTCCCCACCATTACATCAGATTTGATAAACCACAAGTCCTCGCAAAAGAACACCGATTCCTACCAAGGATGATACGTGAGGCTATTGAAATTAAAAAACATCCTAATTTCAATAGAGAAGATGGTTGGGTGCTGCCACCTGCTTGGGATCCTATAATTAACAAAATTAAACCCAAACCCAAGCATACCACTGCAAGACTTCAAGATACTGTAAGATCGTTTTGCGTAAATCGGACCAAAAATTAATATACAAAAACTGAAGGTAGCCGGGCTAACAATGACATTGGGACGTCAAACATCTCAGTCCCCCCCGTGACCATGGGTGCTGTAAAGCACCCGAAACGTCGGGATAATAATAAAAATAAATTAAAGTAATTAAACGCGATAAAATCCGTAAATAATAGTTTTATTCAATATTGTAGCAGTTTTTAATTGCCTAAAAACACGGACAAAAAGACATTTTCTAAAAATAAATCCTAGCTAGATCGATTTATTGCCCCCGAAACTCCCTGCACACAAAATTTTATGAAAATCGTTGGAGTCGTTTCCGAGATTCCGATTATATATATATACAAGAATTGCTCGTTTAAAGGTATAGGATATAATAAATGTTGTATAACTCCACACTAACTTAATATTTTACACAGAAACCAAAAATTTGTTCATTTAAATAAATATTCAACCCGATCAAAAGAAATCAATCTTATCTTAGTTCAAAAGAAGTCTCGTTACTACTTTTCTCGAGATAAAAAATTGAGGAACTATCTTCAATGCGCAAAAGAAGCGATTTGTATCTAGCGCTCATTTCCTTAGCCTGTGTCGGAAAGCGATTAGTATGCTGCAACGAATAAAATATTTTAAGCGTTGGAAATACTGAACGATTTTCAAATTATACTAAAATCGATCGGATGAACGATTGACGATATGGAAATATAAAACTTGCGAATGCCAATGCAAATAATTTACTTTAATGTTTCCGATAACTAATAATAATACATATAATATGTGTTACCAGATGAGAAGTTTATAATGCAGTCAATCAAATCAAATAAATCTTTAATTTGGATTCAAATTATAATATTTTGTCATTCCTGAGGTTTATGGACATAGATTGATTGCCACCATACTGATAGAATACTTTCCGATTATTTATATTTACTAAACGAATAAAAAAAGCATTATCATATTTATATTTATACCGTGTGATCGGTACGCAGATACGTTATGTAAACTGAAGACTTCTGTGAGTCAACATCACCTGAAGATGCCTCGTGTGGAGGCGAAACACGTGTCGTATTACTGTCGTGTCTTTCCCAGAATAGTGGTGTTGGGAGTAGTGGCGTTGGGACTAGTGTTGCTGGTATTGGTGACGGGATTGGTGCACGTAATTGAGGGAGGGCGGGAGGTGCTCTTCAAACTAGGGAAGAGACATCATTTTATTTAATTTAGCGGATGGTTGCAAAATAACTATTAATATCTTTATTATAATGGATTTCCGCAAAGTAACGCCTGATTCTATTAATTAGATGGAAATTAAGTGGCAAATCACTTCTAAATCTGTCAAGCCTTTTAGCCTACACAAAGGAATTTACTTACATCCGAATAACTTTGAGCAACAGCTCCAGAAGAAGTCAAAGTTACATATGAATTGAAACATAAATGGGGCGGTTACATTAAACTTTTATACTCGAAATAGTGAAATCACACGACCTCTTTAAGGTGCCGGTTAGATATCAAAATATTTTAATTACGTATTTTTAAACTGAAGTTAGAAACAAACTTACAGATCTGATGGTAAGTGGCCAGTGAATTGATGCCTGAAGCTATCTTCAAACAAATAAGGCAATATGTACATTGTTACCCCTGAAGACTAAGATGGAATGACTATTTTAGTCAAAATGGAAAAAAATAATAAAGCACAGATTTTCAAATGTACCTTTCCATGTTATTATAAAGAACTAGACAATTACAACCGTATAATATCCTTCCTTACCTGGCTTGAACTGTTAAATTAGAATTAACTTGAAATGTCTGACTAATAAAAGACACGTCGGTTAAGTTAGTCCGTGAAGTTCGGGATAACGTTCTATTCAGTCAAGTCAAGATGCAACCCTAAAGAAACAGTTCTGCAGACTTCTACATGCAATACTTTCACACTAACGTTTTTAACGCGTGACGAGTGTGTTTTTTAAGATATTATTGCCTAAAATCACCCGCGCATTCACTGCTGCCTTCGGGCTCGAAGGGAAAAAGGGTGAGTGTATTATTAGTACGTTATGAGGTATTGCAATAAAATTAAAACGGAATATTCGGACTTCTTTGTTTCATCAGCTAACATAACAACATCTTATTGTGACCATATCAATATTAAAAATCTTTTATGTTTTAAATAAATAGATCACTTTTTTATTTCTTTTGAATGTCCATAGAATTTAGTTGCTGTTTGCCATCACATTGACTGTTGGTTAAGTTGAAACTCATGTTAAGACACACACACACAGCAAACAAAACTAGTTTAAAAAAATATGTAAAAAGTCTAATTAAAAGAGGAGAAGTTCGAATATTATTTCCTATCACTTCCACAACTAAGGCAAATGTATATACATACGTACATACTTAAATTATAATACATACATATATATATACACATATATACATACATAAATACATAAACACACTCGAAATATATTTCCCTCCTGGGACTGTCGAAAATAAAACTGATATTTGGAAAGACTAAATAAAAAATAAGAATCAATAAAATGAAATGTCACAAAGCTGTCAACATAAGCAAACATATTATATAGTAAACATTATAACTTCATTATAATATAATACCAGGATACAATGGTACCTTTATCTTTTTTATTTTTCTGAAACTTACTGATCAATATACTACAGGAAAGGAAACAAAAGGTTTTGCACATCGCAGTTTTCCTATCAACGAATTAAGAATTTTTTTAAAGTGAGATGTAAGATTATTTTTTAGTTTTATTAAATGAAGTAAAGTAAAAAAATTCAATTTATTTAAATAAATAAGTAACTTTCAAAGATGCGAAAATATAAACTGTGTGAAATTTCTAGCTTTATTCTCAAAATAAATTAACTTTGTCGTAATAGTAAAGATTGCTTTATATTTTTTAAATGATAGGGGATGTAGAAACACGCCAGTGTGAAAGTACCTCCCGTCACGTATGGAGCGCTCTCTACAATTCACTTATCTGGCTGCGGAGCTGGCTGATCCCAAGTGGGAGTCATAGAACGTGAGACTTTTGCACCAACTTACGAAATGAAGTTATTGTCCGAACGATGGCATGTAAGATTCTTACCTATTCTTGATTTGTTTCTTGACGTTTATAGAGTAAAAAATCAGGGGTTGGTACATTTCATAATTTATTAATGGGGGGTTTTAAAATTATTCTGAGCTACCTATTACTTTTTATTTTGGTTGAGAAAATTTAATTATAAATAATGTGTAAAATTTAATTGTAAAAATAGTTATTTTATTAGTAAATTGACGTTATGGTTTTTGAGGTAAAATTAAAAACTTACTTCTCCTATAGTGGTACAGGTGGGTTGTCTATAACCGCAGGTGGACTAGCTATTGTAGTGCTGAATGTCTGGGTATTTATATATTACATGAAGTTATTTAAGTAATATTGAGTGCTTTGAGTATAGTTTTAATTAGGAATTAAATATAATGAAAAATTCGCACGTTGAAATTACAGGCAGAATAAGACATAATTTAATTTGTTACGATCATTCTGTAATTTATTAATTCAAAAAACGATTTTATCTTTTATATATCTATAATATTTCAATATAAGTTAATGTGGCACCGACGCCATTTATTGTAATCAGCAGAGCGATTATGTAATTCTGGTGAAAATCGTAGCCGGAAACATTCGGCAACTGCATTATGTTATAAACTAACTACTCCTAGTTGATCTTGTTATTGTAAACGTGATAGTTGATCATGAGTGCTAGTTGGGCCAAAGATCAGTGTCAAAAAATGCTCACTAGCGGTCCGGAGTCAGGTATCTTTTCAGGAGGTTTTATCCCAGTACCACGGAAAGCACGTGAAACCGTTGGTCCTGCACCTGAACTTGGATTTCCGTCTCATCGGACTATGACAGTAAGGAAATTAAGCGCACACCTATGCTTGCGCATACACTCGGGCCCTAAAATCCTCTCCTGCACAGATGGCTAGTCTCCGTTGAGATTGGCCGCCGTGACCAAAATTCGGTCTAGAGGACAATATTATTATATTATAAACTAAAATAACGTGCGTCATAGGTGCGAGATGTCAGGTACTAAAATCGTTTATCTACCTGCGACACGTGACGATTAAAGCAAATCATCCCTGGCGTCAGCTTATATTCGATACCGATACATTTACACAATAAAATATTTTCAAGGTTAAATAATGTCCCTCACACCGGTCCGATCTTGGTGGCCAGTTTCAAAGGTCCAGATGGATAATGACCTTAGAACCTGAGGAACAATCTTCGATGTGTGGACACATCTGTGCAGAACGGAATTATAATCCACGAGTGTGTACGCAACACACAAGTGCATTCTCTAATCCCCCACTCATATGGTCCGATAAACATCCGATACGACCGGAATGTGAACAGGCACAGGGCCAGGCCCGGTCAACTCTGTATGGACAGAATGAAAAACCTACGGAGGCTGAATTTTATTATTGCCATTTGTCAGATAAATGTCTTGTTTCATAATTAGTAAGATTTTGCTAAAGATAAATTACACTCAAAAATGTTGAATACAGAAATAATAATCCATAGGAAGATAACTATGCCTGTCGTATTTTTCTACTTTATTATATTAGCATATCCTTGATAGTAAAAGAAAAATAAATGTTTTCTTTTTGTTTTGATTTTCAATGAGTAGAAAATTATATTTTTTACTGGTAGCACCAAAATACCTAAATTATTATATAATTCTCGTTTCTCATAATATGGCGCCGCCGTATAAATTATTGTTGTTCATGATTGGTTACGTTTGTTTTGCTTGTGTCTTTTTCTAAGATTTTGCAAGTTTACGATGTTGAGTTGAGATTAATTTCCTTCGTTTATATGATGTGCAATGTGTTAGTCAATGATTCGTAGTGAAATACGAAATAGTGACTCTTAAAAACTACGCTGCAATGGCGGATAAAAAAAAATAGAAAAAGTGTTCTATGTGCAACAGCATACCAACCATTGACAACGTTAAATTATTTAGGTTTCCGAAATTCGCAGTAAAGTATATTTTGCGGTACGTATACAATATACATATACACTATTTAATAAGTTCTAACCTTAAAGTAAATCTCTTGTCCAAATTATTGTTTCTCTTTTACCATTTAAAAACAAATTATTGGCTTGTAAACCATTGGACTTACTTTGATAATATTAGTATTTAATAATTATATCCTTTGTTTTCAGCTGTAAATTATGGGCGAAATATTATATTCTTTCCCAAGAATAGTATACTACTTTAGCTTTCCAGACAAAGCTACATAATAAGCCCAGAATTCTGTGTGAAAAACATTTTCATGATGGTTAATTTAATGATGCAACCAAGAAAAAGCTCTAAAGAACTGCAGCCCCATGTGATGTAAGTAAAGTGTATAATGTATATGGTAATATGGTATGTATATAGTTTTCTTTAAGGATTACTCAGATATTTTATATGGGGATTACTATATGATAAATAAAAGGCGTGCGTCGAGTACAGGCATTTATTTGGACTGACGACGGAAATACAATGCGCGCTTACCGGCTAAAACTCCCCACTACATTTTATAATATGCAACACTATATTCAGGAGTGGACTTTGATAGACTGTAATAAAGATGATGATGATTATTCATATGACCATCATCTGGATCTAACATAGATGGACAGACCACATACAGTAGTTTGAATCCTGTTAATTCTTTCAACTAATTAATAATAATTGGATCGGACAAAGCATCCAAAGGATTGAAGTCTATAAAGTTAGCACAAGCCTTTCGTTACATTATTAAAAGTGCAAACACTGCATATTATTTTTAACAATCAAATTTTATTTTAAAACAACAACAAACCTTAAGAAAGTTCCGGCATCACAATATATGAATAATTACATTTGGTCCTAAACCTATCAAATTTAAAGGCACAACTTGTACAACACAGTAGAAATACATGCATCAAATGGTTCTCAAACAATAGATAAACACAAGATTTCTTTTCACATAGCTATTGTATTTACTATCTTATTTTGTTATATTAATTGTAATAGTGGGTGTATTATAGAGCAAGTTGGATGAACAAGATCCATTCATTTATTTTGTATTGATAGAAGGGTAATGTAGTGCCATGAGTAGGGACTGGTTTACTATGAAAGTAATGTCAATGAATATAATGTTAATTTAATTTTATATAATAATTTTATGATACTATAGTTTATTTCAGTTTTTATTAATTTCCAGACTAACAAAGTGTATTCCCACTTTATTTTGTGGAATCACAAGCTGGTCCCTCGCAAATTATTGCTGCAAAACCACAAGCAGGATTTTCAAAAAGGACAACATTATATCCACTGAAGAACAACCACAAACATCAAAGCATAACACATAATGTTGAACCTGAAAAAGAAAGTACTCTATATGAAAATTTTTAAAATGAATTAAGGAATATTTTTGTAATCTAATATTTAATATGTTTTATAATTTTGAATTAAAATTATTCTATTTATAAGCTGCATTCAATACTTAATATAGTGCATATAATATTGAGACAAAATTTTTAGTGTCAATTCAGGGAAATAGATAGACAACCATTTATCAAAAAAATTTTTTGTGAATGTTGCACTTTGCACTTGTGTGTAGGAGCTTATTTATTAATTAACTTGTTTTTGATTAAAATATTGATATTTTGGTTATTGTAGATATTCTGTGATTTGTGATTGTGCATATCATCAATTCATCCATGATTGTAAATCTTATTTAAATTGTTTATCATTGTTTACTTAAGTAATTGAAATGTTGTAATCAATATTGATTTTCTTTTCATGTTTAAACCCATCAAATGTCTTTATAGAAAGAAATAAGCTGCTGGAGAAATTTTGTGTCTTAATTTATGTATGTTTTTTATTTTAATTTGTATTTTTATTTTGAATAAATAAATAGAAATTTTGTAATTTTGTTCTTTTATTTAGCGCTGGGATAGGCAACCCAAAATAACTCAAAAAAAAAAAAAACAAAAAAGACCACATTCAAATTTTCCCGCGACACGAGAAGTGCGGGAGGCTGACGATAGATGGAGCTAGTGGTTATATATCTCATTTCTTAAATTTTGTATGAAGTTGATTAAAACTACTTTTACGGTTTTTATCTAAATATAAGAAATCATTTTGTATGAATTTGCCGTTCTTCTCCGATAGGAGTAATAGTGTTCTGTGCACAGGGCTTACAGCTTCACGTGCTTTTCGAGACACGGTGACAAAACGCAGTCATGTTCCGGCTGCTAATATGAATTTCTTGGCATAAAAATTTAATAACTGATTTTGGCCCGGCCCGGGATTTGAGCCCGGGACCTCATGTTTTGTAATCTCCCTTATGACAAGACTAACTATGTAGATATAAAAATTCACACTATACTACGGTGGCGGTTATAAAATATTGATGATTCATTTATTAAAGCAAATTCCATTCTTCCATTACATCCTATAAGAGTCCACTGGTGAACATTGACTTCTCAAAGAATGCCTCTTTGGGGATTCCCCCATAGTTGCCACGCTTGGCAGCCGGATTGGCAGCTGTCATAGTTTTGAGCTGCTGGCAGGAAGATGCTACTCTCCCTCTCCTGTTTCCGTTTCCCCCTGTGGCCCATTACACACGGGACGATATGGGGTATTGGATATACTTACACCGTCACTAAATCATAATTCGTTAATTTAATTACAAGATAGTGGAGATATCTGCTTTAAAAAAATTAATGGATTAATATTTTTAAGTACTGTGGAATATTATTTTATATGTTAATTTACGCGTTATTTTACTTTTTGAGCTGCTGAATTTGCTACGTTTTTCATTTTGATATTTTAATTGTGAACGTTTTGCTGTGCAAAATAAATAAAACAAGAGCATT
Organism: Parnassius apollo; assembly: GCA_907164705.1. NCBI lineage: Eukaryota > Metazoa > Arthropoda > Insecta > Lepidoptera > Papilionidae > Parnassius > Parnassius apollo. Next base: position 25,026,584 of record CAJQZP010000885.1, on the reverse strand, counting down.
TATAAAGAGCACTTGCTTTACAATAGAAAATGTCGCATTGTTCTGTTTGTGTAAAAAATAATTCTGCCTTAACGAAAAATCTAGAGTGACTTAAAACAAACTAAAAGCAATTCAAAATAAGTATCTTAATCGTTCTTGTTCATAAACAAATGAAAATAAGGTCTCAAAGATATATGAAGTCCGTTAACGCCAACAAGCATTATGGAGCGCAACGGATTCTCAGAAATGCAGGGCTACATATGCCTACGAGCAGGTCTACATAGATGGTAACTTTTCTTTTTTTACGTAATGTAATGTAAGGTTTAGCATATAGTTGCGGCACTGAAAGCTTCGGACTCCCATCCCGCACGGGACTGATTGTAAAACCAACAAACAATTGTTCCGCATATGATTTTTTTGTAAACTACCCACACAATACAGGAGATCTTAGTGTGAGGGTAACGTTTTAAGAAGAGAAACAAAAAGCAAAGACGTATATTATACATCTGGACAAAAGCTTCTTTTCTAAATAGATTTTGGAGCAGAGAAGTTCCACAGCACTATACTTAAACGTGCAGTATGGAAATACTCGCACTATACCATCTTTAGAAGATAAGGTTGGTAAACAGTTGAAAATCATAACTAAAAACGAAATTAGCTATTACTGATAATGGTGAAAAATTACTAAGAATTGGTAAGCTCTTTTAAATCCGTGCAATATCTATACCTTAAGAAATATTTTATACAACGAAGTAACGAACGAATATCGTCTAATAGTTAATTATGCGAGTTTTATTACCATGCAGTTCTGTAAACATCAGGTGATGGTAATAGGCACCTGCAGTCCATGGACATCTGGAGCTAATATTTAAAAAAAAGGTTAGAAATGCGTTGCCACCTCTGAGAACAAAATGAAATGCCTCACAGCCGATAACCATACTAGCTCTCAATACCCTACTTATCAGACCACACCAGTGTTGACACTGCTGGTTGGCGACAGAAAAGGGTTGGAGTTCTTAAAAAGTCCATCAGGAAGGTCCTATTGAAGATCCTATGGCTGAGATAGTGGCAGAACAGTGAAGAACGGTCTGCCCAGCAATGGATAGCTAAGAGATGAAGTAGAGGTTTAGGGTGTATAAGGGACGGTGACATTTTGATGTTTTATTGCCTAAAAAATAATTTTAAATTTATTTTATTGTTCTGAATTTGTTGTTCATTTTGCAGATGATGGTAGTAAGAAAATAAAAGGTCTACGGGATCCTTTTTAGAAAATGTTATAGTCATCCAGTCAAACCATAATTCCAAATCAAGATTATTATTAAAGTACCAATATCCTTTTCGCTCCCGCCTGTCGTCGAATATAAACGTTTTACTAGTCCGTGATCGTTGATTTTTATTTGATAAATTGATAATCTTTGTAATAAATTAAGTCGCTAAAATAGGAGAACATATTTGTGAAGGAGCTGGCGAGAAAAATTTCGTCGTGTCTGCGAGCCTAGTACATCGAAACGGCGCGTGAGTCACATCTATCTGTTAATTAAAGAACCAATCCTAAAAGCCCACTTTGCACTATCTTGGAATAAATACACGCCCATTGTACTGATATTGGCTAAACATCTCACTACGTGACATGCCCTCCTAGACGACTTTTGTTCACATTAACCTATAAGCGTACGCGTAATATCCACTAATTTATAAAGAGAAAATAAAGCTGCGTACACAACATATTGTAAGATTTTAAATATCAAATAATTAATTATCTACTAGTATAAAAGTATGGAATCCAGTATGAATAAATCGTTCTCGGAAACAAACCTGACGGCAATAAATAAAGCAGAATCGAATTCTTCCATCAAAAATGTCACAAGCCGCAGCAAAAGAAAGAGACATGAAGAAGATATTAGCATTGAATTTTCCATATTCAAGGAAGAAATAAAAAATTTGATAATTTCTTTGACAAGCAAGCACGGAGAAGAAATGAAAAAAATAGCACCAACACTTGCGGATATCCAAAAATCGAACCAAAATATAGAAAACTCCATTGCATTCCTCACCACACAGAATGAAGAATACAAAAAGAAAATTGAAAAATTAGAAATTCAAGCGCAAGAAGATCGTAAATATATAACTATTCTAGAAGATAAAATAGAAGATATGCAGAAAGGGATGAGGAAAACAAGTTTCGAAGTAAAGAACGTACCAAAGAAAGAAAATGAGACGAAAGAAGATTTAGTAGAAATGGTCACATGTCTTTCAAAGAATATAGGCTGTGAAATAAACAGGGCAGAGATAAAAGATATTTACAGAGTGCGAGTAAAAAAAGAAGGAGTGAAAAATACACCAATTGTAGTAGAAATGACTTCAAGTTTCATAAAAAACCACTTCCTCAAAATGAGCAAATCATTCAATATTAAAAATAAAACAAAAATTTGTGCAAAACATCTAGGATTTCGAACATCTGAAGACACCCCTGTCTTTGTTTCGGAAAATCTGACTGCCAAAGCATCGCGCTTATATTTCCTTGGAAGAGACCTGGTTAAGTCCAAATCTTATAAGTTCTGCTGGACTTCCTATGGAAAAGTTTACATACGAAAGGATGAAAACTCTCGCATTATTCAGATTAAGGATGAACGGCAAATACAACAGTTATTACAAAAAGAATGACTATATAAAATATATTATATACTATTGAGTTTATTACTAGGATATAAGTGTAAAAACTTGACTTTCCTATTTGAATCTCTTAATAATAATCTTAAGTTTACACAATATATAAACACACAAAAAATACTTGAACGCTTGATCATACCAATATACACACTTCCTTACACTTTACTAATTACTACTTGCAATTCAGTTTACTGCTTTAACACTTACCTCAGACTTACTTTTTAAAAATAACTACTTATAAAATCGCCTGTGTACCGTCAAAATATTTACTAGGGCACATTTTTATAAAATACTTTTGTAAAACCACAAACAATCATCACCAGAAGCCATCCAAATTCAGTGTTATTAGTTCTATTTGCTTTTATGATGGATAGTTCCTTAACCTTGTTGAAAGAAATAGACGATACCGAAATCGCAAATTCTTTATCTTGCGATATTGAAGATTTGCATAAATACATATGTTTGAACAAAAAAGATTTGACAGTTGTTACGCAGAACATCAGAAGTGTTTATAAAAACTTAGACGACTTGCAATTAACATTATCTAGCCTTACCTTTGAAGTAGATCTGCTAATTCTAACAGAATGCTGGCTTGATAGTAATAAGCACCTGCCACAAATTGCAAATTACACATCATTTGTTACTATGCAACATCTTAACCAAAATGACGGAGTGACAGTTTTCTATAAAAATAACCTTAAACCTAAAATAAAAGAAATAAAATTAGAGCATGCCTCTTGTTTACAAATAGAAATCTTTAATCATGTAATATTAGGTATTTACAGATCACCTTCACATACAAATACTGAGAAATTTATTGAATCTTTGCAACAACATCTCAACACGATTAAAAACAAACAAAATATAATTATTACTGGAGATATCAACATAAATCTTATTCCAAAACCTAACGAACTAAATAGCGAGCAAAGAAATAGACTTAACTATTTAGAGGTTCTTTCCACTTTCGGCTTATTACCGGGACATACAATTGCTACAAGGGAAAATAGTTGTCTGGATCATGTTATACTTAAATTAAATAGGAAAAAGACACAAGCAAATATAGCGGTAATAAATACATCTATCACTGATCACTATATGGTGTTCTTTAGTTTAACTAAAACTAAAGAGATAAAAACTTCTCCACGTACAAAAACGTATATTGATTTTGATAAGGCGGTCACTAGCCTTGCTAATAAAAATTTATCTACTTTACTATTATGTGATGATCCTAATAAAATTATAGAAATATTAATAAACAAAATTGCAGAATCTTTACACGAAAACACAAATACTATCAGTATTCCAAAAAATAGACGTGCCATTAAACCATGGATAACTGCAGGTATTCTCAGATGCATTAAAAATAGAAATAAAATGCAAAAACGACTTAAAAACAACCCTTTTGATGAAATTTTGAGAATAACATATAAAAGATACCGCAATTACTGTAACAGCTGTATTAAAAAGTTAAAACGTGCATATGAAGGAACATTATTATTAGACAAAAATCCTAAAGTATTATGGAGTAATATAAAAAATATTATACACGCTAAGGAAAACAAAACGACTAATATTGGATTATTAGACATAGAACCAAGCCCTACTCAATCTGTTAATGCAGTCAATAATTTTTTCGCAAATGTTGGGTGTAAACTTGCCGAAGAAATTCAAAAGAATACTGCACACGATCACATTAGACATATTTCAGCACACATAATTTTTAACCAACTCTCATCTTTCGCCATCTTAGATACTAATTCTGACGAAGTTCGAAATATAATAATGAACTTAAAATCTGATAGCGCTCCGGGCTGTGATAACATACCCACAAAATTTTTAAAATTGGCAAGTTCTTTATTACTTCCGATAGTTTGTCACTTGGCTAACCTCTGTTTTTCTAAAGGTATATTTCCAACTTTCCTTAAACGTTCCATAGTTACACCTATATACAAGAATGGAAACAGAGAAGACATAAATAATTATAGGCCTATTTCCATCTTACCAGCTTTATCCAAAATCCTAGAAAAATTAATTAATAACAGATTAATACAATATTTAGAGAAATATAATATTCTATCGCAGACACAGTATGGTTTTAGAAGAGGAAAAAACACACAAAACGCTGTCATAGATCTAACTACATATATAGTCGAGCATCTAGACCAAAATAAAAAATGTCTAACGGTATTTTTAGACTTAAAAAAGGCATTTGACACCGTCTCTGTACCCATACTTCTTTGGAAGTTGGAAAGGATTGGTATAAGAGAAGCCCAACTAGATTTAATGAGAGATTACTTAAGTAACAGAATGCAAAGTACTAGAATAGGCAATCACATTAGTAATGATCTCCCAATAAGTTTTGGGGTGCCGCAAGGCAGTGTTCTTGGCCCTACCTTGTTTCTCATTTATATTAATGATCTCGGTAAATTGAAACTTGATAATGGTAAAATTTATTCGTATGCGGACGACACCGCTGTCGTTTTCACAGGTAAATCGTGGGATGAAGTATATGAAAAAGCTGAATTTGGGCTGTCCAAAATTGCGAATTGGCTCACAATGAACTTGCTCACCCTTAACGCGTTTAAAACAAAATATATATGCTTTTCCATCAACAAACGTACACAACCTACAACACGCAATCTCAAAATACACAACTGTGATTTGCGCAACAATTGCACGTGTCCTACTATAGAAAAAGTTACTAATACTAGATACTTAGGGGTTATAATTGACCAAACACTCACATGGTACTCACATATAGAAGCAACTAATAACAGGTTACGAAAACTTACTTGGGTCTTTAAAACCCTCAGGCATGTCGCAACTCGTAAACTTCTAAATCAAATATATGCTGCATTAGCCCAATCGATTTTGACATATTGTGTACCAGTTTGGGGTGGTGCTCCGAAAACAAAACTCTTACAATTAGAACGTGGTCAACGTTCATTAATAAAGGTAATGTACAACAAACCATACAGATTTCCTACAGAAGAACTTTACTCAGTTAGCGGTTTATTGAGTGTTAGAAAGTTATACATTTTAAATTTATTGCTAACAATACACAAAACAACTTTCTACAACTGCAAAAGTAGTAATAGACGAGGAAAAGTTTTTGAATTAACTCTAGTTAAAACAAATTTTGCTAGTCACCAATTTAAGCGACAGGCTGGTTATTTATACAACGTAGTCAATAAAAAACTAAACATCTATGCACTGAATTCTAATGAGCTCAAAAAGATAGTCACAGAATGGCTTCTTAAACTTAACTACGATGAGGTCGAGGCATTATTAAAAGTTAGTAAGTAAATAAACTTTACATACGCATACAAACACACACACACACACACACACACACACACACACACACACATTATACAGAACCCTTATTAATTAAATATAAGCTTAGTTACTTGTATTTTTTATTTTTATTTTAGTAAATGTAATTAAAGTTAGTTAAATAATAAACAAAAAAATGTAATTCTAGCTATAGAAGAGCGGGACATCCTGCCACAAGTATATATTTACTTAAAAGGATGTCTCACTTACTCCCTTATCTATGTAATGTGTGATATATTTTTAAAGAAATAAATAATTTTTAATTTTAATTTTTTTTTTAATATGAAAATATAAGATTTAAGAAAAGAAAGTAGTATTTAACTGTTGTTCATACAATTCCTACAGATTATTTGAAGTTAGTGTTGTACAAATGTTGTACAAATACGGTAAAATGTCCCCTTACTATCAATTAGTTTACTCATTCAACGGTTCGACGACTTTTTATCGCTTACAAATAATTACTTTTTTTATAGGATAGGGTGACAAATGAGCACACAGTTCATCTGTTGGTAAGTGGTTACTGTGGCCCATAGACATCTAAATCTATTCTCGATTACGAATCAAAATGCAGATGCGTTGTCACCCGTGAGGACTAAGATGGAATGCCTTGTTGTAAAGAGGATCTCCGGTTCTCTACACTCACCATACGAAGCACAGCAGCATTTTACGCTGGTATTCTGTGAGAGCATGGTCCTTCCCCGGTCGAGCCGACCCATTCGTGCTACAACAATTAATACTGCAGAATGGCTCTACCACGTATCAAAGGATTTGGATCTGGATGATTCTCCATGTGCAACTTATATATGTTTTTACATCTGATGTATGTTAAATTAAGTTAATATTAATAAAATGGATATAATAGGATCACGCACGTGAGATGGTGGCGTAAGAATATACTTATTTAAAAATAATAATATTTTTTATTATTAGAATGACAAAAAAACAAATAAATTAATCTGCTGGGAAATTGTCTTTAGAAAATACGTTTTGTTTCTACTATTGATGCTTACGAATTCTACCTACCCATAGAATACCATTTCCGATTACTGTTAAGCGCCTGTTTGTCGTCATCGATTACGAGTCATTCGATCTCGTTTAATTTTTTCATCAGTAGAGAACTAATAGAGGTATTGTCATATTTTGTCTAGAATATTATAGTTACAAACCAACTTATAGTTCACGTGATGGTAAGTAGCTATAAAAACCTGCAGCCAACTTAATACAGATGCATTTGAAGACTAAGATGGAATACTATACAAACTATTATTGTACTGACCCCCTTTAACCTTCAGACTGAAATTCAGTTGTGCACGCATTGCTTTTTAGCGCCAGAAATAGTTAAAAAAGTGATACCTACTCAGAAACCTCCTAGACAGTAAAGGAAACTTTACATTTCACCATGTATAACTCGATAAAATACTCGCAAAACTTATTAACATTTAAATTCTTATTCGTAACAAATAATACAAGGCAATCTAAGATACAAACAGGATACACTAGATAACCATATTAAACACATTTCGTACCCAATTATACGGCAGCTGCCCTGAATCATACACAACATAATAAATAATCAACAGATTTTTACGGCGTGCGAGAGCATGCATTCCTTTTATTTTTAAAATAAATACAAACAAGTGTAAAAGTGCAAAAAAGTAATCACGCTGTGTTTCAAGGCGGTCACCAATTCAAGTGTTGACCTTGCCCAACGTTACTTAACTTCATGATCGGACGAAAGCCGATGTGTACAACGTAAGTAAGAAGCCCTCTTAATTTGTAGACAGAAAAATTTTTCATTCATACATAAATTTCATATGGACAAACTCCCCAGACCTCAAAAAAATATTTGTTGGAAATTCAAATATTTGTTTGGGTCTGGATGCGGGAATCAAATTCGTAGTCCCACAGCGCTGCAGCCAAGTGATTAGTAATTGTGCTGCTTATATATAAACATATAATTTATTGACAAATTTCTTAACGCCTCGCATAAATAACTAATAATTCTCAAGTTATTATACGCCCTAACTTATAATTTACAAATATGACAAGTGTATTAACTTTCTTTCTCACAATACGAGTATTGTTCTTTCACATCCAGTGAATGAGACAATTTGTTTTTTCAAAACTCAAAGATTTTTGAAGAAACAAATTGTCTCATTCACTTTTAAAACGACATTGGCTTATCTCTATATATAAAAATCAATTACTGTCCGTAAGTCTCGCTAAAACTTGAAAACGACTGGAACAATTCCGATAAATGTTTTTGTGTACGTTTGAGTATTTCCCTGGATTCACAATTAGAGCCGGTAGATGGCGCTGTTGTCGAGATCCAGAAATCACCCGTGCGAAGTCCGGACGGATCGCTAGTACTCAATACTTTACACAATACAACGATATAACTTTCCCATCAGAGTAACATAATCGCACTGCTGAATAATTAATGAAATATCCGTAGCTTTCCATTGTATCCCAACATCACCCAGGATTATATCATTGATATTTTTGAAGATCTTATGTTTTTTACAGAATGATTTGACAAACTACCATACAGTCCACCTGATGAAGTAAGAAGAGTAAGTAGATGCTGTGGCCTATAGATATAATGCGTTGTCACCCCTAAGGAATTCCGCGTTTCCAGTACAAAGATTCTCCGGTTGTCTGCACTCACCATACGAAACGCAGAAGCATTAAGCTGCTATTTTACGTTGGTATTCTGTGAGAGCGTGGTCCCCGTTTGAGTCGACCCATTCGTGCTACAACCATAACATGGTTGCAGCATGGCTCTACCACGTAACAAAATGTATTATTTAAATTTCAATTGTGATTACACTCGTATATCTTTAACATCTCGATATCGCAGCGTTAAGACATTTGTTTGCAGCACCCTGGCTCTGAGTCTCTAGTTTGATTCCCGTATGTGACAAGTGTTATCGCATACAATTTAATTAAACAGTGTCGACTATGAAAAATTTATCCAGGTTTGTGCATTTTAATGTGTAAATGTCTAACGTCTCCTCAATCAAAATAAAATAATACGCTCCGTAGCGATAATGGTTTTTTTTCGGCTTTACTTTTACCGCGATGTTTTTATGAACAAATAATTTTACTAACAACGTATAATTTGCTCTTCTGTTTTAATTTTATACATACACACAGCGTCTGCTGTATTAGACATAATTACATTTAATGGACGCACGTACGCTACAGCCACACATGTTATAGAGGAGACAAATTCTCAAGGGACATGTTACACATTTCCAACGCTAACACGTATCTTAAATTCATATTATGAAAATTCTTTTTTTTTTATAGCCAAATAAGTTTCTGTGTTGTGGGTCACTACATCTACATTTCAAATTAAACTAATTTTATGGTCTCAAAGGGACTGTTTCTCGTATTCATGAACGCTATATTTCAAACTAAATAAAAAATAAGCGTAATAAAATTCGAAAAATTATTTTTACTCAAAATTTTCAAACTCATGTTTTGAGTGAACTAGAGAACCTGTCAATCCATCTCGTAGTTTCAATTTATGACATGAGTCGTAAAAATATAGTGAAGAATAATACGAGGAAAATCTAGGTATTCCACAGATTTTGAACCAAAAGTCTAAAATCTAGTTTAAAATTCCTTTCTACGTTTACGACTACATGAATGAATGACGTCTATGATGCGAAGAGTTTTAGTAATTTGACAGCCAAACGACCTCATTATAATAATTGAATTTAGTGGTATTATATGAAGTATGAACTAGTAAATGCCGTAAAATACAAATGGTAGTTCTAGGTAAGGACGCTTAGGTTTTAAGGTTAGGTCAAGAACACTTTTGTCCGTATCTATAACATCTGCTACGCGGTTTTTAGCTCCAATGTTACTTTTGCTTTGTTCAGATGTTGTCGCCGTAATCTATAATCGGTAGAAAGAAAGTCATGGATTGTTTTAAATATAAAAGAGTAATTAAACGTTTCTTACTTAATTAATTACTTTTTTTCTATATCCACAGGTGTTTACATAATATACAAATACAATTACTAATGTGAAATGGTCGATTCGATTTTGATTCAGATCAGGTTTGAGACAGATATGATTTGATAACAAAATCTATAACTTTGTAAACGTTATATATGTGGTAGAGCCACGCTGTAGTTATTATGGTTGTAGCGTCAATGGACCACGCTCTCACAGAATACCAGCGTAAAATAGCAGCTTAATGCTGCTGTGTTTCGTATGGTGAGTGTAGAGATCCGGAGACCCGTTTTACTGAAATCGAGGCAATCCATCTTAGTCCTCAAGGGTGAAAACGCGTCTGCATTTTGAATCTTAATTGAGGTTAAATGTAGATGTCTATGGGCCACAGCATCCACTTACCATCAAGTGGACTGTGTGTTCGTTTGTCACCCTTATCATATTAAAAAAAAACATTTTTTTTTCGTTAAAGAAATGTTAGGTGGCTAGCTTCCTACACAATCACAAACCCAATATATCATTTAGTCGTCTCTTTCGACATGCTAAAAAGCATGGTGACACTTTTTTTTGTTATAAGTCCAATTTTAACATGAGACATCACAAAATGGACGATACAAATGGGTCAAAATACATAAACAGTCTTAGGGGAAGAATGCTGCAAACTTTCGTGTAGAAATTTCATAATTGTACTCATTAACACTTACACGTCTGATTCTTCATAACATGCCGAACAAATTAAATTGTAGAAAAGATTTCAAAGAAAATTGATATAAATGTACATTGTAGTTGATTGAAAATCATCTTTATACAGAATTCTGTCAGAGCTGTAAGAGTTCTCCTTGATTTTACGATATTTTAAATTAGATTTTGTTCTGAGTGCTATCCCACTAGTCATTTATCTCAATATCCGAGGCAGCGACGTAACTTGAGTTTCGATATTAATGATGTTACCCAAAACCCTTGCGTTTTTTTTTTTTTAATAAAAGTTTCCTTATTGAATAAACTAATTTGTTATTTATAACAATTTCTTAAATTTGTGCGAACACTACACATTGCATAAAACTATATATACGGATTTTATCGCGTTTAATTAACTTATTTTTAAACCAGATGTTTCGGGTGCTTTACAGCGCCCATGGTCACGGGGGGACGATTGTAAATCACCCGAAACGTCCGGAATTAAAAATAAGTCAAAATAAGTTAATTAAACGCAATAATATCCGTATACATAGTTTTATTCAATTTGCTATTTATGTTTAAAAATTAAATTATATTTCTAGTATAGTTTCAGTAGTAGTAGTAGTATATAAAAGATAAATTGTTAGCCCTATTCAGTGGGCTACTTGAGTAAGTACACAGTTTTAACTAGCGAACCATCCAGGCTCTCTATTAGTTTCATTTATGGCATCATTGAGATTTAAGATAATTATCAACGACCAGGTATTTTATAAATGTTTCCATATCATAAACCAATTCTAAGCTTTTCGAATAAAATATCCCATCAAAAACATAAATGTCAAACGAGAGCCAAGTTCAATATTATGATATATGCCTTGGTTGTTGACTTCAACGACAAAAGAAGTGAGATCTAAATCGGTGCCAAGTTCAATGGTCAGCTGTGAAATTTATTTATAACAACATAAAATATCGTTTCTTCTTATAACTTAGGATAATATATTGTAGCCTATGGTCTGACTTGGCTAGTTCTCATATACTACTTTTTTCTTAAAATTAATACCAAATGGTTTTTGTTAAACTGCTGTATTTTCTACGTTTATGGGGTATAATTGTCTTTTTGTGTTATTTTCTTGTACCTTTGATATGTTTGAGTGAATTGCCCATTATCCGGAATATTTTTCACGCATTTTCTGTTTATACTTAATTTAGCCAAGTCGGGCGGTATAACGTGCGTAGATGGTTGTACTCTACAATAAAGCTCTTGATTTAACTTGGATCTAAATTGATAAGATACTCCATCTAAGGTTTTAGCTCTAGAGAGTCCAACGTAAGCCTGTCCTCTACTAAATATAGAGGAGCCTATGTTGAAATGAGCACTGTCAAGGCTAAGGCCCTGTGATTTGTGGATAGTAATAACATATGCTAAGCAAATAAGGAATTATTCCATGTGAACATATACATTACTTAATATAGAATAGGCAGCTTCCATCGGGAGGCATTGGAATAATTCGGTGTAATATAAGTGTGTCACCCACCCGTAATTCCATTGTACGACTCATTGTACAATATACGTAATAAAAAGGTAATTATTTAAGACGATTACATAACAAATTACCTGTTATCTATTGGATTCTCAAGAAATTTTGTTACCATACCAATAAAGTCTCATTTTCACTCATTCAGAGTTAGGTATACATACCTACTTATAACTATTCTAAAATTATTATTAATTTTTGAATTAAACTATTTCCTATACCATCTAGACACGCGGTGCGTACTTACTAAAAGAATTGTAATAATAATATAAACACAAATATATAAGTATTTTTTAAGAAAACCTATTAATTTCGTAGCATAAATCGCCACCTCATAGGTCAGATACCAACCGGACAGTAAAACGGCACTCGCGTTTATGAGCGCTGCTGCCAGTGCCACCTGCCACTCGCTCGGACGTCGGACACGTTCGCGTCAAGGTTTTATCGCACCGCTCCCACCCCGCTCTTCCGGCAGTGTGACGCGCGTTGTATACATGTTCCTAATAGAATCAATTAAGTGAAAAATTATAATGAAATGATAAAAATTCATCAGTTTCTGATTTATTCCTTTGTATTCACCTAATTACCTATCTGCATGCAAAATTTGAACTTTCTAGGTCATCTGGAACTGGGTTAGAGTTTTGATCTATAGGTCAGTCAGTGATAAAAATGACGATTTTTAGACGTTAATATCTAAATAACCGTTTTAGATGTGTTTACGAAATTCGAAGCACATATATATCTTGCAAGTCTCAATACATGTGCCAAATTTGAAACGTTTACCTATGTGAAATAGTTTTTGAGTTATGAGGGGGTCAAAAGTAGATCCAAATGGTTCGTGTAATAATACACACGGTGCTGCTCGCAGTTCTGCTTGAACTTGGCTTGACACGCTACCGCGTGTCTAAGTAGCTTAGATCACTCCTGGTGATGCTGTTTATCACTAACAGTGAAGTTTCCATTCTGAAGAACTGCCCGGACAGACAAACATTTTAAAATGACTATTCCTGTCTTTATGGCATGCAAATAACCACCATCGCTTAGAGAAATGAATGATTTTATTCAATATAGATTATTGCATGATAACTATTGAAAGTCATTTTTTTGTTTACCACTGGTTCATCAATTTTACGCAAACGTTTAGAGAAGGCATTCCATCTTAGTTCTCAGTTGTGACAACAAATCTACAATTGATTTTTAATGAACGACATTAACGGCTCCTGCGATCCACTTAACATCAGGTTAACTTTGTGTTCAAATATAAAATTTTATTCCATTTTATACACCTACATACATATACATACTTATTTTGTATCCATCGGTTACAGTAAATTCTACACAGAGAACGTGCTTGGCGGAAAATTCATGATAGTACGCACGGCGGATTGAATCTAATTGGATCAAAACAGCTGATAAAAAGAAAGAACAGTTTGACATTTATTATTTTCACTTGGAGCTAAAAACTCTTGTTAGTAGAGTTGGCAGGCTCTGTTCAAAAAGTGATAATATTTCCGGCGAAAATTTCAAATGCCATATTTAACGTGTGTTTTATCTTAGTACACTAGATTAAGATATTGCTGAGATATTTATAGTTATTAATTCATGATTATTTATTTGCATAGAATGTAGGTAGATATTACAAGAGTATTATTAGGACATAAAAGTTCCTATACATTTTGCCTTATCGAGGCGTGCAAATTTTGACTAATCAGATGTAACAATTTTTTTAATGAATTTAACTTATTTACAAATATCAAAACTATTAATTTAATTAAAAATAGTAAAAATAACTAACTAATAATTATTCTATAGCTATGGAAGTACTTTATAAACTCCCAGCAAAAAATTCAAGCATTTTTAGAGACAGATATTTAAATATGTAATTTATTACATCTTCGTTTTTCAATATAAAAATACTGAAGTTATTTGTAGAAAGTAATTGAATTAAATACCCAAGTATCAACCTACTTTCGAATTTCATTTTGTTAAGATGCATCAAATTTACCGTTGCAGCCTATTAAAAATCCATTGCTAAAGATAGGCCTTCCCCATAGGTTGCACATTTGCCATAGTTGGCACGCTTTGCTTTACTTGATAACCGCAATTTTCAAGTACCGTAGTTTTTATGTTTTGGTTGTTATTAGGAAGACGCTGCTGCCCGTTTCCTACTTTGTTTCCCTCTGTCTCCTTTTATAGATAACCTCACAGGTTGCACATTTGCCATAGTTGGCACGCTTTGCTTTACTTGATAACCGCAGTTTTCAAGTACCGTAGCTTTGATGTTTTGGTTGTTATTAGGAAGACGCTGCTGCCCGTTTCCTACTTTGTTTCCCTCTGTCTCCTTTTATAGATAACCTCACAGGTTGCACATTTGCCATAGTTGGCACGCTTTGCTTTACTTGATAACCGCAGTTTTCAAGTACCGTAGCTTTGATGTTTTGGTTGTTATTAGGAAGACGCTGCTGCCCGTTTCCTACTTTGTTTCCCTCTGTCTCCTTTTATAGATAACCTCACAGGTTGCACATTTGCCATAGTTGGCACGCTTTGCTTTACTTGATAACCGCAGTTTTCAAGTACCGTAGCTTTGATGTTTTGGTTGTTATTAGGAAGACGCTGCTGCCCGTTTCCTACTTTGTTTCCCTCTGTCTCCTTTTATAGATAACCTCACAGGTTGCACATTTGCCATAGTTGGCACGCTTTGCTTTACTTGATAACCGCAGTTTTCAAGTACCGTAGCTTTGATGCTTTGGTTGTTATTAGGAAGACGCTGCTGCCCGTTTCCTACTTTGTTTCCCTCTGTCTCCTTTTATAGATAACCTCACAGGTTGCACATTTGCCATAGTTGGCACGCTTTGCTTTACTTGATAACCGCAGTTTTCAAGTACCGTAGTTTTGATGCTTTGGTTGTTATTAGGAAGACGCTGCTGCCCGTTTCCTACTTTGTTTCCCTCTGTCTCCTTTTATAGATAACCTCACAGGTTGCACATTTGCCATAGTTGGCACGCTTTGCTTTACTTGATAACCGCAATTTTCAAGTACCGTAGTTTTGATGCTTTGGTTGTTATTAGGAAGACGCTGCTGCCCGTTTCCTACTTTGTTTCCCTCTGTCTCCTTTCATGACACCCACGGTACGATATGAGATTTTCGACATTCTTACACCGTCATTACACGATAGAGTTGCCTTAAAATTTTTTTTAATGTATTTAATAGCTTATTTTTAGTTTTTATAAATCGTTTTGTGACAAAAATATACTATATATTGGGGGGGGGGGGGATGGGGGGGGTTTTTTTTTTTTTTTTTTTTTTTTGGTTCCTTTGTTTTTTTTTTGGTTTTGTTTGTTTTTTTTTCTTTTTTCCCGCACCTCCAAAAAAAAACCCCAAAAAAAAAAAAAAAAAAAAACCCTTTTATCAAAAAAAAAAAAAACCAATAATCAGACATCTGCAATTTACATTTTATTAAGACTGTAGAATATTTATTAATATGATAAATAGATACAAAAAATAGATACAAATACTATACTAATCTGACTTTGTAAATTAATCTGATTATTATACATACTGTTAACTTTATTAATATTTCCAAAAATGCAGCATGCAGACCCGATTTACTTGCACCCTAATCCTAAAAATGAAGCTACAATGCTATATAATTAGTTTGCATACCGCGTTTATTTGCGCATTTTACATCCAGATAATACAACATTAACCCAGTACGTGAGCAAAATGAGTTCTGAATATTATAAGAAAATTACTAACACGGTGTTATAGTTTTGCAAAATGCATTTACTCGTATATAATACAATATAATTATAATTATATTATTTAGTATTACGTTTACCTCAAAACTTGAGAGCAAGAGTATACTGGTCAATAAAAAGATAGTTATAATCTATTCAAATATGTACCTACCTCAAAAATATAGCCACGCTGCAGCTACATTTCGGTTGTAGAATAAATGAGTCGGATCGATATGGGAAAAAACACGGCCTCACAGAATACCAGCGTAAAATAACAGCTTAATGATGCTGCTTTTCTTATAGTGAGTATAAAGAACTGGTGACAATTTAACGGGAAATGAGTCATGGGCTGCAGAAAAAAATGTTATTTAATTGTTTTTTGAAGAGATTTATAGTTTTTTTGAATATATTTTAAGTATATATGTGTAATATACATGTTATTAAAATTCTGTTGAATATCTTTATTTTAGTAAGAGTCTTCAGAGGTCACAACGTATCTGCATCATTTAATAAATTCTCCATCGAAGACAGATGTAGATGACAATGGACCACAGTATATACTCATCATCAGTTGGCCTGTGTGCTCGTTTGTCACCCTGATAATATAAAATAAAAATAAAACAAAAAACTATAATTGATGATTGGGCAGGGTGCACACTGAAGTATATTTATTCATACATTGTAACCGCGTGGCTTAATTACTCTAAATACTACCGGAACTAACATCTCAGTACCATATATCAAGAACATGACGACAGTAACAATGCACACAGAAAGATAAAAAAATAATAATTTAGGTTTGTGGTTTGTCGGTACGCGTTTTACCAAAATCATTTATTTTTAATTACATGTAACATGTATTTATACAACTATTTATTTAAGTAGGTAATAATAATAAAAACAGTAGTTGCCTACTAGTAGTGTTTCTAAAGGGAAGGCTTAGGATTAACAGAGTAATATAAATTAAAAAAGAAAACGTTACCCCCATACTAGGATTTTCTCCTGTATCGTGAAGACAGTTTACAAACATAAATTGCACAAGGGAAAACATCCAGACCAGGAACAATTATTTGTAGGCCATATAAATACTTGTTCCGTGGGGTATTCGAACCCGCGCCCCCCCAACACAGCTCATTGCTAAGCTACTGCGCCAGGGAACGTCATTCATCATCAGTTATTAAGTCTCGTAGTAATAATAACTTGTTGACTAATACAACATGATTGATAACAGCCCCTAGGAAAGAGGCGATGTATACCGTGCTGTTTTTGATTAATTTCTTATTTAATGGTGCGAAATATATTGTTTTATATTAGAAAGATCCTGCTGGGTTTCTTGCTGGTTCTTTTTTTTGGACAGAAGAGTTTTTACAGAACCAGTGAACCAGGTAAAAGCGCAAATGACATTGAAAAATAAATAATTATTGTATTACGTTCTGTTTTGTTCTGGGAAGCTATGTTATATTATGTTCTGTTCTGTTCAAATCTATTATGTTCTATTATCTTCTATTTTCTTCAACCCTATTTGCGGTATAGGTAAGTAGCGGCGTAAGAGAATCCCCATCCGTAACGTTACGGAAGGACTGAGGGAAATAAAACGGAAGTAGGGAAGATTGAATACAACAAACATAATTATAATTGCGGTTGCCAGCCAAATGAGGCCATCTTTGGGGAAGGCTTATGTTCAGCGGTGGACATTTGATAGTATATAGATAGTTAGTTAGATATAGATAGTTAATAGTCCATACCGAATTTATTAAATTCATTAAGCAAGTTGTAGCCTATAATTTTTTAATAAATTAATTCGACTTTAATCATATTCTAATCACAGTCGCGCTTTGCAATATATTACTAATAACGCTGGTTCTGATATTTTCTTGGTATCTTTATACACAGTGCGAGAAGTGAGTTTCTATTAGTGACTCAATAGGGTTAGGTATTTCTAAACCAATTTCAAACAGAAAGATATATTGATGTGAACAAAACGAACATATTATACTTAGTGTGTCTTGAGCTAACAAGCTAAAAGCTTCTATTAACCCGATTTGTAATAAATTGAACAAGTAGCGTTATCGTCTCTTTGCACACAATGGACGAGACGAGACAGACTTATCTGTCACGGCCCAAAGATCTCGCACTTCCCCATAACCTTGAGTGATGACCCACGATTTGTTCCGACTCCGACCCGGTCGTTACGGCCTCTTTTCAGTATTTATTTCCCTTATAATATTTTATTTTATGATCGCTCCTACGTGACGCAATGAAATATGTTTGATGTTCCTAGGGGACTGCCATCTTTGCTTTTCTGGTGTGATACCTACAAGTATAATATATTAATATTCTTGTTAACTTATACATTTGTAGGTGTTGTTAGTCATATTAAGACGTCGGTGTCAACAGTTCAGCCGTTAAAGAAGTAGATGAGGTCATCCGCCGGGGAAGGCTATCAGCCCGGGTGGTGGCCAAAGCTCTACCATCATTCAATTATTTTAAAAAAATTGAAAAATGTTTGTTAAGTTTGATTTATTCAGTCAAAGTATACTTCTATATAAATTTATATGATTGTTTTTCATCACCTGCGCTGTTTAAAGCGTATATAAAAATTACCGGCATTTCAGTGTGTTTTTATACGCGATTACATCAAAAAGTTAAAACCAAGCGTTGGTAGCGCACTATCCGTTAAAACATTGTGTGTTAAAAATTTAAGCGCAACGCTGTAATAAATCCATTTTGCTCGTAGAGAAAATTGTGTAATATATCATCGTGTTAACACCATGAGAGAACGGCCGTTCATCAACTCTAGTCCTCTAATAATATATCTTATGAATGCTATTTTATCACTTTCTCACTTTCGCGAATTGGTACAAGCTTTGAGTTTAAGCTGAGAGAAATACACTGAAAAATATTTCGAATATTATCAATTTCTTCAAATGGATGAAAATAATGACGTATTTAAAAGTTTTCTTAAAGAAAAAATATAATGAAGTTTTTTTTATACCTTTTTAAATTTGTTATTTGTACTTTTATTAAAAAAAGGCCGGAAACTTTATTGAATTCAATTTATTTACTATTGTGTAATTATTTGTTGACAAAAGACCCATGTCATCCCGTGGGTGTCGTAAGAGGTGAGTGAGGGAAACGAAACAGTACATGGGCAGCAGATTCTTCCTGATAACAACTGGAACAAAATCAACTCTGGACTCTTCTGAGAGGCTACTATGAATGCATTATGAAAATATAATAGTCATGACAAACGCAGTGTTACAGTTGCTCGCGTTTGACGAAGTGTGTAACGTAGAGTAATGACAAACGCGGTGTCGTATCGTAGTATGCTAGTTGGCGGCCGCTAGAATTTATTGGAGTGTGCAGAGTAGTCATGACAAATACGCAATCGTATTTCAGTATGACGCGTGACAGCCGTTCGCATTTGACGGAGTGTGCAGCTTAGTCATAACAAACGCGGTGTCTTATTGCAGTATGCTGAGTGCCAGCCGCTCGCGTTTGACGGAGTGTGCAGCGTAAATTTATGACAAACCCGGTGTTGTATTACAATATGCTGAGTGCCAGCAACTCGCGTTTGACGGAATGTCTAGGGTAGAGTAATGACATTTGTTTTTTATTTGTTACATTTATTTGGTACATTGTATTTTACTGAGTGATATCTACTCGAGTTGTATGAAAAAAGCGCACCACCTGGCGTGCGTGGGCCAAGTCGCAAGTTCTGCTATACGCTCACCAAGAATAAGGGTAAAGAGTTCGGCTAGTCATACGATATGAACTGACTGTGAAGTCGAGTCACTGA
Source organism: Parnassius apollo (assembly GCA_907164705.1). Taxonomy (NCBI): domain Eukaryota; kingdom Metazoa; phylum Arthropoda; class Insecta; order Lepidoptera; family Papilionidae; genus Parnassius; species Parnassius apollo. The sequence continues at coordinate 25,006,881 of CAJQZP010000885.1, read as the reverse complement.
TCACAAGCAAATACGAGGGTGGATTGAAAAGTACTCGGCCTAACACAGATCCATTCAATTCTAAAAATCAAATCTACCCACATTATTTAGTACAGTTCAGACTAGTTCATTGTGTGAAGTTCGAAACGTGTGCGATAATTAGTTGTGATTTTATAAATTTATTAACAAAGTAATCGGACATAATTTCCGCGAATGGAGCAAATCGAGCAGCGTGCCGTCATTAAGTACCTCCATAAGAAGGGGCTGTCATCAAAAGCCATCCATGATGACATGGTCAGTACATTAGGCGATTGTGCTCTGTCATATTCATCCGTCAAAAAATGGATAGCAGAATTTAAGCGTGGTAGAGAGAGTGTGAAAGATGAACCCCGCTCTGGAAGGCCTTCGACGTCAACTACTGACGAAAATATTAAAAAAGTACTTGATTTAATAATGGGAGACCGCAGATTAAAAATTAGAGAGATAGCCGAGATTATAGGCATCTCTTATGAACGAACTCAAAACATCATTGTCAACTAGTTGGGTTTCCACAAGGTGTCTGCGAGGTGGGTTCCGCGACTGCTTTCAGTTGAACAAAAAAGGACGCGATTGACTATTTCACGCGACTGTTTGGAGTTATTTAAAGCCGATGCAGATGATTTTTTGAATCGTTTTGTTACTATGGACGAAACATGGGTTCATTACTGTACACCGGAAACAAAACAACAATCAAAACAGTGGAGAAGACCTGGTTCACCACCCCTTAAAAAGGCTAAGTCGATTTTGTCGGCAAATAAGGTGATGGCTTCAGTATTCTGGGACTCGAAAGGTGTGATTGTGATTGATTATCTTGAAAGGGGTCAGACTATAAACTCTGATTACTACTGCACCTTACTACGTCATTTACGAGAGGAAATAAAAGAAAAACGTCGAGGAATGCTCAGAAGAAAAGTCCTGTTTCATCAAGATAACGCCCGTGTTCACACGTCAGTACAGTCAATGGCTGAAATTCACAACTGTGGCTTTGAACTGTTACCGCATCCGCCGTATTCACCTGATCTGGCACCATCAGACTTCTTTCTGTTCCCTAACCTAAAAAAGCACTTGGGAGGTCAAAGATTTTCGACAAACGACGAGGTCAAAGCAGCTGTAGACGCATATTTTGACTCTAAGGAAGAATCATTTTTTTTCAACGGTCTAAATGCTTGGAAGGGGAGGTGGCAAAAGTGTATTGAACTTGATGGTGATTATGTAGAAAAATAAAAATATAACTGATTTAGTATGTGTTTATTTTCTGGGTTGGGCCGAGTACTTTTCAATCCACCCTCGTACTAAGGCCTAACTTTTCGTCATTTTTGAGTCGTTGCAGCGTTTATAGCTGCTACAATATATTGTCGTTTTAGCACGAATGAGTTAGCTCAGCTGGGAAGGACCACACTCAAAGAGCAGCTTTGTGCTGCTAGTTTTCGTATGGTAAGTGTATATATTCGGAGCCCCGTTATGAAATGAAGCATTCCATCTTAGTCCTCAGGGGTAGTACGTAGTTACGTATCTGTATTTTGATTCTCAACTAAGAATATATGTAGATATTTTTGGGCCCACATCAGGTGAACTTAGTGCTGATTTGTCACCCTAGTTGTATAAAAATACTTAGTAATTGAGAGTCCAAAATATGCGCGAAACACGATGCTGCACCACAACCCTGCTGAATGCTTACCACTGACGCCTTAGGTTTGAAACTATTATATAATTTTACTTCAAACTATTATTTTAAAGGCATGACAAACATTGAGATTTATTCAATGTTTGTTAATTTGTTGGAAATCATGGGCCCCTTACAATAAGGTGCGACGTAACAACATCGTGCCAACTTTTGAGTTGAAGTCCCTTGCCAAAACTAGGAAAAAGAACACATGTAGAATCAGTTGCCAATCCTCCAAATCCTGAATCCAAACTAAATATAGACGTGATATCAAAACCTAAGTTTTTTCAAGCGGCCACTTTTGTTACGAAAATGCTCAGCTCGTGTGTATTTTCAAATACAAGTTCCTTGAATCGTCATTCAAAATTTTATGTTTGTTTGCATCTTTTTTCAATATGATTCCAAAGTCATTTTAATATTATATTGCAAAAAATGGAAAATTAAGGGAAAGTTATCACATAAAAATATATACCAACTCGTTTTTTACAATTATTTCGACATAAAAACGGCAAAAAGTTAACTGGTGATAATTGATCCATATGAGTGTACCTGTTGATTGACACTATTCCATGCTAAATCAAATGTGTCGTAATTTTCTACCCGGCGAAAATGTTTCACTGGCAATGAACCAGCAAAAACAGTGGGATATTCCGTTGACACAGTGTCCAAAAAAATTTGTTTTATAATTTTCTTAGTGACCAATATCAGGCCGCCTTTCACCTGTTTCGAATAAGGAATCTAGTCCAGCATGCTTGCGCAACCACGTAGGAATCCCTGCCCCTACGGTAGCTGCGTCAACCAGTGTGTGCTCTACGGGTTTTCATAAAAGAAAAGTTCTGGTAGGTTTTCCCGTCATGGTTTCTTGAACGAAGTCATCCGAAGAGCTCTTGTCTCTATAAAGGTTCCCTAATTTTTATATCTTTGTGGAATATTTAGAGACGATAGCAGGGGAGTAAAGCCCTAGTGTGGTGGGATGCTAGCTGAACTATGTGTCGATAATATGAGTCCCTGAGAGATGTCTACATATTTGTGCCATTCGCTGTAGAGATTATCGGTCGGTACGGTGAAATTTCTACATGAACTGTATCCACGACTGGTCGTCGCTGCTGATGATGAGAGGGCTTGTTCTTTTCTCGTTAAAAGGGCTAAATAAAGCCATTCAGCGAGAAAACGCAGCCAGCGTTATTGGCATGTTACCATGGGGAGTACTGTATGATAATTTTAGTTTATTAATATCGTATACATTTTAGAATAAATTTAAAAGAAAAATAGAAGGCACCATTCATATAAATATATAAATCTTCTATTTTTACGTTCGGACATCACGCACTACGCCATCAGAGTAGCCTCGGGGTATGGGCCGGACTGAAAACCAGTGATATCACTGAGAGCGGTCCCTTTCGCAGTTTTCTGCTACAAGCACAGGTAAGTGTATTTTCTCTATACCCTGTAACTATAAGCCTGTCATGCGCAGAACTGGCCGCCGTGATCGAAAGGTTTATTATTGTTACAGCTTATCAAAGTTCATTGCTGAACCCATAGATGGTCACAAAGTACATTCTAATGATGACTGTCTGTGTATTAGTGAGGATATATTGGCAACTCTGGCTAGTTGCCACGCTAGGCAAGTTGGGTGCAAAAAATTGCGGTTAATAGTTTTTCTTTGTCAAGTTTTTCTCAGGGAGATGCTGCTGCCCATCTCCTAGGTCAGGTTTCCTTCTGTCGTCTCGTATGACGCCCGCGGGATGACATGGGGTAGTTAATATTCTTCTCTACGCCCGTCTAATAGACACGAGTCTCCTGCCGTAGTAAGGATTAATAAAATATATTTTTTGCATAATATTCGAGATGATATAGTGCCATCTCCATCACCATCATCCCCATAAATTCTTATTACGACACCTGCCAAACAAAAACTAATATTCAACATATCGAATATGAATGTATAAACTTCTATAATATTATATGACCGTTTTCACGGTCTGATAAGATATCTTTTTGTACTGCGAAATCCAGCGAAATCCCTGTTCAGATTCCTCTTGATTTTGCGAGATGCAAATTGGATTTCGCTCTGAGCGCTATTCCAATGACCGTTTATCTCAATTTCAGAGACACCAGCGTAGAACGAGATACGATATTGATATTGTAAAACGGAACATGTCCTTTTGTCGTAAATACTTCACACACTTTTTATTTGATAGGAAGTATGATGTAAATAAATAATAAGCAAACTGTTTACATTATATGCATAGTACCCGGTTGACCGGTATTTTTTGCTCGGTTTATTTTAAATTCGTGTATTTTGGAAATTATATTTACATACAAATTAAATAGTGATGAAATACTGTATCTGAGCTTGAGGTTCGTGACAATAAAAATTGCCGATAATATTACCTAAATTAACACTTTAATTTACTTTACACAAATTAAAACTTAAAACACCAATAATTAAACACACTAATTCACTTTATTCCGCTCCGAAGCTTCGCTTGTCTCGCCAAATCAACACTGCCTCGATCGCATCTTGCAGCGCCTATTTATATAAATTAGCAAAGAAGCATCCGGAATATTCAAGTAAATGCGCGCAAAGGGACGAGTGTGCGAGTGTAGATTTTCTAGAAACTTAGTTTTTCGGATGGCGCTGTCGGTTGAGGGATTTGTGATGTCATTTTCTGCAAAGCTCCCCTCGCTCTCGTTCCTGACACTAGATGGCGCTAGTTGACTTATTCACGCAACAATACGAATAATATTTTTTGATCTTAGCGACATAATAGAAAAAACTGAACTGGTTATTTGAATAAAAAATCATGAGTGCAATTAGTTTAATTTAAAATTTCGTGTTTTTTTAAAAAATACTAAAAAAAGGGATCGAAAAAATAGATTTTCTCAAAAAGGAAAGGGACTTGAAAAAAAAATTTAAAAAAGTCGGTCGGTAACGGTCTGGGCTCGAACCACGGTATTACGATTTTGTGACCGGCCAATTTACCAATTAAGCTATTTGTAATCATAAATAAACTGTCAAAATTTACCTTCTTATTCTAACGATATTGTTGCAGTTTTTAATTGCCTAAAAACACTGACAAAAAGACATTTTCTAAAAAAAAATCCTAGTTAGATCGATTTATTGCCCCCGAAACTCTCTGGACACTAAATTTTATGAAAATCGTTGGAGCCGTTTCCGAGATTCCGATTATATATATATATATATATACAAGAATTGCTCGTTTAAAGGTATAGGATATAGGAGATATTTGCATAGTTTATTTATTTTATATATTAGTAAAATGTATACCTAATGTAGTTAATTAACATTTATATTTTGTTTTTACTCTACACCTACGTCAAATTCTCACCACTTCATGGGTTGACTGGTTGAGAATGCGTCAAGTCCGCCCTTTGCATACTTTTAGTTTAATCAATATCATCATTACAGCCTTTCACAAGTCCACTGCTGAACATAGGCCTCCCCCAAGGTATGCCACAAAGCACGGTCCTGAGCCACCTGCATCCATCGACTTCCTGCATGTATTACCAGGTCGTTACTCCATTTAGTGGGGGTCGCCCTACACTTCGCCTACCGGTACGAGGCTGTCACTCGAGAACCTTTCTTCCCCATCGGTTATCGGTTCTTCGAGCTATATGGCCGGCCCATTGCCACTTCAGCTTACTAATCCGTTGGGCTATGTCGGTCACTCTGGTTTTACTGCGGATATCCTCATTTTTGAGTCTATCACGCAGAGAAACTCCGAGCATACCCCTCTCCATACCTCGCTGAGCGACCTTGAGCGTTCTGATACGGCCAGCAGTGAAGGACCACGTCTCGGTTCCGTAGATCATCACTGGCAACACGCATGTGTACAACTTAGTTTTCAGGTTTTGAGGTATACCTGACGAGAAGATGTGTCGTAATTTCCCGAACGCTGCCCAGCCGAGTTGAATCCGTCGATTGACCTTTCGGTCGAAGTTGGACTTACCTAGTCGGACTATTTGTCCCAGGTAAACGTACTCGTCAAAACCTTCGAGCTTAGTGCTCCCAACAACGACGGCATAGGTGTTACTTGGACATTAAACATGACCTTTGTATTGTCCATGTTCATCTTAAGACCTGTCCATTGGGAGGCACTATTGAGGTCATTGAGCATAGTGCTTAAGTCCTCCAGCGATTCTGCCATAAGGACTATATCGTCGGCAAATCGAAGGTGAGTGATGTAATCGCCATTGATGTTAATACCGTCAATCCTTTCCAGTCCAGTAGCTTGAAAACGTCTTCCAACGCAGCGGTGAAGAGTTTCGGGGAAATAACGTCACCCTGTATTACACCTCTCTGCAGTTGGATAGGTTCTGTACTCGGATAGCCAGCGTAGCCCTACTGTACAAACACTTCAGCTCTTCGATATACCGACAGTCAACTTGGCACCGCTGAAGAGACTGTAGCACCGCCCAAATTTCGACGGAATCAAAGGCTTTCTCATAGTCCACATACGCCATGCAAAGTAGCAGATTGTACTCTTCGGACTTCTGTACAATTTGCCGAAGAGTATGTATGTGGTCCATGGTACTAAAGCCTTTTCGGAAACCAGCTTGTTCGGGAGGCTGGAATTCGTCGAGTCTGCGTGCGAGACGATTCGTAATGACTCTCGAAAACAGCACGTAGACGCGGCTCAGAAGGGTAATCGGTCTGTAGTTCTTCAAGAGGGTGTTGTCACCTTTCTTGAAGAACAAGACCACCGCACTTCTGCTCCACGCCTCCGGAGTAGTGCCACCATGGAAAACGGAATTAAAGAGCCTCTGAAGGACTTCAAGTACCAGTTTTCCACCCGCTTTCAGAAACTCCGCTGTAATTCCATCCTCGCCCGAGGACTTACCGTTTTTAAGGTGCTGGAGAGCTATTCTAATCTCGCTCAGACTGTCGTCCGGGATATCATCGGAATAGTGTCAGATAAGACTTGCTCTTGGATCGTTACTCACACTTGTGTGCAGCGTGTGGCTCCAACGATGATATGTACAGCTGCTCATAGAACCTCTCAATATCATTCAGAATCTCAGATGTCCCAGAAACGATGCTGCCACACTCAGTCTCAGCAGGCAAATACTTTGGAGCTCTGGTTCCGCTCGATCGCTGCTTCAATACGAGCAGTATTAAAGTCCCGCCGCATGCATCTGGGGATATGTCTGTTCAGTTGCTGGTACGCTGTCAAATCTGCTGACGACTGCAGTCTCATCTCCCGTCTAACAGCCATGAGATTAAGAGTATGATCGGAGAGTTTTTGTGTTATTCTGCGGCGGGTCTTGCAGAACTTAGCTCAGCCGCATGGACAGTTTCCACGAGCTTGTCGTTCATATCGTCCACTGCATTGCAATCTTCTAGGCACTGAAAACGGTTACGTAACTCGAGCTGTAAAGTTTCGGGATTCTGCATTAGAGCACGAGGGGGACGGAGCGTTGACTTCATTAGGCGAGACCTCTCCAACTTAACGTTTAGGTTCGGTGTGCCTCTAACCATTTGGTGATCGCTGCCAGCTTTCACCCTTGCGATCACTGAGACATCACTGAACAGTTGGCGTCTGGTCGTCATAATGAAGTCAATCTCATTTTTGTCGACTCATCGGGGCTCAACCAGGTCCACTTCCTGTGGGGCCGCTTCTGGAAGAAAGAGTTCATCATAAAGAGTCCCTCTTTCTCCATAAAGTCGACCAGCTGCTTGACCCTACAATTCCATTGCCCTACTCCAAATTTCCCTAACTTCAGCTCACCGCTTTCTCTTGTGCCTATTTTTGCGTTGAAGTCACCCATCAACACCGTGTAGTGGGTTTTGGAGGAACGCATGGCTCTGGAAATATCCTCATACATTTCCTCCACCTCCACATCGGGATGTGCCGAGGTTGGTGCATAAACCTGTATGACTTTTAGCGAATACCGTTTGGTGATTCTGAGTATTAGGTACGCGACCCTCGTCGACACACTCCCAATCTTTACAACGTTGTTGACGAGAGACTTGTGGATGATAAATCCGACACCTTCTTGGGACAGATGGTCGCCCTGCAGAACGTAATGTAGAACAAGTTGCCGGACTCGAGGATTACCGTGTCCTCCTCCTCTCTTCGGACCTCGGATAATCTAATAATATACCAGCGCAACTTGTCTACCCCTTCTTCCAGCTCCAGTATCCTCTCGTCAGTCCTCAGGGTGCGTGCGTTATATGTTGCTAGGTCGAGTCGTCGTTAGTGGCAACCGAACCTCCACCGGAGATTCTTAGCACCCCCTGCCCCGCCGTTACCATGATCGCCAGCCAGGAATAGCGGGGCCGCCGGGCACTGAGGGCCGTTTGTTTGCGTCGTTACTCATGGGGGGATATTTGCCATAGTTGCCACGCTTGGCGAGCGGGTTGGCAACCGCAGTTTTTTATTACATTATTGTTGTTATTAGGAAGATGATGCTGCCCATCTCCTGCCTGTCTCCCTCTGTCGCCTCTTACGGCACCCACGGGAAGATATGGGGTAGTGGATACTCTCAACCGATACTACACGGCAATTACGGCACGGCACGGCATTCTTTATTGCATTCCTTAAACTTATAACTTTAGAAATGCAATAAAGAATAAATATATACATATTGACACATTTACATTTGTCATCTATACCATCAATCGATGTGAAAGAAAGATTCTCGAGTGGCAGGTTTGTAATGACAAGTGTAGTATTGGGTTACAGAAGGCAATAGGTAATAGGTAGACGGGGACTTGTGATAAGCTGTCCTAATACTGTCGTAATTAAGAAAAGTGTCAACTTCTTCTCTTTATAACCACCCTCACAATTATATGGTATAAACAACTAATGAAAAATGCACTGGTGACCAGAAAATGGCAATAACACATTGCTGAACCCAACAAAGGGAAAATAAGGAGACTTAAAATACCAATTAAATTTAGTTGACTTTTAGTGGTTAGAGTGAATGCAGTAATGGTTTGCTACTTATATCTGTAAGGTTCAAAGAAAACCTTTAATTAATCCTGATAAATTTAAATGTTGGTAATGGCGAATCTGAACCCACGACCTTTGAGTTCGCGGTTCGTACGGTGCTGTTGCTTAAACTGTTGCAAAACCCTCCTCTACATATAGATAAACCACATTGAATCAGTCGTTTGAAAGTCAGCCGACGCTGAAATCCCGGTCCGGCAATAGATTAAAGTAGCATCTAATATTGTATTCTTTTGATGTTTTCATTCATTAATTCATTACAGTCTACTAAAAGTTCACTGCTGAACATAGGCCATAGATTTCCTCATAAGGGAAAAATTTGCCATATTTGCCACGCTTGGTAGTTGGACTGGCAACTGCAGTCAGTATCTTCTTGAAAGACGACTCCATTGTTGGTGCTAAGATTTTCTAGGTTATAAAACTCCTATTCCGCCTACGAGGCCGTCTGCATGGATACCGCCCTCTTGCTTATTTCTGCTACCAAATTGCAGTGCGTGCACTGCTGTGTTACGGTTGTAGAGTGTAGGGAGCCAGTACAAATTCCAGCTGTGGAGCATTTCATCCAAGTCCTTAGAGATGACATCGCATCTGTACCGTCCTTCATAAGAAGTTTGTTGCAGAGTGTTGTTTGTTTGTTGAGTTGTTTGTCACATCCACATTACAACAAGAAATACTGCTCTGTCTGCTGCCCTTCTCCTGTTCCTATTTCCTCTGTCGCCTGACTACACTCACGGATGCGATGTAGATCTAAAAGCTGGGTATGCTAAGAAAATTATGGTTAAAATTAAAAAAAAATCAACTCTAGTCTTGTGCCTGCTCGGTAATTTTAAAGATCGCTCCGTACTAGTTCATTTCGGACAGAGAACTAGTTCGTTCTATTAGTTCCATTAGCTCTATTCGGTCATCAGTTCCATTAACCTGTTTAAATATCTATCTGTGTGGAATGGTTATCTCAGTCCGTCACTGACTGAATCAGAGAGGCATTCATTGGCTACTGTCTACGCTAACACTTCTTATTAGTTTGTGTTCTTGTCATTGATTGGCTCCTGACCGATTCTCGAGTTACGTTAACGTTTTTTGCTATTGGTGTCTTGCGAGTGTATGTGTACGAAAAGAGTGTTATACCGATTAACAATCAAAATTCGGAAACGTTTCTTTCAGTTCAGTGCCAAGATACGTTTCCTAATCGTTCATCGTTCGCGAACTACACAAGACTAAGGTATATATATACAAATAATTTTAGCGCCTTTTTATTTTGTAACTCGATTTACGGATAAAGCAAATTTCAATTTTTACAGTTTATTGTGAGGATTGTTGGCAGGGTATTAGTAGTAGGTATATTTGTAGCACTAATAGGTCGCCTCGGCCGGGGAAGGACCACGCTCTCACAGAATACCAGCGTAAAATATTAGCTTAATGCTGCTGTTTCGTACAGTGAGTGTAGAGAAGCGGAGACCCTTTTTACTGGAAACGAGGCGTTCCATCTTAGTCCTCACGGGTGACAACGCATCTGCATTTTGATTTGTAGTCGAGGATAGATGTAGATGTCTATGGGCCGCTGCAACCACTTACCATCAGGTGGACTGTGTGCTCGTTTGTCACCATCTATCTATCCTATAAAATAATGAAAAAATATTAAACGTCACACTTTTTTCGAGGCTTGCGTCGTATTATTCCATTTTTTGTAATAAAACTTCAGAATGTATCGAATGGGGGGGGGGGGGGGAGGGGGGGGGTGGGGGGGGCGCCGCGAGGGGGGGGGGGGTGGGGTGGGTTTTTCGTTACACTCACTTATCTAGACGGACGGAAAAAAGACGGAAGAAAACAAGTGAAAAGGGAAAGTGTTTTTTAATTTTAATTTTTCTTCGTGCCCTGTATGTATTGATATTAAAACCAGACAGATATAAACAGCACAACGAAAAAGATTTTTTTTTAAATTTTATACAGAAAACAATACGAATAACCTTTTTCCCCGACCTGTTAGTAATTATTTTTATAGAATGAGGGTGCGAACGAGAAAATGGTCCACCTGATGGTAAGTGAACGCTGTGGATCAACATTTATCCTCGATTAAGAATCAAAATACTGATGTGTTGTTACTCCTGAAGAGTACATCACTCACGGTCACGGAGAGGACTGAGGTATTCAACGTCCTAATAAAATGCGATAAAATCCGTAAAAACTGGTTTTATTTTATAATGTCTTGAATCTGTGTATAAAATACGAATAAACTTTTCCTCGTCCTATTATATTTATATAGTCATACGTAAGTAACCCTGTATATGCAAATTATATTATTTTTAATTACTAAAACTTTAAAGCTGTTAGATGCGAGGGAACTATGTATAATTAATTAAATTTGTGCAATAATTTTCTCACCGCAGCGCAGCTCGTACAAAGTTCTTCTATTCACGAACGGATGAACATTTATGAATCTGTTTTGCATATCATATAGTAAAAATATTCATAAAAGTAAAGTAATGAAATCATCTCGCTTCTATCAGAAATAATTCAACTAAACAGGTGACTGGTTAGTTCTTGAGTTAAGATCTGAAAGTGCAATTTTAATCACTTAACGACTTATTCAACGAAAACCACGAGCAATGGGCTAGAGTCTAGCACATGCTCGTGGTTTTCGTGGAAACTCTAGAACACTCTAGCCGCTAGAGTGTTGTTCACAGATGAGTGTCGAATAGCTTTACGTGCTGCAAACGGTCGAGAACGTGTGTAGAGAAAAAGAGGAGAGAGGTTTCTACCCATTACCACCACGCAAACTGTGAGTTTCTATGGAGGCCCAATAATGGTATGGGGAGGTGTAAGTTCCGACGCACGTACAGAGTTGGTCATCATCGATAATCGGCTTACAGCTACTCGATACATCGGGGAAGTTCTTCAGGAGCACGTAATGCATTATTTGGGGTTCATTGGACACGACCATTTCCTCCTCATGCACGATAATGCACGCCTACACGCGCCACATTGATAGGTTACTTAGACTTGAAATTAGGCAACTAAGTAAATCACTAGGCGTATACACAGGAAAAATCTGAAAGCTAGAAATACGATTCGGTGTCGAAAAAGACTCGTCAAAGTTATTTCAAATTAATCTACTTGAAACTAACGGCACCGATAATTGTGTTGACATTTAATTATTATATAAAAAATGAAAACAGTAAAGTGTATTCTATAAAAAAATATATACATAGAAGCCTTTGGGTATCAACAATGTTCGGGGTTGTCGGTTCACATTATCACATTAAACAGTTCACATTTGAATGGGCGCAAAGCTCGTAGCTTTTCCAAGAATGCATCTAAGTTCTATAATTTAAGATTCATTAAATTCTCATTTAAGACACTAGAGTGATTTTTTTATAGGATAGGGTGACAAACGAGTACACAGTCCACCTGATGGGAAGTGGTTGCTGTAACCCAAAGACATCTACATCTATCCTCGATTACGAATCCAAATGCAAATAAGTTGTCACCCGTGAGGACTAATAAGGAATGCCTCGTTTTCAGAAAAAAGGGTCTCTGGTTCTCTACACTTACCATACAAAACACAGCAGTATAGTAGCAGAATACCAGCGTCAAACCGTAAGCTACTATTTGACGCTGGTATTCTGTGAGAGCGTGGTCCTTCCCCGGTTGAACCGACCCATTAGTGCTACAACTATACTACTAATATAACTGCAGCATGGCTCTACCACGTATAAAACATAAACATAAAACGTGACATTAAAATAAATAATCATCGTCCTTGAAAAATAAAATTGAATGGATTAATTTTAATAAAAATACCTTACCGTTTAAACAACAGAATAGTATCCAGATGCACTAACGCTTTGAAGCGAATACAGAAGGAATAGTTCCATTCCGAATAGATACTTTACTGCTAGACAGAAAAGGTCCACTTCCTACTGAATTGTGTATATAGCAGAAATAAAATTTTCTCTATTATCATACTTCCGGGTTATTATTATGCAAACCAGGGTTCAATATTACGTAGTAGTGACTTTAATAATTTCGCTATCTACGCCTCAAGACTACGTAATAATCTGTTCGTGTTTAATTTCTCGACCAAAATGAAGTCAACATGACTGTATGTCTGAAATTAATTGTAACCTCCGGTAGTCATCGCAGCAATAGTATACTACTGCAGTGAACGCAGCGAAAGAATTACTAGAAGTGAAAACATTTTAAATTTCATAAGTATTCATGTAAAACTTTTGCTTGTTTGTTTTTCAGAATAATTGAAAGCTACATACACCAATGAAATCATAAGGTTTTAGTTATAAAAGCGAAGTGACAAACAAACATACAGTCCATCTGATGGTAAGTGGCTATTGCTGCAGCTCATGGATAAAATCCTGGCTGGATGAACAGCTATGAACAGCCCGTACAAACTCTCTACATGTTTCAGTTCAGAACACAGATGTGTATGCACTCCTGTTCGCTTTAGAAATATGTAAGAGCGTAGCTTACCTACTCGGACGGACTTCCAGACAGAATAGGAGTCTTATCACCTACAAAAATACAAAGAACCAGCTTGAAGATGAAAACCCCATAAAGTAGCGTGGAAAATGAATAATAAATACAAAAGTGATGCAGATGCATTTATAAATTATATCACAATACGTATAAAGTGCGATAAAATAAAGAGAAGGATTACATCAGAAACAGAAACATATTTTTATTCAATATATATTATAAATAAAACTTATTGAAAATCATTCTTTTGTTTAATTTACCGCTGTCGTGTTTGGTATGTTGGCGTGTTGTTTTTTTTTTGGGTCATTGTGTAATTATTTTTTGGGGTTTTGGTTTGGCTTTGTTCGGAAAAAACCTCCGTCCTGGGAAGAACCAGCAAGAAACCCAGCGTGACTTTTTTAAAAGAAAACAGCTTACAATCGTACATGTTACAAAATTAACAACACAAAACAAATTAGAAATAGCTTTGTAGCGATCATCTCATTCCCAGGGGTTATTCTCATCCATAAATGCCTTAATATTGTAATGTCCCTTCTTATACAAACTTTGTTTAATAAATTTGTAAAATCATGTACATCGCATTAATTACTGAATCGGTGGAGTCGAGTAATTGGTCGAGTAGCTTGTGTCTGTTCCTATTATTTACAGAATGAATATCGCTAAACCAGTGTTTGAACACATCTAATAGATTTATGCATATGTTTTCGAATACGGTCGACGTGGAAATGCCGCGAGCAGTAAATCTGCGTGCTCCACGTGGCGTCGGAACCACAAAAGTGCTTTTTGATAGACAGCCGTGGTGAGTTGGACGCTTAATGCCCTCTGTCGGATGCAGTAGAGAATTTTTAATTTAATAGCTGCCGGTATTAATAGCGCTCCAGCTTAATTGCTTCGAATGTTAAACTTGTGACAGCAGTTAAAAAAAATCATGCTATTAAATTTGTTCAGACGTCTAGTGATAAAATTTTGATTAAAAATTTGCATCGATATTAACATCGTTTTGTTTCAAAATATTTTAACTTAAAGCTAATCATTATTCAACGTGCAGTCGCGGTTTAAGAACGTCCACTCCACCATATCGTCTTGAGGGTGTCGTAAGAGATTACAGAGGAAAAATTAAACAGGAGATGGGCAGTAGTATTTTCCTAATCATCATCATTATTACAGCCCTTCACAAGTCCACTGCTGAACATAGGCCTCCCCCAAGGTATGCCACAAAGCACGGTCCTGAGCCACCTGCATCCATCGACTTCCTGCATGTCGTACCAGGTCGTCACTCCATCTAGTGGGGGGTCGCCCTACACTTCGCCTACCGGTACGAGGCTGCCACTCGAGAACCTTTTTCCCCCAACGGTTGTCAGTTCTTCGAGCTATATGGCCGGCCCATTGCCACTTCAGCTTACTATTTTTCTAATAACAACTCAAAATAAAAAACTGCACCTGCCAAGGATGGTAACTATTGCAAAATCCCCCCATGAGGAAATCTGTTACTGTCTTCAGTCGTGGACTTTTACTGCCGAGCACCGTTTAAAATCAACACAGAAAATTGCCTTTTAATAGTTTAATTAATATCAGCGACGATCAAACACGTGTCGCATCATCATCGTCATTACAGCCCATCGAAAGCCCACCGCTGAACCCTATAGCAACCGCAAACGCAATGCAATGCAATAGTTAATGATCCGCTAAAATGTACCTTAGGCACAGCTATAACTTAGTTTTCTAGAATTATTAATAAATAATTATAAACCACACGCAATATCATTGGAGTGGTAGTGGTAGTACGGAATAAAACTTAATACCAATGAATGTTTCAAATCCACCAGTCGATTGATACCGCAAACAACTTCCTCCGTACATCAGAAAATTACCGGATTAGTAAGTGTGGTTTGCTTGACGTACTTAAAGTCTCTAAGGTGGTAGTAGTCCACTACCACCACCTTGAGACTAAGTACACGCTTTGATATTAAAGTGTAGACCTCGGTTGATTATGAGTTGCAATTTATTGTAGAGATGGTTTCCAACCGCTGTAAAAACCTATTCTTTTTTATCTTTTTCCATAGTGAATCGGATTGAATATGGGGAGAGAGTTCAGTCCTGAGCTACATCATGTGCATGATGTATCAATCGACTTCTTGCATGTCTTATCAGGTAGTCACTCCATCTAGTGCGGGGACGCCCTACACTTCGTCTACCGGTACGAGGCTGTCACTCCACCCTATCGGTTGTCAGTTTCTCTAAATATATGGCGGGCCCATTGCCACTTCAGCTTACTAATCCTTTGGGTTATGTCGGTTACTCTCTTCTACTGCGGATATCCTCCCTTGTTACGTCTGTCACGCAGAGGAACCCCAAGCATAGCCCTGCTCATAGCTCGCTGAGCCACCTTGAGCATCCTCAATCAGCCAGCAGTGAAGGACTACGTCCCAGATACATAAGCTATCACTGGCAACAAGCATTGGTTGTACAATCTCGTGTTCACGGTTTGAGGTATACCTGACGAAAAGATGTGTCGTAATCTCCCGAACGCTGCCCAGCCTAGTTTAATGCCTTTTCTCTTATATACTAAACCTAAAAATACATTTATAAAAATTCACAATCACTAACATATGTGTGCCAAATCAGAAATGCAAAAAGTCGGTGCACCAAAACAACATCAATAAATTGATTACTGCAGTAAAATGAAATTTCCTTTTACAGCCTACAAATAAAAAAGGTCCTGGCTAAAAACTGCCCGTCAGTCACGTATTTTTACCACTAATTTTAAAGGCATAAAAATATTTCACAAAATGTGTTACACGTTGTTATTTTGTAATGTTTCGAAGGAATGGTCAATAATAAGTGCTAAGGATTCGAACTCCGTAAGTACTAACGACACATAGTGTTGATAGTGATAAGATTTAAAGATTTGGATTCAATTGTTTGCAAGGGAGTTTGAAATGAACATAGACGTGTATTTGCAAGTTTATTGCGCGACTGGCTAACAAAATTATTAAATGCAAATCAATAGCTTACAACTACGTACCTCTAATGTTTTAGTAACAATACCTACATTTCCATCATAATAGTGATATTTTCACTCAAATTTACCTGTACAAAGCACATTCTTAAGTCAAGAAAACTACGCCACGATTACACTGTCCCTACTGCGAAAGACTTTGTGGAAGAAGCGGCAAGAAACTCATAAGTAGACAACGTTGCCCCCAACATATACAATTGAACTTTCTAAAGTAAATACTGGAGTTAAAAAAAACCTAAGGAAGCACACTCTCGCTCTACTGGAACTAGAGTGAGAGTTTTGTGTACACTAAAAAATAAAGTTACTCAGGCCTCCTCTCATTTCTGAGAGGATTTTAGAGCAAGAGAGTGCCGCGCTGCCCTGATGCACCCTGCACTTTACATTTCTTTCTTTTTTTAATTTCACAGAAATACAGGTTCTACACTGCCGAGCACTTGGTAAAACAGATGCATTGCAGGCCTTTTAAAAAGGAGTGAGCTCGTTTCTTGAAAGTCCCTAAGTCGTATCAGTCCGCAAACATCACCTGTGGTAAACGATTCCACAATAAAGTCTTGCGAGGAAGAAAACTCCTAGTAGATTGCACAGTAGTGGACCACCAAGCGTCCAGATAATGTGGATGTTAAACGAGAGTTTTATCGCGATGTGAATTGGTGAAATTTGGAGGCTAGAATTAATCCGAACAATATCTCAGAGCACTCCTTATGGTTTATGCGATAGAAAATGCAAAGGGATGCAACATTTCTTCGCAGTGCCAGTGAATTGAGCCGATCAGAAAGAACTGGCTCGTCGACGATGCGAGCCTCTGCGCTGGATGCGGTCAAGTGGAAGGAGTTAGCACTTGATAGCCCCGGCTCAGAGATGAAAACATTATACTGTGTGTGATAAAAGTACTGGTTGTGTATGTGTTTGTGTAAATTAATTTACAGAGAGCTTATCACGGATCTGTAACCATATATATATACTCTTGTCTTACTTAGCTCATGATACTTTAAAGCATAATGTGCTATGTTACCGTTAGCGATACGGACTCCACTGCCGAACATAGGCCTCCCATAGATTGAATCACAGGAAGGGGGGGGGATATTTGCAATGGTTGGCAGGCGAGTTGGCAACCGTAGTTCTTTTACTTTTTGAAGTTATTAGGAAGAACTTGCAATCCTGACAAGAGCCCAAAAGCACTGAAAAAACAAATCCTGACATATGGTATCCCTACCTGAGTCCTAAATAGCGACATCTGGTGAACGGAAAATTATAGACCCTCATTTAGTAAACCTCGATACCGAGAAAATGCAAGATATTATACTTTATAACTAACTAGCCGTACTAAATTTTCATAAATGCTGACTATAACATGACATGAAGCAAGCAAAATATAGGGCGACCCCACATCAGTTGGAGTGATGATCTGGTAAGAGATTCTTTTTTTGGTTTCAATGGATGCAGGTAGCTCAGAACTGTGCTTTATGGCGTTCCTTGGCAGAAGACCATGTTTAGCGGTGTTATTAGTTATTTATGATGTGTTGTAATGATGATGACGGCTTGAGGCTAGGAACAAACTCAAAGCAGTAATTAAATATTACCTTAAACAATTAATATTACTCTAAAACTTACCAGTTTTTCATATGTTTTCGTTATCTAGGTAAAAAAAATCTGGTAAAAAATCAACGAACACAATATATTATTATTAAAAGTTTGCAACCTATATTAACGTTACAGACAGTTTCTGTAAAAATATCACAGTAAATAACTCACTTCTAGGATAAACCTACTTATTCCATAAGTAAGCAAGACAAGTTTTGAACAACCGACTTCAATATAAATAAAATGAGAACATCATCAATTTGATGTATTCGAAGTCAATTAAATACGCGTTATTAAGGATAGATCATAAATTACAGGTCAGATCTTGATCAAATTTATATGGAACCACACGAGATGCACTACATTTAAAAAAAAACATCGAAATCGGTTCATCCAGAAAATAATTCTGAGCGTGTTATACTTAAAAAAACATTAAGTCGAATTGAGTACCTCCAGCTTTTTGCAGTCGGTTAAAAAAGATTGCTAATTGCATTATTAGGCCTCATTACCAGATTCCTTCTTTCCGCGTAATGAAAAAGCTCATGGCGCTCATGGCGGATGTCGGAGTTGAAAAGAAGTTATCACGTTTATCTGAGTTAACGTATACTGCAATTACCCGTCGCGAAACATTCTTGGGAAGGAAGCGAACATTTCTTTGGCCCGGGAACGAGAGAAACGCTCGCGAAGGCAAAGCTAAATAGTTATTTTATCACTTTTATAGCCACTTACACTGAGCTCCGTTTGAATTATAGTGAGCACTGTCACTTTTTGTTAACTGATCATAAAGACCTTCATTTCATTAAAGTTCCTTCGGTCACAATTCATGCAGACAATTTTTTTGATGTATTATTTTACCGTTATATTATTATTATTTACTCATTTTGAAATTTTATGGCTTTAACACATTTTCACACTACATTTTAAAGTAGGGGGGATATTTCAACTTTTATAGAAATAGCACGTTAATTGTATTTTGTTCAAAAGTTATTAGGACTTAAGTTTTCTAAATTTCATGTGTCATGTGAAATTACGAGTAGTTAAAAATAAAGTAAATGAGAGGTAGGTAATCAATGCGAACGCCCCTGATTTTTTCCAGCGCAGGTAAGCGGTGGGAAACCGGTAATAAACAGCTGTTAACCGTGCTGTTGCAGTTGCTGTGACGAACGATGAACAGCAAAAGCGACAACGTGGATGAATCATCCTCAAATTGCTGGAATAGAAGTAATGCAATTAGCTTAGCAACAAAAACGCGCAAATGATTTATTATATATTAGGTAGTACAACATAGATTTTTAAATAATTTGAAGTGGAACATGGTAAAATTTAATCAAACATGTACCCACAATGTAATACTATATAGGTTAATTTTAAATTGTTATAGATAATTTTATGGTCATATACTTAGTCAGGTCATAAGTTCTGTCAAAAACTTTTTATGAAATTAATAATACACTTTTTGATAATTATATAGAAGTTATATATGAAATCAAAGGTAATTTAATTTAGAATGCAATTTTATTTAGATTATTCAAAATGCCCTCCCCTATTTTTAATATATGCCCTTAATCGACGCGGCCAATCATCAATCGCAGCACGCACCGCCCTCATGTCTATTTCTGCCGCTGCTTTAGCCAAAGATGCTCGGAGAGATTCCAAATTGTGATGAGGTTTAACGCAGGCTTTCTCCATTTCCTTTCTGTTTCCATGGGCGGTCAACCAGTTTTGCGTGCTTCGTGCCCTATGAGCTGGCGCAGAGTCCTGTTGGAGTATCCAATGTCTGTTTTTGAACATTTTTTGAGAAAGAGGTTCCACTATGTTTGTTGGTACGGTATTTTGGTATACCTCGGCATTGTTTTTTACACCTTTTTCACAGAAAAACACCTCAGTCAAGCCTGAATATGAGACTACAAACGAAACCATGAGTGACGAAGGATAATTGTGCTCGTTGAACCCTCAGAATACGTGTGCTAGCTTCTTCACTGCTGTGGGCATACATCTTATCATTTTGTTTATTGTAATTTTCTTCGATGTTAAAATTTTTTTAATCCGAAAACAAAATTTCGCTGCATTTTTTCCCGCGTACCGCCGTAACAAAACGCGGGATCTATCGAGCCTAATTTTTCAAAAAATGTCCGGTCTTCTTACGATAAGCTCGTAATCCTAAGTCTTCATTGATCACTCCTTTAACCGCGGTTCTGCTTAGGCTCATCTGAAGAGCTAAGGTTTTTTGTTTACGAACAGGATTTCGTTGGATTCGCGCCTTCACTGCTTTGATGATCGCGGGTGTCCTAACTTCTAAGCTTGTACTTTCAGTGAATCGTTTGATGGTGAGATAAACAAATCGTAGGGTTATCAATTTTTGTAAAATATTGAAAATCTCTTTTTGCGCGTAACCACAGTGGTGCAATGCGATAACCGCTACTCTATCTTCTTTCTTCGACCACTCCATATTTGAAAATGAATGTCTTTTTTATTTTCGGCAAGCGCAAACGTTATATTCTTAAAATTGAATTTCATATAACCAGTATTCAAATTTTTTAAATACTTAATATGGTTTTGACAGAACTTATGACCTGACTAAGTAATAATGAAAGGTTCTACACTCTTTGAAGTACTACCCTTAAGATAAATGAATGAAAATTGTATGCATCTGAATTTGTTTAAGTTTATTCACCCAATTTAAATAATATTAATTTATTTATAATATATTTACAATTTTAGATTAATTTGTGTATACCCATTTACGGTCTGGATATAGAAAAATAAAAAAAATTGACGATAGGCGTATTATTACGTTATTGGATTCTTTGGTCACACACAATCAAGGCTATATAATAGGAAATGGACAAAAAGGAACGGACTCACCAAATAATAGGATATAGGCTGGGGCACAACCTTGATAACCGCGTTTATGTTGCTTCTTGAAATTATATATCAGATGAAATGCCTCGTTTTCAGTAAAAATGGTCTCCGGTTCTCTACACTCATCATACGAAACACAGTAGCATTAAGTTACTATTTTACGCTGGTATTCTGTGAGATGTGACCAGTAGTTTTTGAGTTATCCTTAATAATACGTTTTGCCGAATACATTGATGATGTTCTCATTTTATTTATATTGAAGTCGGTCATACAACATTTTTAATTTTACCACTTGTCTTGCTTACTTATGGAATAAATAGGTTTTTTCTAGAGGTGAATTATTTACTGTAATATTCTTAAAGAAATTGTCTTTAACGTTAATTTAGGTTGCCAATTTTTTTTAAATAATACCTATATTCTTTTCGTGGCTATTTTTACTTGTACTGATATAAGTATACAACATGTAACATAATTAACGCACTTTGAGAAAGTAATTTGTTCAGAATCGTTTACTGAATCGATTCTTATCATTTTTAATATAGGTAATTTTTATCCCAAAAATAATTAAAACTACGTAAATTACAGTCACACTAAATCTCTACAGTCAAAACAAACTGAAATGGACCGTAACTTAAGGCAATAAGACTTTTAAGAGTGCAGTTTTATTGGTATGATTACTAACTGTCATTCAAAAACAATGAACTTTATCTCAAGCACGTTAAAGTCTTTGCGTTTGTGGATTTGTACTGTGACCACAACATTCTTCCGGAATTGGTATAACTAATTTGATAAATAATCAATGCATAAAAATGTTCAACTAATAATTCAGTGTATGTATTATGATTATAACATAATATACTAATTGGGATGTCTGAGGGTGTGCGTTAATTACGTTACATATTGTATATAGATGACGAAAACATTAGAAAAAATGGTTAGTTTTAAATTGTGTGTGTATATTTTATATTCATTAAATATTATATATTTTATTAATATAATATGTTATACATATTATTTTTAATAATATTTTATTTCGGTTTTTTCAGTATATTTTATATTACACGTTGCACTTATCCGTCAAAATATAACATTACAATGTACTTTTATGTTCGATTTATGAGGTACATATTGCATAAAGCGATATGACCACCGTTTGTAGATCATAAGTTTTCCGTCATTGTAATTGTTCAAATGCAATAAAGAGTTATCTATCTATCGACTTTAAACATCACTTTTGCCAGAAAACCATTTATATATACCAATTAATAATCTTAATAATCACTATATATTATACTAGGATGGAGATGAACCCCTAACCCTAAAATTTCAATAGAAATAAGTATTTTCTGACTTTGAGAGAAAAGTCATGACATTAAGGCCAAACCTGTCAGGATTAGACAAATTTGGTTTCTTTATAGTCCGTTCGCGTTATGTCGCCTCTACACGTTGGCCAACACAGTGGCGAATGGAGTGGCGAATATATTGGCCGAGAGTTGGTGACGGCGTCCACACGTTGGAAGGTCGTTCAATTTACTTCGGTTCGGGCTTTTTTTTGCGCCCGAAGCAATTAAAGGGCTACCCTATACGTAGGGAGGCGAAAAAATGCATTACGCATACCACGATAGCCGGTCTATCGTGGTTATGAGGGGCTCACTGTCCTACCGGGGACCCTAAGTGATACCCTCTAAAAACCGCCTTTGGGGACAGGCAACCGGCTGATTAAGCTCTATTGTGCCTTATCATGAGCGACCCTCTTTTGGGAAAAGAGGGCGCAGGCGGCTAAGTGCCGCTGAGGGAGTGCCTACGAAGGCAAGTTAATGTTAGATATTACAATAATTTTATTTAATTAGAGTTGGCCTGAGCTGCCAGGAGACAGTTCAGGTCGTTTGAAAGTTTATTAGGCGGGTCCGAGAGAGAGTTTCTCGGCCTGCGGACACGATAGCGAGAGGGGGGTGGGGCTGCATAAGAAGCTGCCTCACGAATTAAGTGGTTTGGGTGCGACTCTGAGGCTTTGAAGAAGTTCTCAGAGAGTTTTTTAAGAAATTGTTGAATTGTTGGGAGCTCTAAGTCCCGATGAAGGTCGGCATTGCGGACGTACCACGGTGCGTTCGCAGCTCGACGACAGAAGAGGTTCTGAACTATTTGGAGTTCATTTAAAATGTTAGGGTTTGCGTGGGCAAAGACGGGGCCCGCGTAGGACATGACTGGTCGTATACATACCTTGTAGAGTGTACGCTTGTTTCGAAGGGACATTTTACTGTGTCGGCCCAACATACTGTTGAGCCTACTCAGATAAAATCGTGCGTGACGGGTTACTCTTTTGACGTGGGGCTTGAAAGTGAGCCCTGTGTCTAGAGTGACACCTAAATATTTGGCGGACGTATGCCAGGGGACAGGGGTCCCTAGCATACGTATTGGTGGAGTGTTTTTGAGACGGCGTCGTTTATAATCGAAGTGGACGGCGGAGCTCTTCTCCGGGTTCACATCGATGCGCCATTTTTTGAACCAAGCTCCTAGGTCATCAACTGACTTTTGGATCTTGTTCCGTATAAGGGGTAGTGAGACACCTTTGCAGTAGATGGCAGTTTCATCTGCAAAGAGGGAGAACGGTTCGGGCCAATGTGCGGACGAATTTATAGACGACGGCTCCGTGGCGCAGTGGCTTAGCAATGAGTGGCTGTGCCGGGGACCGCGGGTTTGAATCCCGCGCGGAACAAGTATTTGTATATCCTACAAATAATTGTTTCGGGTCTGGATGTGTGTCCTTGTGCAATTTATGTTTGTAAGCTGCCTCCGCGATACGGGAGAAGATCCAAGTGTGGGGTAACGTTTTTATAAAATAATTATAAAAGAATAGTGGATATTAATGGGGCTGTAAATAGATATACGATATCCGATTAGCTTTATTTATTCTTTACATGCGTCATAAACTGGAATAAATGCCAGTAATAAGAACTTAACTTATTTTAAAGTTAAAGGAGTTATGATCGATTAGTCTATGTTTTAAAATTGGGTTTTGATTTTAAAGTTTAGCAAAACATGTACTTGCTTTTCTATCAGACATTTGATGTATATAAAAAACACCTTATAATTTATTTGATAATTTAATTGTTTTTTGAGAAAGACAAAAACAATAGCAATAAATATAATTAACACTGACTTAATAATAGGTACTAATTATAACTTATAACATAAATGAAAAACTCATGACGAGCAAAGTGGCTCAGGACCATGCTTTGCGGCAGTCTGTGGAGGAGGATGTTCACGCCCCCCAACCAATTAAAATGCATGAAATTAGAAAGTCGAGTTCACAGTGACCAGTTGAAGTCAGGTCTTCGAACAAAACGGTTGTGTATTTTGCGTGTTACTCGTTCAACATTAAATTTTGAAAATGAATAACTCACCTATTCAACCCATTACAAACTTAATCCAATTGAATTGGTTTGGGCCCAAATAAAAAATTATGTTGGTGCCAATAACTCCACGTTCAAATTGAGTGACATAAAAAAATTATTACATGACGCAATAGCATTAATAGACGCTAATCGTAGGAAGAAGTGCTGCGACCACGTGATACACGAAGAAAATACCATGTGGAATTTGGATGACATCATGGAACTTGCAGAACAAAATTCTTTCATAATTAATGTAACTGGAGAATCTAGTGATACTGATTAATGATTTAAGTAATTTTAAGAAAAATTGTTTCCATTAAACTTAATTAAATGTTTGAAAAAAAAAGGAATTTTTACTCCACTGTGAATACACCCCCTGTAGTTGCACTGATGACTCACTATTTTCTTAACGCGAACGTACTATAAGTGATTTAATTTTTGCAATGGTAAAAATCCACATTAGCTACTTACTTTACATTACTTTACTTATCTTCACGCACAATCCCTAACGGGGTAGCCAGAGAGAACAGATCGCCAAGTGTCACGATCCTTACATACCTCTTTCGCTTCTTTCAGGTTCATTAACTTCTTCATACATGCACGTCTAGGTATCCGAGTACTCTTGACCCTCCCCCTCTTCGAGCAATTTGCTCACATGGTCTTCGAAAGTTAGTCTCGGTCTACCTCGACACCTTTTAATATTTACTTTCGCTCTATATATTTTCTTCACCATTCGGTCTTCACTCATTCGTTCAACGTGCCCAAACCATTGGAGTACGCCCCTATCAATTTTTGTGATAAGGTCATCTTTCAATCCTGCCATATTACGAATCTCTTCGTTTCGCTTTCGGTCGGCTAAGGTAACGCCACACATTTTACGAAGAGATCGCATCTCCACTGCATTCAACTTGCTTTTATGCTTCTTCTGGCATACCCAGGTTTCGCTGCCATACAACAAAGTCGGTACCAACACTGCATTATGTATTGCAAGGCGTGCACTCTTCACCACGCCTTGCCTTTTTACTAATGAATTCAGGGCACCATTGACTTTGTTTCCGGCAGCGACACGCCTGTCCACATCTAAATCACATCTTCCATCCCGGCTGAAAACACTCCCCAAGTATACAATTTCATTTACCTGTTCTAGACATTCCTGATTTACCCATATTTCACATTTCGTTCTCTATTCGTCCTTTTCAAATACCAGAACCTTAGTTTTATTAGCATTCAAACGGAGACCTTTAATTTCACATTCCTCTTTCATACACGTGACTAATGCATGCAATTCTGCTTCTGATGGTGCAATAAGCACTGCATCATCAGCATACAGCAGACAATTAACTTTTATGTCACCCAATTTCACACCCAAACAGCTATTTTGCAGCTTCTGTAAACAGCTGTCGAGATACAATATGAACAGCCAGGAAGACATGACACAACCCTGTTTTACGCCCGCTTGGACGCTAAACATGGGTGACAGGTCATGCCCTACCCGCACACAGGCTTCACAGTCATAGTAAAGTGACTGCACAGCCCTTAACAATCGACAATCCACACCATATCCCGGCAACAGTTCCCACATTTTCTTCCTTATAACCTTATCAAATGCTTTCTCCAGATCCACAAAAGCACAGAAAATCTTCTGGTTAACACTCAGAAGCTTCTCCGTGATCATGCGGAGAGAAAACATTTGATCCGTGCATCCTCTTCCAGGTCTAAATCCGCATTGTGCCTCCCATAAGAATCTTTCCGATTTCTCTTGCATCCTACGTGTCAAAACCTTCGAGTAAACTTTACTTGCTAAACTGGTCAAGCTGATCGCCCGATAGCACCCGCAGTCAAAATGTGAACCTTTACCTTTATATAAAGGCACAATGACCGCGGATCGCCAATCATCCGGGACATCTCCCGTCCGCCAGCACAAATTGCACAGCAGATGGAAGCTGTCCCAGACGCGAGGCCCACCGTACTTGACCATTTCAGCAGTAACTCTGTCTAGTCCCGCAGCCTTACCACATTTCAAACTTCGAATCGCACGTTCAATCTCTTTCATGCTGATGGCCTCAGTGTCATCGAGGTCCGTGTCTGGCGTGCCAGTCACGGCGTCACCCCCGGATCCTTCACTAAGATCATGACACGCATACATTTCTCTATAAAATTCACTCCATCGCTGCATGACGTCCGATTTTTCTGAGAGGACGTCATTGGTTCTCGAAAGCACTTTGTTCATTCTTAAGGCTGTCGCACCACTCCGGGACCTTCCAACCTCTTTGAAGAGTTTGGAGTTTTCCCTAAAGTTGTGCGACAACCTCTCGTCCGCTTCTATTCTACACCTTTCACGTACTTCTTCAATCAATGTTTTCGCATGAACTTTCTGCAGCTTATATCTTTCTTTCATCTTCTCTCTCATATGCTTATCGTTACTAGAGGCCAAGTAGTCTAACCATGCCTTTTTTTTATTTTCTACAGCTTCTCTCACTTCATCATTCCACCATGCATCTCTTCTTTTACTACTACCTCTTTTTGTCGTACCACATACTTCTTCCGCTGCACTTACCATTCCATCCCTAAGGTTCTGCCATGTTCTCTCCACACATTCTTTCCTGCCATCGATGGTGTCAAGCTTTTCGGCTACCCTCGTGTGATATTTGTCCCTAGTATCCGCTTCCTGAAGCTTCCAGCTTCGGATGCGACAGACCGACTGTGGTTCTGTTACTGCCGTCCGGTAGCGCCAACCGGCGAACAAACCCCTAAATCTAGTAATTACTAGATAATGATCCGTTCCCAGGTCGGCACCCCTGAATACTCGTGTATCCATCACCTGTTTTCGCAGTCGGTCATCCACCAGGAACAAATCAATCATACTTCTCTCATTCTTTCTTTCTCTAGTGTACATATGGATTTTCCTGTGATTAAACATAGTGTTTGTCACAAGAAGACCCTTTTCCTTGCATACAGCCAGTATAAGCTTGCCAGCATCATTAACCCTTTTATCGCCAAACTTTCCAAGCACCGACTCGTATCCTGGTCGAGCGATACCTACCCATCCATTCAAATCACCACATACAACAGTTCTTTCGTTTCCCTTAACCAAATCTAGAACTTCTCTTACATTCTCCCAAAACTCCTCCAGCTCAGCCCTGGACGACGAAGCTACCGGCGCATAAACAGCCAAAAGGAATAACTTCGTCAGTCCCATTTTGAAGCGAACCCAGAGAATTCTTGAGTTCACAACCTTGTATTCAGTCATAAGATCGACCAACAGGGACGACAACAGCACTCCCACTCCCTGGTAGGCGTTCTCGCTTTCCGGGACTCCGGACCATATAGCTAACGTCCCGCCAGGGAGCTCTTCAGTACCACTGCCTTTCCGTGTGGTCTCCGACATACACACGACATCTAATTCTCTTTCTTTCATTATTTCGATCAACTCATTCGTCTTATCTCTCATGCCCCCTCTAACATTCCACGTGCCAACTCTGCACTCCGTCCTCCACCTTCCGCCGTGTCGGGCTGTGCGTGACGGGTGGCGGTCCCCATCGCCGCTTTGCGCGCTGCATTCCACACCAACGGGGACGAGCTGGTGTGCGCCGCCTTGGGGGGACGTCCTAACCCTCGTTTGTATGGGTGCGCAGCTGTGTAGAATTGCAGCCCTGAAAAGGGCTGGCAGGGGTCGCGACGAGCACGCTTCTACAATGCCCCCCACATTAGCTAGTTTATGGCAAAAACTGTCTATAGATTATGAATATATTAAGAAATAGGAACTGAATCTTGAAAACTAGTCATTAATATTTGAAATTATTTGAAATAACAAGGAAATTAAAAAGTCGTACACTGCTGACTTTAAGGCCAATCCGTATTTAATACATTAAATCTTGTTTTATGATAACTTGTATCCCTACGTCAATAGGTGGCATTAGTAGTATTTTACAAAGCAATATGGATTTACAATACAAGTTAACGTCTAGACTAATGCATAAATGATTTTTACACTTATTTTTAGTCGGCGAATTTCATCGCTTGTTACATCTCATTAGCTACGAGTTGGATTAGGTAAAATAACTATTGCACCTACACCTATTGCAATATATCATAGACCTAAATCATAATATCAAAATCAAAAATTATTGACATTATATATTACATGTATTAATAATATATAATAACACGATGAAACTACAATTTGAATTTAAAACTTAAAATATTTGCATAAATTACAAAAAATGCTTGATTTAAAACCAGTGAATTTAAAAAGAAATAGGATTAGTGTATTAAAGAAACACAATTAATAAATGTTTGTGGATCACAAAAAGTTGTCTCCGGAGTGGGGATCGAACCCACACCACTCGTTGCACTGCAGTAGCCAGCTGTCTACTTTCTGTTTACACTACTAAAACCGATAATTTTTATAGAAGATACTGACTAAGATAATTCACACTGAAAAAAATACTTTTAAATATTAAAAAATAGATAGATTTTTGTGTATTTTAAAGAAAATCTCGAAAAAATACTTGCGGATTAAAGAAAGTTATTTCCCAAGTGGTAATCGAACCTACAACACTTCCTGCACTGATATCTTAGCATCAAAAAATTTCATGATTGATATAAATACAAAAACAAAAAAATCATGTATATGTATTTACAAATAGCTATTGTAGCTCAGATAGTTAGCGCTCGCGGTAAATCTCACAGTATGCGAGCAACCCGGGTTCGAGCTCTACCGGCACAAATGAAATCGTTAAGGTTATAACCTCGAAAATTTTGTGGTTTTTCTATTTCAGATATTTTTTAAGTTTTATAGATTACAAACCAAAATTTTGGTATATGAAATTTGAATATATAAACTTGGATTACATAAAAGGAAAACATGATATCATGTAATTTTCTCGATAGAAAAAAAAATTGAAAATTAGGCTCTAATTAGTTACATTTTTCCATGACACCACAATATTTTACGAATAAATTCATGGAATTATTTTTAAGGCATTGTAAATAATCATATCTAAGTTCTCATAAGCCATTTTTAATCCATAACAAAGTTTTGTTAAAAAAATAAAAATGTTGTTTGGCGCTTACTTAGTTTTTTTCCGAACGTGTGCTCGGCTCGGTATACCTATCTCAGAGTTTGCGTAATAAGAAGTCATTGTATCACTTTAATTTTGACACTCCCTCAGTTGTCTGTTAAGCCTCATTTACATTCAGCCCCTGCCACTGCTCCTCGCGCTGCCGGCAATACTTCTCTAAATACTGCCGTAGTAGGATCGCGGGAAGTGTGCATTCACACTCTGCCCTACCAATCACATCACTTTCGGCTTTCGACTATGGCAGACGTCGAAATAATTACAGCGTCCGCGCTGTGTCTTCTTGCAATACAAAATTATGTTTTTAATTTAAAAAGATATCAAGTTCAAAAGAAGATAGATAGATAGATAGAAAATTTATTAGCTTAAAAATATGGTACATAAGATGATCAATGACGTGGAACTGACATGTTTTGACATAATTGGCATGCAAAAATGATATGAAATACAGCTAATTACACAAACCCAATGTTATATTTTAAAATTATTGCATTGCTTAATAGTTAGGTACAAACATTCTTTTTGAATTAAAATATTATGTATTAATTAAATACTTATACAGATCCACTGTATTTGAATTCTTATACAACAAATTGTTCATAAATTATTGATTGAATTATTACATTATTGTTACATAAATAATATTAAATATTATATGAGATTAGTTAAGCTATTATTATTTTAATAATTACACTACAGTATAAATTAATTCATAATTTTAATTACAATAAAATTATAATTTAAAAATCTCAGACTATTATGCAAATATTACCATTTAACTTATTTTACATTTTAATAAATAAATAATCAATATGAGTTACTAATCATTTTTAGAAATAAAATGTCAATGTTCATTAATTCCTTAAACTAAATTTTATATTAAAATAATAAATTTGACGAATTTATAATTAATTATGTACATAGGTACTATGTTATCTCAAAAAAGAAAATTCGTATTCGTAGAAGATGATGAATTGTGGTTTTTATCGTCGAAATCCCATAGTTTTTTCTGATTCCAGCAGTTCTAAAAACTTTATTGTATTTTAATTATTCCACTCGAAATGCATTTTGGTAGATCGTACTTATTTAATAACAAGACGGCACGCACGTCTGTTCATCCAGGCGCTTGGCGCGAAGTGAGCGATGGAGCTGAATGTGAACACTCCCTGCCGCTCGCGTTGCCCGTCCTTTGACTTCCGCACGAAAAACCGATATTTGAGAGATCGTCGGGCAGTGGCAGCGGCAGCGGCAGTGACAGCGCGAGTAGCCTGTTTACATACTGCCCTGCCCACTGCCCTGCTCACTTCCCTGCCCAACAGTGCTGAATATAAATGGGGCATTAGCTTCACCGACAGCAGAATAAGCCACGCTCCCAAAACTACGATTTATTTTCAAGGTATCCTCTTAATTGTAATTTTACACGAACTGGGCGGTAAAGGAAAACATTGTGAGGAAACACGCTTTTTAGGATGCAGGTTAGGATAGGCATAAAGCGAAAGTACGCAATCGGCAATTTCTTTTTTTTTATACGTCTTACCTAAGCGTGGGATCTACAATCCAACAAGACATCTACATCAAACAAAACATTAAGACAAAAAAAAGAATAATAAAATATAGAAATTTGAATAACCACAAAGCTTTATCACTAGCGTTGAAAATGACATTCCATTCGTATTAATTGAGGGAATTATTGAGAAAAATGAAAACACCAACAAAGCAAAAATGACAAAACCAAAGAGTACGGTACAAGAAGATATTAAGTCAAAGGGAAATGACACAGCCTAACATTGCGAGCATAATTTTGCGGCCTAACAATGCTCTGTCGTCCGGTTAACGGCTGCGAAAGCTTTTTATACAATGTTTCCTTCCGTCCTCAGAACGCTGTTATTGCAATTGCCATTTGTGGTGGCATGAATAAAACATTTGGATGAGATTCTGTTTATTCGATTGCGGTAACGCGTTTCTCGTTTACAATATTCTGAAAACTGACAACTAGTAATAAAATTCATGTTTGCAACTAAAAATTTACGACGTTAGAAAGAAATTAATATATGACTTAACATTTTTTTATATTAAAACAAACAAAATATTTATACAAAATTTGTATACAAACAATGTTGTATACACACTTTTTATTCTTCATCGGCCCGTGAATAGTCAAAAGTCAATAGCTGATGCTGCCATCCGCCTCACCTATTGTACGGACGATTTGCCTCAATTCTTAAGCTTTATAGGTAGATTGAAGCTTAACATTCAGTAAAGCTCTAAATCCAATATCTATTTAGATAAAAGATCCTATCATATAACATTGCTTTGGAAACCGCAACGTAATTCCTAAGGAAATGCTCATATGAATTCTAATTCTTCGACATCACCACGCAGTGACATCCTTGGGATAACAGT
This sequence comes from Parnassius apollo, assembly GCA_907164705.1. Lineage (NCBI taxonomy): Eukaryota > Metazoa > Arthropoda > Insecta > Lepidoptera > Papilionidae > Parnassius > Parnassius apollo. Next base: position 24,975,394 of record CAJQZP010000885.1, on the reverse strand, counting down.
TCAGCGACAAGTAACAGACCTAGAGGACTAACTACCTAGATTTTTTGAAGATATAGCGCTTAATTAGTTAAAACCAGTAAATTTACTAGAAACACAGAATGGTGAGCGTAATTGTATCTTTATGGAAATATTGAAAAGAATAAGTTTTTATTGATTAGAAAAAACAATTTTCAACGCCCTTCCGGACGTAAACTTACTCCAGCGCCGTCCTTTGGGGAGTTGTGGAACTAAATATGCAATGCCAGTTTCTATAATAGACCGGAAAAATGTTCAACTACAAAGGCCCTATAATGTACTCTGTGTATGGAGTGTAGTAAGGAGTACCAACTCCCATAGTGGAATAGTTGAAAAAGTGGTCATCTGCAAGCAGTAAATAACAGCTCAAAAACTCTCCACAATAGCGCTGGAGTAGCTACTGGGATGAAAAGAACTTAGCAGTTCTCGCCGGTTTAAGTGTGCTGCTAAACTGATCAGTAGCTCTAAAATCTAAAATAATTTTATTTAGTAAATATAACCTCGAAAAAGTCGTCTATCCCACTAATATTTTTGGGTGTGTTTTTTTAAAATTTACCCCTTAGCTATAGTGGCGCCACCCTTATTTAAAGGTTTTTATGGACACTTTATAACACACAGTCTGTAGTTACTTATACTTCTACACTCCATAACTCTGTGGTTACTTTGCTCAAGCAACACAAAAATGAAGGAATTTTAAATCGAATCATCACTTGTGATGAAAAGTGGATACTTTACGATAATCAGAAGCGCTCGTCGCAATGATTGAACCCTGGAGACCCAGGTAAATCCTACTCTAAACGAAAATTGGCTCAGAAAAATTTACTTGTGAGTGTTTGGTTTGGTGAGATTCTTAGCACCCCCTGCCCCGCCGTTACCCTGGTCGCCACCGTAGCCAGGAATAGCGGGGCTGCCGGGGACTGGGGCCGTCTATTTGTGTAATTCTTCAAGGGGGGTATATTGCCATAGTTGCCACGTTTGGTGAGCGTGTTGGCAACCGCAGTTTTTATCCGCAGATACGTCATAACCTCAAAGTAATTAAGTGGAATGTCTCGTTGCTAATAAAAAGGGTATCCGGTTTCTATGTTTATAGTTCTAGTATTTCTGATAATATTATGCAAAACCCATGTTGTTAATATAACACATGTTGCATTTTTAGGATCGGCTTTGAGTCTTCTACAATATATACTGAAAGTTTGTGAGAAAATGCTAAATGCACATTCAACCAGTCGTCTTCCTCGACATAACCGATAATTGAATATTCTTGTTTCATCGTCTTTAATATTTGATCTTGGAAAAGGCCGCATCATATATGTTTTAGAGGAAAAGCTTCATCTCCCAAAATTACATATGAAGTCAATATGTTTGTTCCTGGAAGTGAAGCTTTCAGAAATATTCAGTGTTCCATTTCCAGCAAATGGAAGTCTTGAGTTGAGAGAAAATGGAAGACTGAGTTGGCCAAAGTACCTCCATCTCTATTTTTCCCATAAGACCCAATATCCACGGCAAAAGAATTACAATAATTTTCTAATGTTATTAATTGTTTACTTATTTTTTTAATTGTTCGTTGTATGTTCGTGTATCGTTTATTATTGTAGCCAAATACATCGGATTTTGATTATTGACGATTCAAGACTGAATCGTGAACTGAGTCAGATTGTATAAGTGTGATGAGTTGTGAACATGATACGACTTTACCAGACCGAAATCGGATCGAAAACGAACTGTGAACGGCATTATATTAAGAATCGGCCCTCATGCTGCTGTTTTACGCTAGTATATTGTGCGAACGTGGGCCTTCCCGGTTTATGCGGCCCATTCGTGTTGCAGCCATAACAAATTAAAGCTTGGTTCCAACACGTATACGTAATGTCTTGTTACTTAAAAAGGGTAGCTGATTCTCTGAGGTTATTCGAAACATAGCAGGATTATGCTTTTTCAGGCTGGTATTCTGTGGCTGCATGGTCCTGTTCTGGTCAAGCCGACCTATTTGTGCTGCAGTCATTTGAGTTGAATTGAATAACAGCGTAAAATAGAAGCTTAATGCTGCTGTGTTTCGTATGGTGAGTGTAGAGAACCGGAGACCCTTTTTACTGGCAACGAGGTATTCCATCTTAGTTGTCACAGGTGACAACGCATCTGAATTTTGATTCGTAATCGAGGATAAATGTAGATGTCTATGGGCCACAGCAACCACTTACCATCAGGTGAACTGTTTGCTCGTCTGTAACCCTATCCTATAAAAAATTCACGATATGCTGGAGCGTGACTCTACCGCGAATAAATTAAAAGACTTGCTGTGATCGTCGACGGATAGTCATATCGCAATCGAACCAAAACCTTTGCATCGTCCGTTATGTGTACGGCACGGAATTGGAATAATCTACCGGCTGTCTCACTCGTAATTCGAATCCGGGACCACAGGAGCAGCAGTAGCTCTAACGACCACTAAAGCAACAAGGCAGTCATTCACTTATTATCAAGTGGTTTAGGTATCTTTTCTCACCTTTGTATAAAAGCACCAGTGCTTTCGCTGATAGACTTTTTAAGGAAAATACAGTAAATCCACTATAGGAATAAGCCATGTCTAACAGTTATCTGCTACGGAGTGATAAAAAAGAAGGAAATTAAATCCCGGAATAATGCAGTATGGATCATATTTTGATGCTATAATAAATGAATTTCTAATTCTGTGCAGCTCTCTAGTAACAGTATTACAAGCTAATATTCGTTCCTACTATTTAAAGTATGAACATCTTTATTCTTATCGAAACTATTTATAAACATACATTATATTTTCACAAACACAAAACCATTCTATTTTTATATCACTTACATATTAGATATAATTTTTGAATAGTTACAGTTAAACTACGTATTAATAATACTAAGTTATCGATAACAGAAGTGCGTTAGGAAGACAACTAGTCTCGTCATTTAGCAACGTACCAATTGTTGTAGGTTTGATTCTCAGCCGGGGAAAATTTTTCTTCTATCAGCACAAGATCGCACTCAGATCTCTTACGTGCCTTCATCCTCTCATCAACAAGTAACTCCTACTCCTTCACCATCTCCACATCAACAAACAAGCTATATAGAAGGGAGTATGTCCGAAATTAAAGGTTTCTTTATGTTTAAAAAAAAGATATAACCTTTTTTTATTTTTTGATAGTTTTAATCCATAAATAAAGATTACATTAAAAAAGTATACATATACATACAAAAGTATTTTATTTCTTTGTTTGTTGTGTGTAGTACATAACCCGATTTTGTTATTTCTTTGTTTGTTGTGTGTAGTACATAACCCGATTTTGACCAAAGCAGAAATGAACAAAGAGAAGAAATAACTAAATAGCATAGGTAGGAGAAATTGATGTTTTTATTTATGTTCCGAAATCATAAATATAGAAAAATTCTAGAAGGTTGTAAAAACTGTCTTCATCTATCCGGAGAAAATTAATCATATCTTTGGATTACTGACCATTTAGTACGTTTATGTGGCTTAATTTTTTGTCTCTTTTGGGGCCATATTTCACCCAGCAACTCCTCTTTTTCTATTTTCGAATAAATTAACCGAGAGGGCTAATTCCAAACCAACACGTTGGTGTTTTAAGAGAGTCGGAGGCATTTTGAAGAACTATACCGCATATGCGTTCCGCTCCAAGTCCAAACGCGTACTGCTAGGCAGGCCCGTGTGTAGGGTCTGCCTCGATAAAAGCCCCGATTTATTTCCACCCTAGATCGCCACCGATATCGTCTCGTATGTAGCCCGCTTTATGTTAATGAAGAATATAAAGTTCGCTTTCTTTTTAATTTTTGATTGACAGTTTGTGACAAGTTGCGCGGAAGGTCAGAAGTTTTTTGCGGCTTGTCGTAAAAATTTAAACATTTTAGTTAAAGTTTATAGTAACAGTGTAGATTTATTTGTATTAATATAACTGTGTATATTTGCATAAAATAGTACTACTTAAGGTACAAAAGGTCGCTCAGCGAGCTATGGAGAGGGCTATGCTTGGAGTTTCTCTGCGTGATAGACTCAGAAATGAGGATATCCGCAGTAAAACCAGAGTGACCGACATAGCCCATCGGATTAGTAAGCTGAAGTGGCAATGGGCCGGCCATATAGCTCGAAGAACCGATAACCGATGGGGAAGAAAGGTTCTCGAGTGGCAGCCTCGTACCGGTAGGCGTAGTGTAGGGCGACCCCCCACTAGATGGAGTGACGACCTGGTAAGACATGCAGGAAGTCGATGGATGCAGGTGGCTCAGGACCGTGCTTTGTGGCATTACTTGGGGGAGGCCTATGTTCAGCAGTGGACTTGTGAAGGGCTGTAATGATGAATGATGATGAAGGTACAAAATTGAAAATGTCCGAACGTATAAGGGGTAACAGTGAATTGTGACCGGTTGAAGGGGTATGAATGAATTAAATGTAAAATAAAACAAATTGACGAATGTACATAAAATCAACATAAGAATTATGGAAATATAAAAAAACAAAAAATATAAAAAACAAAACTATAAAAAAACATATTGCAAATAATAATTGATTTTCGTAAATAGAATCAGATGATCTTTTAAATACGCCTCAGTAGAATATGGTTAACTAAGTGTATTCAGTCAGTCGTAGGCCTGAAGAAAAAGTATGAAGGGAAGGTAATCTTAGTAGATCCATCAATTAAACGTTTTCCAATATATACATCAATATATGTATATATAAATATTATATAAATTGTTTCTAAAATTGAACTTCGCAGCGTTGAATAAAACCGTTCAATGAAAGTACGGTTTTCGTTGAAAGTTGACATTAGTACTTAGTAGTACGTTAACTCGTTGACGAATTCAATTAGTTGATTAACTAGTTGATAAATAAAATAAAATAAGTTAATAAAATAAAAGTAAATCAACGCTAATAAACACCACTATCTAGCGAGAGATTTAAGCCGTAAACGACGCGACCCTCCTTGAGTTCGAGAACAGAAGGGCGTGCAACTATAATAAACATTATAACGCTTTATAGAATACACATTAACTTGAATTGTAAAACCATATCGTTCTCTCTCGTTTCCAGTAAACAAGGTCTCCGTATCTCTACACTCACCATACGAAACACAGAAATATTAAGCTGCTATTTTAAAATCCTGGAACTGGATTAACAAAGAGAATCGGGTGTATAAATCAGGTTTTTTGCTATACGCATAATCACAGAGAATCATTTGGGCAAAAATCGAATAGTTTTATGCGTATTTATGGACTCACTATTCTCTAGGCATATTAACATCTTAGTTTCTGTGATAAACGGAGTTAGTTGTAGCAATGTGATTTATCCGTGGAAATCGCGACTATACTATTTGTTGACGGCGACTTTTCTTTTTTACCTCTTGCAATGTTACAAAGCTTAAGTTCGGTCTCACGAAGAATACTGTACTCATCTCTTGACTAGAACACCCAAGTGCCAGCTCCTACCCAGAATCATCGGCGACAAAGTTCTATCTGATCGACGTGATTCTTTTAGTTGCAAAGAGATATTGCATCCATTTGCGTTTTCTATCGCATTTACCACAGAGAGTGCTCGGAGGAATTGTTTAGAATAACAGACAAGTGGACGATCTCCTTGCTGGACCACGACATCGACTTAAAATACATAAAGCATTTTAAGTACGCATACACGAGTTAGTTCTTTCACCGTATATCCAGTAATTGCGCATTATTTAACTTTCAAAAAATATTCTTGTAATACATATTGAATAAAAAATATTTTTTCCATTCTATTCTATGCTACTCCATTCTGAAATCACAACAAATACATTAATTCTTGAAATTGAAGGAGATTAATTATATATTACGCCGACAACTCTTACCGTTACAGTCGATTAAAGTCCACTTCTGAACTTAGACCTCCATAGATTACCTCATTATAAACATTATATTTATTTAATGTTCCATAGATTAAGAATTGTTAATAGATTAAGTACTCATTTGAAAATTTAATTTTTTATATATACTTAATTAGATTTGCCTCGCTAAAAATAATAAAGATTGACATGACAATTATAATTTTAATTTCTTGATTTTAATTGTGTATATAAAGTTATTAACTTGCTTACTTATAAAAGGAGCTAAGTTCTGCAAGACCCGCCGCAGAAGAACACAAAAACTCTCCGATCACACTCTTAATCTCATGGCTGTTATGAGGCTGCAATCGTCAACAGATTTGACAGCATACAGGCAGCTGAACAGACAGATCTCCAAATGCATGCGGCGAGACTTACGCAACTTTAATACTGCTCGTATTAAAAAAGCGATCGAGCGGAACCAGGGCTCCAAAGTCTTTGCCAGAGATCTGTCTGCCAGAAGGAGCCAACTGTCAAGGCTGAAGACTGAGTGTCGCAGCATCGTTTCCGGGACACCTGAGATTCTGAGTGAGATTGAGAGGTTCTATGGGGAGCTGTACACATCATCGTTGGAGCCACACGCAAGTGTGAGTAAGGTAAGAGTAAGTTGGAAGACGTTTTCAAGCTACTGGACTGCAAAGGATACGGTATTAACATCAATGGCGAGTACATCACTCACCTTCGATTTGCCGACGATATAGTCCTTATGGCAGAATCGCTGGAGGACCCTAGCACTATGCTCAATGACCTCAATGGTGTCTCCCAACGGATAGGTCTTAAGATGAACATGGACAAAACAAAGATCATGTTAATGTCCATGTCACACCTATGCCGGTAATTGTTGGGAGCACTATGCTCGAAGTTGTTGACGAGTACGTTTACCTGGGACAAATAGTCCGACTAGGTAAGTCCAACTTCGACCGAGAGGTCAATCGACGGATTCAACTCGGCTGGGCAGCGTTCGGGAAATTACGACACATCTTCTCATCAGGTATACCTCAATCTCTGAAAACTAAAGTGTGCAACCAGTGCGTGTTGCCAGTGATGATTTACGGATCTGAGACGTGGTCCTTCACCGCTGGCCGTATGAGGACGCTCAAGGTCGCTCAGCGAGCTATGGAGAGGGCTATTCTCGGAGTTTCACTGCGTGATAGACTCAGAAATGAGGATATCCGCAGTGAAACCAGAGTGACCGACATAGCCCAACGGATTAGTAAGCTGAAGTGGCAGTGGGCCGGCCATATAGCTCGAAGAACCGATAACCGATGGGGAAGAAAGGTTCTCGAGTGGCAGCCTCGTACCGGTAGGCGTAGTGTAGGGCGACCCCCCACTAGATGGAGTGACGACCTGGTAAGACATGCAGGAAGTCGATGGATGCAGGTGGCTCAGGACCGTGCTTTGTGGCATTACTTGGGGGAGGCCTATGTTCAGCAGTGGACTTGTGAAGGGCTGTAATGATGATGATGATGATTACTTATAAAAATAATTATTTAATACATTCTATTAAAATATTTTCGCATGCCAGATGCGGTAAACATATGGACTATGTACAACTTTTTGTCATCTTTAATGTACCATGTAGCGAATAAACAATACCATAATTTTTGGGTATTGATATAGTTTTGTGGCATACCTTGGGGGAGGCCTATATTCAGCAGTGGACTAATGAAGGTCTGTAATGATGATGATCATGATGATATAGTTTTCTCATCTGGTCGGACTATATAAATATTTAAATGGAAATGATAAATATATACCTTAACATCAGTAAAATAAAATAAACAAATAAACACATAAAATACACAAATAAATAAAACCCAACTAGATGGAAGAACTCGACAGGAAAGACCAAACGACTTAAGTTTAGGGAGAAAGGGAGAGATACCAGAAACCAATGGACGATGCGGGCGGTATCGAGGGGCACCGCCTTCTGCATTTGAGCCCGGAGCTTTCCGTCACGGAGTCCTAGTCGCCTCAGATGACCCGAGAGGCTGAAAGGATCATCCCGTTCGCAGAAACAATTACAGGCATAATTTCGGTCGGCACACCACGTCATCGTCACGTCGGTCACCTCGTGAGCCAGGTCCAGATATTCTGTTCGCTTATCTATTTCGGCTTTCACGAGGATCTCGTCATACTTAATGCTAATGTCGACCAAAAATATTCTTGACTGCGCCCGGTTCATAAATACAATATCAGATTTATTCGCAAGAATAGTCCTGTTTGTGACGATGGCTCGGTCCCAGTAGAGCCTGACGCGCTCATTTTCAAACACAACTTCCAGCAAGTACTTATAATAAGGCAATTTTTGATCCATGAAACCGTATTTCAGAGCAAGCTCCTGATGTAGAATCCTGGCTACTAGGTTGTGCTGTGCAAATACTCTGAGTTAGAAAGCGCCGAACAACCGGAGATTACATGCCTAAGTGACTCACAAGGATGGCGACAAGCTCGATAGATGTCCACGGCACCACCTTTAGGATGTATTTTCTATAGTTGTTGGTCTTAACAACTTGATCCTGTATGCCACAGACTAAACCCTCGGTTTTCCCAAAGAGGTCACTGAAAGGTAGTCAGTTGAGGAACGCGACTGTATCTACGAAAGGCTCATGTAAAGCCTTGTAGAACCTCCCGTTAAGCAACTTCTACTTGCATACGGTCTTCCGGTCGAAAATGCAAAGTACTGCTGGGTCTTGCAATTACTCGTTGACTAAGGATAGTAGGGTAAGCCCTTTATCACAAAAAATGATGCTCCTGTAGAATGGATCATCCGATCTCGTCAGGAAGTAATTACGGAGGCTGCACTTAAAAAACCACGCCCATCACAGGTGGGCGTGGTTTATGTGTTTTACGTGGTTTATGTGGTGGAAATATGTTTTCGCAGCAAGTACAGCCTCATAATCTAAAATCTCGGGTGATGCATCCTTGCCTGATTGTAATGAACGTTAGATGTCACCTGTCTAATATTGCGGTAGAAAAGTTTTTCATTGTGGGTGAAATGAGCATTTGTATATTAGAGTTTTCTTTGGGTACATGCTTTGTATCGTTGTAGTCGGAATCGGCTGTAGCTTCTACGCAGTGAGTTCGCCTGTTCAACTCAATACGTTCATCTGTGACCGTTCTGTCGGTTGGACCCTGCTTGCTCAACTCCTTGCCGCCGATGGTTCGCATACTATGGCACCCAGCATCTGTTCAAGATGCGCCCCGGCGCCCCCCGGAAAGAGAACGTAAAGTAAATACTCTTTTATTACTCATCTTCATAAAGACTTAAAAAGGTACACCTAGTTCTACTAGTCTAGGAGTTCCAGTTGTAATCACTGAATTACACCTTCAGGTCACTCCATCAAGACCGGTGGTAAGGTCTCATTGTAACTAACAAAACGAACCCAAACTCGGCACACCTAGTTCTACTAGTCTAGGAGTTCCACTTGTAATCACCGAATTACACCTTCAGGTTACTCTATCAAGTCCGGTGGTAAGGTCTCATCATAACCTACAAAACGAACATAAACTCTGCACACCTAGTTCTACTAGTCTAGGAGTTCCAGTTGTAATCACTGCATTACACCTTCAGGTCACTCCATCAAGACCGGTGGTAATGTCTCATTGTAACTAACAAAACGAACCCAAACTCGGCACACCTAGTTCTACTAGTCTAGGAGTTCCAGTTGTAATCACTGCATTACACCTTCAGGTCACTCCATCAAGACCGGTGGTAATGCCTCATTGTAACTAACAAAACGAACCCAAACTCGGCACACCTAGTTCTACTAGTCTAGGAGTTCCACTTGTAATCACCGAATTACACCTTCAGGTCACTCCATCAAGTCCGGTGGTAAGGTCTCATCATAACCAACAAAACGAACCCAAACTCGGCACACCTAGTTTTACTAGTCTAGGAGTTCCCGTTGTAATCACCGAATTACACCTTCAGGTCACTCCATCAAGTCCGCAGGTAGGTAAGGTATTATTATAAGTGACAAAACCAGTTCAAAGTCCAGAGCTAACATCTCACTACCAGTAGAGGGCTTCCAGTGCCAAGCAGTCCTTGGAGCAGGTATTCGTATTTCGTATCTAAGTATATTTCTGAGGTATAAGAAATGAAAAACAAATTTAATTTATCAAATTAAAAAATAATTTCATTTGACTACGAATCCCACAGCCAACCGTGCGTACACTTGTGTGTGTGACTTTTGTCAATGTAGTAGTGCGATTCTATACCTATCAATTTTGTAAACGCGTCCTTAAAGTAATTTTATCATTAAAACTCGTACTTTGTGAATATTCTCTTCCAATGATTAAAACTACTTTTACGGATTTTATCGCGTTTATTTTTTCTTACTTTTTATTTTTATTATTTTTTTTTTTTTTAATTCCCGACGTTTCGGGCGCTTTCCAGCACCCATGGTCACGGGGGACTGAGATGACTGACGTCCCGATGTCATTGTTAAACCCGGAGTACCTTCAGCTTTTTTTTAATTATTGTTTATGGTCCGATCTATGCAAAATGAACTGACTATGTCCTGAGGTCTTGCAGTGGTATGCTTGGGTTTAGTTTTAATTTTATTGATTATAGGATCCCAAGCAGGTGGTAGTACCCAGCCTCCTTCTCTATTGAAATTAGGATGTTTTTTAATTTCAATAGCCTCACGTATCATCCTTGGTAGGAATCGGTGTTCTTTCGCGAGGATTTGTGGTCTATCAAATCTGATGTAATGGTTGGGGCCGTCTAGGATATGATCACAAACTGCAGACTTCCCAGAACGTTGATGCTTCACATCAGCTATATGTTCTTTTACGCGGGTTCTAATTGATCTTTTGGTTTGTCCTATATAAGAGAGACCACATTCACAATCAAGCTTGTACACTCCTGCATCTTGTAGAGGAATATGACACTTGACGGATGGTAGGAACTGACTAATCTTCTTCGGCGGCTTGTAGAATGTTCTAATAGAAGCTCGCTTCAAGATATAGCCAATCTTGTCTGTGACACCTCTGACATATGGTAGTACAGCAGGCACACGCTCGACTGTGGCCGGCTTCACTCGGTCACTGTGACGTAGGCGCGGGACCCGAAGCTTGTTGTCGTGCAGAACTTGCTTGACGTGCTGAAGCTCGGCGGTCAGGTGTTTGCTGTCACAGATCCCTCGTGCTCTCTGTAACAAAGATTTGCCCACGGTAGCTAACTGTGAAGGATGGCGGTGAGATTCACCGTTTAAATATCGGTTTGTATGGGTCTTTTTCCTATACACAGTGTGACCAATGGTGTTATTAGGATTTCGGATGACTAACACATCTAGGAAAGGTAAGGAATTATTTACCTCTAACTCCATAGTAAATTGAATTTTGGCGTTTATGGAATTAAGATGTTCTAAAAATGCAGTTACTTTGTCTGATGGTAAAATTGTGAAAGTATCGTCTACGTACCGCTTGTAGATCCTTGGTGTAACAGGTGCAGTAAGGAGGGCTTTCTCCTCAAAATCTTCCATGAATATATCGGCGACAATGGGAGATACAGGTGAGCCCATCGCCACACCATCTACTTGCTTGTAAAACTCTTCCTTCCACAATAGATAGCCAGATGTAAGGCAATGTCTTAGTAATACTGCATATTCTGCTGGCATGTTATTTTCCTCTAGTTTCCTAGTTATAATTGAGATGCAGTCTTCAACAGGTAGGCATGTAAATAGAGACTGAACATCAAAACTGACCATGGTTTCATTGTCAGTAAGATGTAGGTCTTTTATCTCACTGACAAAATGGTATGAATCCTTAGTGTGTGCTCTTGTGTGTCCTCTGAGTGGTGATAATATTTTAGCTAAGTATTGAGCCAATCTGTAAGTTGGCGAATCAATCTGACTCACTATTGGAGGTAATGGAGCATTCGGTTTGTGTATCTTTGGTAACCCATACAACTTCGGTGGTTTGGCACAGGAAGGTATTATCGAATTAACGTCCAGATTCAATTTTTTCGGAGTATTTCTTAATTAGATCGCTAGTTGTTTTAAGCGTATTAGTTGTAGGGTCTGTTTTGACCTTTCGATAAGTAGTTTCATCCGACAAAAGTTGTTGTATTTTAAAATTGTAATCTGACGTATCCATTATAACCGTAGAATTACCTTTATCTGCGCGGAGAATCGTAAGCTCTGGTCTGTTGCGTAAGTTTTTCAACGCGTTAGATTCATTTTTTGGGGAGATTTAATTTCGGCGCTGAACTTCGACGTAACATAGACGAGATGTCTTGACGTATGGCCTCTAAATCTTCATTACCAATATTATTTTTATACAGACAGTCCTCAAAACTACAGATAATGTCCTCATACGGTATTTTTCGCGGTGTTATTGCGAAATTAATACCTTTTTCTAAATCTTTTATTGTGGCGTCGTCCAGTGTTTGTTTTGATAAGTTGTAGACAGCGCGTTGTTTATGATTCGTGTCTGTGGTCAACGATTTCGTATGTTGGACATTTGATTTAGTTGTTAATTTATGGTATTTATCAATGTGTTTATTTTTGCATTTATTGTATTTAGTTGTTTCGCGTTTATCGAAAGTTTCCATGCAATTTTTATAATCAAATGTCGATAAAACTGTCTTTAATTCACTGGACGAATTGTCTATGGTTTTGTTTATGAAATATAGATCGGTACGTTTTTGCTGAATCACCGTTATTAACAACTTTTTACTAGCCTGATTTAAGATCTTGGCGCTTCCTCGAATGTCTTTTTTAGTGGATATCTTGACACACGTAGGAATGAGATTATGATCTCTGCATCTCTTCAAGAAATTTAAAGCTGTTATGTATCTTGCGCGCTTGGTCTTCAGATCTTCTAATCGGCGTATTTTATTTGCTATTTCCAGTCCGTACTGGTTAACATAATGATTTCTTATATTTACGCGAACATTGCACATGATTAAAACTACTTTTACGGATTTTATCGCGTTTATTTTTTCTTACTTTTTATTTTTATTTTTAATTCCCGACGTTTCGGGCGCTTGCCAGCACCCATGGTCACGGGGGACTGAGATGACAAATCCTCGCGAAAGAACACCGATTCCTACCAAGGATGATACGTGAGGCTATTGAAATTAAAAAACATCCTAATTTCAATAGAGAAGGAGGCTGGGTACTACCACCTGCTTGGGATCCTATAATCAATAAAATTAAAACTAAACCCAAGCATACCACTGCAAGACCTCAGGACATAGTCAGTTCATTTTGCATAGATCGGACCATAAACAATAATTAAAAAAAAGCTGAAGGTACTCCGGGTTTAACAATGACATCGGGACGTCAGTCATCTCAGTCCCCCGTGACCATGGGTGCTGGAAAGCGCCCGAAACTTCGGGAATTAAAAATAAAAATAAAAAATAAAAAGTAAGAAAAAATAAACGCGATAAAATCCGTAAAAGTAGTTTTAATCATATGCAATGTTCGCGTAAATATAAGAAATCATTATGTTAACCAGTACGAAATGGAAATAGCAAATAAAATACGCCGATTAGAAGATCTGAAGACCAAGCGCGCAAGATACATAACAGCTTTAAATTTCTTGAAGAGATGCAGAGATCATAATCTCATTCCTACGTGTGTCAAGATATCCACTAAAAAAGACATTCGAGGAAGCGCCAAGATCTTAAATCAGGCTAGTAAAAAGTGTTGTTAATAACGGTGATTCAGCAAAAACGTACCGATCTATATTTCATAAACAAAACCATAGACAATTCGTCCAGTGAATTAAAGACAGTTTTATCGACATTTGATTATAAAAATTGCATGGAAACTTTAGATAAACGCGAAACAACTAAATACAATGAATGCAAAAATAAACACATTGATAAATACCATAAATTAACAACTAAATCAAATGTCCAACATACTAAATCGTTGACCACAGACACGAATCATAAACAACGCGCTGTCTACAACTTATCAAAACAAACACTGGACGACGCCACAATAAAAGATTTAGAAAAAGGTATTAATTTCGCAATAACACCGCGAAAAAATACCGTATGAGGACATTATCTGTAGTTTTGAGGACTGTCTGTATAAAAATAATATTGGTAATGAAGATTTAGAGGCCATACGTCAAGACATCTCGTCTATGTTACGTCGAAGTTCAGCGCCGAAATTAAATCTCCCCAAAAATGAATTTAACGCGTTGAAAAACTTACGCAACAGACCAGAGCTTACGATTCTCCGCGCAGATAAAGGTAATTCTACGGTTATAATGGATACGTCAGATTACAATTTTAAAATACAACTTATCGAAAGGTCAAAACAGACCCTACAACTAATACGCTTAAAACAACTAGCGATCTAATTAAGAAATACTCCGAAAAATTGAATCTGGACGTTAATTCGATAATACCTTCTGTGCCAAACCACCGAAGTTGTATGGGTTACCAAAGATACACAAACCGAATGCTCCATTACGTCCAATATTGAGTCAGATTGATTCGCCAACTTACAGATTGGCTCAATACTTAGCTAAAATATTATCACCACTCAGAGGACACACAAGAGCACACACTAAGGATTCATACCATTTTGTCAGTGAGATAAAAGACCTACATCTTACTGACAATGAAACCATGGTCAGTTTTGATGTTCAGTCTCTATTTACATGCCTACCTGTTGAAGACTGCATCTCAATTATAACTAGGAAACTAGAAGGGAAAATAACATGCCAGCAGAATATGCGTATTACTAAGACATTGCCTTACATCTGGCTATCTATTGTGGAAGGAAGAGTTTTACAAGCAAGTAGATGGTGGCGATGGGCTCACCTGTATCTCCCATTGTCGCCGATATATTCATGGAAGATTTTGAGGAGAAAGCCTTCCTTACTGCACCTGTTACACCAAGGATCTACAAGCGGTAGTAGACGATACTTTCACAATTTTACCATCAGACAAAGTAACTGCATTTTTAGAACATCTTAATTCCATAAACGCCAAAATTCAATTTACTATGGAGTTAGAGGTAAATAATTCCGTACCTTTCCTAGATGTGTTAGTCATCCGAAATCCTAATAACACCATTGGTCACACTGTGTATAGGAAAAAGACCCATACAAACCGATATTTAAACGGTGAATCTCACCGCCATCCTTCACAGTTAGCTACCGTGGGCAAATCTTTGTTACAGAGAGCACGAGGGATCTGTGACAGCAAACACCTGACCGCCGAGCTTCGGCACGTCAAGCAAGTTCTGCACGACAACAAGCTTCGGGTCCGCGCGCCTACGTCACAGTGACCGAGTGAAGCCGGCCACAGTCGAGCGTGTGCCTGCTGTCTACCATATGTCAGAGGTGTCACAGACAAGATTGGCTATATCTTGAAGCGAGCTTCTATTAGAATATTCTACAAGCCGCCGAAGAAGATTGTCAGTTCCTACCATCCGTCAAGTGTCATATTCCTCTACAAGATGCAGGAGTGTACAAGCTTGATTGTGAATGTGGTCTCTCTTATATAGGACAAACCAAAAGATCAATTAGGACCCGCGTAAAAGAACATATAGCTGATGTGAAGCATCAACGTTCCGGAAGTCTGCAGTTTGTGATCATATCCTAGACGGCTAACCATTACATCAGATTTGATAGACCACAAATCCTCGCAGAAAGAACACCGATTCCTACCAAGGATGATACGTGAGGCTATTGAAATTAAAAAAACATCCTAATTTCAATAGAAGGAGGCTGGGTACTACCACCTGCTTGGGATCCTATAATCAATAAAATTAAAACTAAACCCAAGCATACCACTGCAAGACCTCAGGGCATAGTCAGTTCATTTTGCATAGATCGGACCATAAACAATAATTAAAAAAAAGCTGAAGGTACTCCGGGTTTAACAATGACATCGGGACGTCAGTCATCTCAGTCCCCCGTGACCATGGGTGCTGGAAAGCGCCCGAAACGTCGGGAATTAAAAATAAAAATAAAAAGTAAGAAAAAATAAACGCGATAAAAATCCGTAAAAGTAGTTTTAATCATGTGCAATGTTCGCGTAAATATAAGAAATCATTATGTTAACCAGTACGGACTGGAAATAGCAAATAAAATACGCCGATTAGAAGATCTGAAGACCAAGCGCGCAAGATACATAACAGCTTTAAATTTCTTGAAGAGATGCAGAGATCATAATCTCATTCCTACGTGTGTCAAGATATCCACTAAAAAAGACATTCGAGGAAGCGCCAAGATCTTAAATCAGGCTAGTAAAAAGTTGTTAATAACGGTGATTCAGCTAAAACGTACCGATCTATATTTCATAAACAAAACCATAGACAATTCGTCCAGTGAATTAAAGACAGTTTTATCGACATTTGATTATAAAAATTGCATGGAAACTTTAGATAAACGCGAAACAACTAAATAAAATGAATGCAAAAATAAACACATTGATAAATACCATAAATTAACAACTAAATCAAATGTCCAACATACGAAATCGTTGACCACAGACACGAATCATAAACAACGCGCTGTCTACAACTTATCAAAACAAACACTTGACGACGCCACAATAAAAGATTTAGAAAAAAGGTATTAATTTCGCAATAACACCGCGAAAAATACCGTATGAGGACATTATCTGTGGTGTTGAGGACTGTCTGTATAAAAATAATATTGGTAATGAAGATTTAGAGGCCATACGTCAAGACATCTCGTCTATGTTACGTCGAAGTTCAGCGCCGAAATTAAATCTCCCCAAAAATGAATTTAACGCGTTGAAAAACTTACGCAACAGACCAGAGCTTACGATTCTCCGCGCAGATAAAGGTAATTCTACGGTTATAATGGATACGTCAGATTACAATTTTAAAATACAACAACTTTTGTCGTATGAAACTACTTATCGAAAGGTCAAAACAGACCCTACAACTAATACGCTTAAAACAACTAGCGATCTAATTAAGAAATACTCCGAAAAATTGAATCTGGACGTTAATTCGATAATACCTTCCTGTGCCAAACCACCGAAGTTGTATGGGTTACCAAAGATACACAAACCGAATGCTCCATTACGTCCAATAGTGAGTCAGATTGATTCGCCAACTTACAGACTGGCTCAATACTTAGCTAAAATATTATCACCACTCAGAGGACACACAAGAGCACACACTAAGGATTCATACCATTTTGTCAGTGAGATAAAAGACCTACATCTTACTGACAATGAAACCATGGTCAGTTTTGATGTTCAGTCTCTATTTACATGCCTACCTGTTGAAGACTGCATCTCAATTATAACTAGGAAACTAGAGGAAAATAACATGCCAGCAGAATATGCAGTATTACTAAGACATTGCCTTACATCTGGCTATCTATTGTGGAAGGAAGAGTTTTACAAGCAAGTAGATGGTGTGGCGATGGGCTCACCTATATCTCCCATTGTCGCCGATATATTCATGGAAGACTTTGAGGAGAAAGCCCTCCTTACTGCACCTGTTACACCAAGGATCTACAAGCGGTACGTAGACGATACTTTCACAATTTTACCATCAGACAAAGTAACTGCATTTTTAGAACATCTTAATTCCATAAACGCCAAAATTCAATTTACTATGGAGTTAGAGGTAAATAATTCCTTACCTTTCCTAGATGTGTTAGTCATCCGAAATCCTAATAACACCATTGGTCACACTGTGTATAGGAAAAAGACCCATACAAACCGATATTTAAACGGTGAATCTCACCGCCATCCTTCACAGTTAGCTACCGTGGGCAAATCTTTGTTACAGAGAGCACGAGGGATCTGTGACAGCAAACACCTGGCCGCCGAGCTTCAGCACGTCAAGCAAGTTCTGCACGACAACAAGCTTCGGGTCCCGCGCCTACGTCACAGTGACCGAGTGAAGCCGGCCACAGTCGAGCGTGTGCCTGCTGTACTACCATATGTCAGAGGTGTCACAGACAAGATTGGCTATATCTTGAAGCGAGCTTCTATTAGAACATTCTACAAGCCGCCGAAGAAGATTAGTCAGTTCCTACCATCCGTCAAGTGTCATATTCCTCTACAAGATGCAGGAGTGTACAAGCTTGATTGTGAATGTGGTCTCTCTTATAAAGGACAAACCAAAAGATCAATTAGGACCCGCGTAAAAGAACATATAGCTGATGTGAAGCATCAACGTTCCGGGAAGTCTGCAGTTTGTGATCATATCCTAGACGGCCCCAACCATTACATCAGATTTGATAGACCACAAATCCTCGCGAAAGAACACCGATTCCTACCAAGGATGATACGTGAGGCTATTGAAATTAAAAAACATCCTAATTTCAATAGAGAAGGAGGCTGGGTACTACCACCTGCTTGGGATCCTATAATCAATAAAATTAAAACTAAACCCAAGCATACCACTGCAAGACCTCAGGGCATAGTCAGTTCATTTTGCATAGATCGGACCATAAACAATAATTAAAAAAAAGCTGAAGGTACTCCGGGTTTAACAATGACATCGGGACGTCAGTCATCTCAGTCCCCCGTGACCATGGGTGCTGGAAAGCGCCCGAAACGTCGGGAATTAAAAATAAAAATAAAAAGTAAGAAAAAATAAACGCGATAAAATCCGTAAAAGTAGTTTTAATCATGTGCAATGTTCGCGTAAATATAAGAAATCATTATGTTAACCAGTACGGACTGGAAATAGCAAATAAAATACGCCGATTAGAAGATCTGAAGACCAAGCGCGCAAGATACATAACAGCTTTAAATTTCTTGAAGAGATGCAGAGATCATAATCTCATTCCTACGTGTGTCAAGATATCCACTAAAAAAGACATTGGAGGAAGCGCCAAGATCTTAAATCAGGCTAGTAAAAAGTTGTTAATAACGGTGATTCAGCAAAAACGTACCGATCTATATTTCATAAACAAAACCATAGACAATTCGTCCAGTGAATTAAAGACAGTTTTATCGACATTTGATTATAAAAATTGCATGGAAACTTTAGATAAACGCGAAACAACTAAATACAATGAATGCAAAAATAAACACATTGATAAATACCATAAATTAACAACTAAATCAAATGTCCAACATACGAAATCGTTGACCACAGACACGAATCATAAACAACGCGCTGTCTACAACTTATCAAAACAAACACTTGACGACGCCACAATAAAAGATTTAGAAAAAGGTATTAATTTCGCAATAACACCGCGAAAAATACCGTATGAGGACATTATCTGTGGTGTTGAGGACTGTCTGTATAAAAATAATATTGGTAATGAAGATTTAGAGGCCATACGTCAAGACATCTCGTCTATGTTACGTCGAAGTTCAGCGCCGAAATTAAATCTCCCCAAAAATGAATTTAACGCGTTGAAAAACTTACGCAACAGACCAGAGCTTACGATTCTCCGCGCAGATAAAGGTAATTCTACGGTTATAATGGATACGTCAGATTACAATTTTAAAATACAACAACTTTTGTCGTATGAAACTACTTATCGAAAGGTCAAAACAGACCCTACAACTAATACGCTTAAAACAACTAGCGATCTAATTAAGAAATACTCCGAAAAATTGAATCTGGACGTTAATTCGATAATACCTTCCTGTGCCAAACCACCGAAGTTGTATGGGTTACCAAAGATACACAAACCGAATGCTCCATTACGTCCAATAGTGAGTCAGATTGATTCGCCAACTTACAGACTGGCTCAATACTTAGCTAAAATATTATCACCACTCAGAGGACACACAAGAGCACACACTAAGGATTCATACCATTTTGTCAGTGAGATAAAAGACCTACATCTTACTGACAATGAAACCATGGTCAGTTTTGATGTTCAGTCTCTATTTACATGCCTACCTGTTGAAGACTGCATCTCAATTATAACTAGGGAAACTAGAGGAAAATAACATGCCAGCAGAATATGCAGTATTACTAAGACATTGCCTTACATCTGGCTATCTATTGTGGAAGGAAGAGTTTTACAAGCAAGTAGATGGTGTGGCGATGGGCTCACCTATATCTCCCATTGTCGCCGATATATTCATGGAAGACTTTGAGGAGAAAGCCCTCCTTACTGCACCTGTTACACCAAGGATCTACAAGCGGTACGTAGACGATACTTTCACAATTTTACCATCAGACAAAGTAACTGCATTTTTAGAACATCTTAATTCCATAAACGCTAAAATTCAATTTACTATGGAGTTAGAGGTAAATAATTCCTTACCTTTCCTAGATGTGTTAGTCATCCGAAATCCTAATAACACCATTGGTCACACTGTGTATAGGAAAAAGACCCATACAAACCGATATTTAAACGGTGAATCTCACCGCCATCCTTCACAGTTAGCTACCGTGGGCAAATCTTTGTTACAGAGAGCACGAGGGATCTGTGACAGCAAACACCTGGCCGCCGAGCTTCAGCACGTCAAGCAAGTTCTGCACGACAACAAGCTTCGGGTCCCGCGCCTACGTCACAGTGACCGAGTGAAGCCGGCCACAGTCGAGCGTGTGCCTGCTGTACTACCATATGTCAGAGGTGTCACAGACAAGATTGGCTATATCTTGAAGCGAGCTTCTATTAGAACATTCTACAAGCCGCCGAAGAAGATTAGTCAGTTCCTACCATCCGTCAAGTGTCATATTCCTCTACAAGATGCAGGAGTGTACAAGCTTGATTGTGAATGTGGTCTCTCTTATAAAGTACAAACCAAAAGATCAATTAGGACCCGCGTAAAAGAACATATAGCTGATGTGAAGCATCAACGTTCCGGGAAGTCTGCAGTTTGTGATCATATCCTAGACGGCCCCAACCATTACATCAGATTTGATAGACCACAAATCCTCGCGAAAGAACACCGATTCCTACCAAGGATGATACGTGAGGCTATTGAAATTAAAAAAACATCCTAATTTCAATAGAGAAGGAGGCTGGGTACTACCACCTGCTTGGGATCCTATAATCAATAAAATTAAAACTAAACCCAAGCATACCACTGCAAGACCTCAGGACATAGTCAGTTCATTTTGCATAGATCGGACCATAAACAATAATTAAAAAAAAGCTGAAGGTACTCCGGGTTTAACAATGACATCGGGACGTCAGTCATCTCAGTCCCCCGTGACCATGGGTGCTGGAAAGCGCCCGAAACGTCGGGAATTAAAAATAAAAATAAAAAGTAAGAAAAAATAAACGCGATAAAATCCGTAAAAGTAGTTTTAATCATGTGCAATGTTCGCGTAAATATAAGAAATCATTATGTTAACCAGTACGGACTGGAAATAGCAAATAAAATACGCCGATTAGAAGATCTGAAGACCAAGCGCGCAAGATACATAACAGCTTTAAATTTCTTGAAGAGATGCAGAGATCATAATCTCATTCCTACGTGTGTCAAGATATCCACTAAAAGAGACATTGGAGGAAGCGCCAAGATCTTAAATCAGGCTAGTAAAAAGTTGTTAATAACGGTGATTCAGCAAAAACGTACCGATCTATATTTCATAAACAAAACCATAGACAATTCGTCCAGTGAATTAAAGACAGTTTTATCGACATTTGATTATAAAAATTGCATGGAAACTTTAGATAAACGCGAAACAACTAAATACAATGAATGCAAAAATAAACACATTGATAAATACCATAAATTAACAACTAAATCAAATGTCCAACATACGAAATCGTTGACCACAGACACGAATCATAAACAACGCGCTGTCTACAACTTATCAAAACAAACACTGGACGACGCCACAATAAAAGTTTTAGAAAAAGGTATTAATTTCGCAATAACACCGCGAAAAATACCGTATGAGGACATTATCTGTAGTTTTGAGGACTGTCTGTATAAAAATAATATTGGTAATGAAGATTTAGAGGCCATACGTCAAGACATCTCGTCTATGTTACGTCGAAGTTCAGCGCCGAAATTAAATCTCCCCAAAAATGAATTTAACGCGTTGAAAAACTTACGCAACAGACCAGAGCTTACGATTCTCCGCGCAGATAAAGGTAATTCTACGGTTATAATGGATACGTCAGATTACAATTTTAAAATACAACAACTTTTGTCGGATGAAACTACTTATCGAAAGGTCAAAACAGACCCTACAACTAATACGCTTAAAACAACTAGCGATCTAATTAAGAAATACTCCGAAAAATTGAATCTGGACGTTAATTCGATAATACCTTCCTGTGCCAAACCACCGAAGTTGTATGGGTTACCAAAGATACACAAACCGAATGCTCCATTACGTCCAATATTGAGTCAGATTGATTCGCCAACTTACAGATTGGCTCAATACTTAGCTAAAATATTATCACCACTCAGAGGACACACAAGAGCACACACTAAGGATTCATACCATTTTGTCAGTGAGATAAAAGACCTACATCTTACTGACAATGAAACCATGGTCAGTTTTGATGTTCAGTCTCTATTTACATGCCTACCTGTTGAAGACTGCATCTCAATTATAACTAGGAAACTAGAGGAAAATAACATGCCAGCAGAATATGCAGTATTACTAAGACATTGCCTTACATCTGGCTATCTATTGTGGAAGGAAGAGTTTTACAAGCAAGTAGATGGTGTGGCGATGGGCTCACCTGTATCTCCCATTGTCGCCGATATATTCATGGAAGATTTTGAGGAGAAAGCCCTCCTTACTGCACCTGTTACACCAAGGATCTACAAGCGGTACGTAGACGATACTTTCACAATTTTACCATCAGACAAAGTAACTGCATTTTTAGAACATCTTAATTCCATAAACGCCAAAATTCAATTTACTATGGAGTTAGAGGTAAATAATTCCTTACCTTTCCTAGATGTGTTAGTCATCCGAAATCCTAATAACACCATTGGTCACACTGTGTATAGGAAAAAGACCCATACAAACCGATATTTAAACGGTGAATCTCACCACCATCCTTCACAGTTAGCTACCGTGGGCAAATCTTTGTTACAGAGAGCACGAGGGATCTGTGACAGCAAACACCTGGCCGCCGAGCTTCAGCACGTCAAGCAAGTTCTGCACGACAACAAGCTTCGGGTCCCGCGCCTACGTCACAGTGACCGAGTGAAGCCGGCCACAGTCGAGCGTGTGCCTGCTGTACTACCATATGTCAGAGGTGTCACAGACAAGATTGGCTATATCTTGAAGCGAGCTTCTATTAGAACATTCTACAAGCCGCCGAAGAAGATTAGTCAGTTCCTACCATCCGTCAAGTGTCATATTCCTCTACAAGATGCAGGAGTGTACAAGCTTGATTGTGAATGTGGTCTCTCTTATATAGGACAAACCAAAAGATCAATTAGGACCCGCGTAAAAGAACATATAGCTGATGTGAAGCATCAACGTTCCGGGAAGTCTGCAGTTTGTGATCATATCCTAGACGGCCCCAACCATTACATCAGATTTGATAGACCACAAATCCTCGCGAAAGAACACCGATTCCTACCAAGGATGATACGTGAGGCTATTGAAATTAAAAAACATCCTAATTTCAATAGAGAAGGAGGCTGGGTACTACCACCTGCTTGGGATCCTATAATCAATAAAATTAAAACTAAACCCAAGCATACCACTGCAAGACCTCAGGACATAGTCAGTTCATTTTGCATAGATCGGACCATAAACAATAATTAAAAAAAAGCTGAAGGTACTCCGGGTTTAACAATGACATCGGGACGTCAGTCATCTCAGTCCCCCGTGACCATGGGTGCTGGAAAGCGCCCGAAACGTCGGGAATTAAAAATAAAAATAAAAAGTAAGAAAAAATAAACGCGATAAAATCCGTAAAAGTAGTTTTAATCATGTGCAATGTTCGCGTAAATATAAGAAATCATTATGTTAACCAGTACGGACTGGAAATAGCAAATAAAATACGCCGATTAGAAGATCTGAAGACCAAGCGCGCAAGATACATAACAGCTTTAAATTTCTTGAAGAGATGCAGAGATCATAATCTCATTCCTACGTGTGTCAAGATATCCACTAAAAAAGACATTCGAGGAAGCGCCAAGATCTTAAATCAGGCTAGTAAAAAGTTGTTAATAACGGTGATTCAGCAAAAACGTACCGATCTATATTTCATAAACAAAACCATAGACAATTCGTCCAGTGAATTAAAGACAGTTTTATCGACATTTGATTATAAAAATTGCATGGAAACTTTAGATAAACGCGAAACAACTAAATACAATGAATGCAAAAATAAACACATTGATAAATACCATAAATTAACAACTAAATCAAATGTCCAACATACGAAATCGTTGACCACAGACACGAATCATAAACAACGCGCTGTCTACAACTTATCAAAACAAACACTTGACGACGCCACAATAAAAGATTTAGAAAAAGGTATTAATTTCGCAATAACACCGCGAAAAATACCGTATGAGGACATTATCTGTGGTGTTGAGGACTGTCTGTATAAAAATAATATTGGTAATGAAGATTTAGAGGCCATACGTCAAGACATCTCGTCTATGTTACGTCGAAGTTCAGCGCCGAAATTAAATCTCCCCAAAAATGAATTTAACGCGTTGAAAAACTTACGCAACAGACCAGAGCTTACGATTCTCCGCGCAGATAAAGGTAATTCTACGGTTATAATGGATACGTCAGATTACAATTTTAAAATACAACAACTTTTGTCGTATGAAACTACTTATCGAAAGGTCAAAACAGACCCTACAACTAATACGCTTAAAACAACTAGCGATCTAATTAAGAAATACTCCGAAAAATTGAATCTGGACGTTAATTCGATAATATCTTCCTGTGCCAAACCACCGAAGTTGTATGGGTTACCAAAGATACACAAACCGAATGCTCCATTACGTCCAATAGTGAGTCAGATTGATTCGCCAACTTACAGATTGGCTCAATACTTAGCTAAAATATTATCACCACTCAGAGGACACACAAGAGCACACACTAAGGATTCATACCATTTTGTCAGTGAGATAAAAGACCTACATCTTACTGACAATGAAACCATGGTCAGTTTTGATGTTCAGTCTCTATTTACATGCCTACCTGTTGAAGACTGCATCTCAATTATAACTAGGAAACTAGAGGAAAATAACATGCCAGCAGAATATGCAGTATTACTAAGACATTGCCTTACATCTGGCTATCTATTGTGGAAGGAAGAGTTTTACAAGCAAGTAGATGGTGTGGCGATGGGCTCACCTGTATCTCCCATTGTCGCCGATATATTCATGGAAGACTTTGAGGAGAAAGCCCTCCTTACTGCACCTGTTACACCAAGGATCTACAAGCGGTACGTAGACGATACTTTCACAATTTTACCATCAGACAAAGTAACTGCATTTTTAGAACATCTTAATTCCATAAACGCTAAAATTCAATTTACTATGGAGTTAGAGGTAAATAATTCCTTACCTTTCCTAGATGTGTTAGTCATCCGAAATCCTAATAACACCATTGGTCACACTGTGTATAGGAAAAAGACCCATACAAACCGATATTTAAACGGTGAATCTCACCGCCATCCTTCACAGTTAGCTACCGTGGGCAAATCTTTGTTACAGAGAGCACGAGGGATCTGTGACAGCAAACACCTGGCCGCCGAGCTTCAGCACGTCAAGCAAGTTCTACACGACAACAAGCTTCGGGTCCCGCGCCTACGTCACAGTGACCGAGTGAAGCCGGCCACAGTCGAGCGTGTGCCTGCTGTACTACTATATGTCAGAGGTGTCACAGACAAGATTGGCTATATCTTGAAGCGAGCTTCTATTAGAACATTCTACAAGCCGCCGAAGAAGATTAGTCAGTTCCTACCATCCGTCAAGTGTCATATTCCTCTACAAGATGCAGGAGTGTACAAGCTTGATTGTGAATGTGGTCTCTCTTTTATAGGACAAACCAAAAGATCAATTAGGACCCGCGTAAAAGAACATATAGCTGATGTGAAGCATCAACGTTCCGGGAAGTCTGCAGTTTGTGATCATATCCTAGACGGCCCCAACCATTACATCAGATTTGATAGACCACAAATCCTCGCGAAAGAACACCGATTCCTACCAAGGATGATACGTGAGGCTATTGAAATTAAAAAACATCCTAATTTCAATAGAGAAGGAGGCTGGGTACTACCACCTGCTTGGGATCCTGTAATCAATAAAATTAAAACTAAACCCAAGCATACCACTGCAAGACCTCAGGACATAGTCAGTTCATTTTGCATAGATCGGACCATAAACAATAATTAAAAAAAGCTGAAGGTACTCCGGGTTTAACAATGACATCGGGACGTCAGTCATCTCAGTCCCCCGTGACCATGGGTGCTGGAAAGCGCCCGAAACGTCGGGAATTAAAAATAAAAATAAAAAGTAAGAAAAAATAAACGCGATAAAATCCGTAAAAGTAGTTTTAATCATGTGCAATGTTCGCGTAAATATAAGAAATCATTATGTTAACCAGTACGGACTGGAAATAGCAAATAAAATACGCCGATTAGAAGATCTGAAGACCAAGCGCGCAAAATACATAACAGCTTTAAATTTCTTGAAGAGATGCAGAGATCATAATCTCATTCCTACGTGTGTCAAGATATCCACTAAAAAAGACATTCGAGGAAGCGCCAAGATCTTAAATCAGGCTAGTAAAAAGTTGTTAATAACGGTGATTCAGCTAAAACGTACCGATCTATATTTCATAAACAAAACCATAGACAATTCTTCCAGTGAATTAAGGACAGTTTTATCGACATTTGATTATAAAAATTGCATGGAAACTTTAGATAAACGCGAAACAACTAAATACAATGAATGCAAAAATAAACACATTGATAAATACCATAAATTAACAACTAAATCAAATGTCCAACATACTAAATCGTTGACCACAGACACGAATCATAAACAACGCGCTGTCTACAACTTATCAAAACAAACACTGGACGACGCCACAATAAAAGATTTAGAAAAAGGTATTAATTTCGCAATAACACCGCGAAAAATACCGTATGAGGACATTATCTGTAGTATTGAGGACTGTCTGTATAAAAATAATATTGGTAATGAAGATTTAGAGGCCATACGTCAAGACATCTCGTCTATGTTACGTCGAAGTTCAGCGCCGAAATTAAATCTCCCCAAAAATGAATTTAACGCGTTGAAAAACTTACGCAACAGACCAGAGCTTACGATTCTCCGCGCAGATAAAGGTAACAACATCTCGTCTATGTTACGTCGAAGTTCAGCGCCGAAATTAAATCTCCCCAAAAATGAATTTAACGCGTTGAAAAACTTACGCAACAGACCAGAGCTTACGAATCTCCGCGCAGATAAAGGTAATTCTACGGTTATAATGGATACATCAGATTACAATTTTAAAATACAACAACTTTTGTCGGATGAAACTACTTATCGAAAGGTCAAAACAGACCCTACAACTAATACGCTTAAAACAACTAGCGATCTAATTAAGAAATACTCCGAAAAATTGAATCTGGACGTTAATTCGATAATACTTTCCTGTGCCAAACCACCGAAGTTGTATGGGTTACCAAAGATACACAAACCGAATGCTCCATTACGTCCAATATTGAGTCAGATTGATTCGCCAACTTACAGATTGGCTCAATACTTAGCTAAAATATTATCACCACTCAGAGGACACACAAGAGCACACACTAAGGATTCATACCATTTTGCCAGTGAGATAAAAGACCTACATCTTACTGACAATGAAACCATGGTCAGTTTTGATGTTCAGTCTCTATTTACATGCCTACCTGTTGAAGACTGCATCTCAATTATAACTAGGAAACTAGAGGAAAATAACATGCCAGCAGAATATGCAGTATTACTAAGACATTGCCTTACATCTGGCTATCTATTGTGGAAGGAAGAGTTTTACAAGCAAGTAGATGGTGTGGCGATGGGCTCACCTATATCTCCCATTGTCGCCGATATATTCATGGAAGACTTTGAGGAGAAAGCCCTCCTTACTGCACCTGTTACACCAAGGATCTACAAGCGGTACGTAGACGATACTTTCACAATTTTACCATCAGACAAAGTAACTGCATTTTTAGAACATCTTAATTCCATAAACGCCAAAATTCAATTTACTATGGAGTTAGAGGTAAATAATTCCTTACCTTTCCTAGATGTGTTAGTCATCCGAAATCCTAATAACACCATTGGTCACACTGTGTATAGGAAAAGGACCCATACAAACCGATATTTAAACGGTGAATCTCACCGCCATCCTTCACAGTTAGCTACCGTGGGCAAATCTTTGTTACAGAGAGCACGAGGGATCTGTGACAGCAAACACCTGGCCGCCGAGCTTCAGCACGTCAAGCAAGTTCTACACGACAACAAGCTTCGGGTCCCGCGCCTACGTCACAGTGACCGAGTGAAGCCGGCCACAGTCGAGCGTGTGCCTGCTGTACTACTATATGTCAGAGGTGTCACAGACAAGATTGGCTATATCTTGAAGCGAGCTTCTATTAGAACATTCTACAAGCCGCCGAAGAAGATTAGTCAGTTCCTACCATCCGTCAAGTGTCATATTCCTCTACAAGATGCAGGAGTGTACAAGCTTGATTGTGAATGTGGTCTCTCTTATATAGGACAAACCAAAAGATCAATTAGGACCCGCGTAAAAGAACATATAGCTGATGTGAAGCATCAACGTTCCGGGAAGTCTGCAGTTTGTGATCATATCCTAGACGGCCCCAACCATTACATCAGATTTGATAGACCACAAATCCTCGCGAAAGAACACCGATTCCTACCAAGGATGATACGTGAGGCTATTGAAATTAAAAAACATCCTAATTTCAATAGAGAAGGAGGCTGGGTACTACCACCTGCTTGGGATCCTATAATCAATAAAATTAAAACTAAACCCAAGCATACCACTGCAAGACCTCAGGACATAGTCAGTTCATTTTGCATAGATCGGACCATAAACAATAATTAAAAAAAAGCTGAAGGTACTCCGGGTTTAACAATGACATCGGGACGTCAGTCATCTCAGTCCCCCGTGACCATGGGTGCTGGAAAGCGCCCGAAACGTCGGGAATTAAAAATAAAAATAAAAAGTAAGAAAAAATAAACGCGATAAAATCCGTAAAAGTAGTTTTAATCATGTGCAATGTTCGCGTAAATATAAGAAATCATTATGTTAACCAGTACGGACTGGAAATAGCAAATAAAATACGCCGATTAGAAGATCTGAAGACCAAGCGCGCAAAATACATAACAGCTTTAAATTTCTTGAAGAGATGCAGAGATCATAATCTCATTCCTACGTGTGTCAAGATATCCACTAAAAAAGACATTCGAGGAAGCGCCAAGATCTTAAATCAGGCTAGTAAAAAGTTGTTAATAACGGTGATTCAGCAAAAACGTACCGATCTATATTTCATAAACAAAACCATAGACAATTCGTCCAGTGAATTAAGGACAGTTTTATCGACATTTGATTATAAAAATTGCATGGAAACTTTAGATAAACACGAAACAACTAAATACAATGAATGCAAAAATAAACACATTGATAAATACCATAAATTAACAACTAAATCAAATGTCCAACATACTAAATCGTTGACCACAGACACGAATCATAAACAACGCGCTGTCTACAACTTATCAAAACAAACACTGGACGACGCCACAATAAAAGATTTAGAAAAAGGTATTAATTTCGCAATAACACCGCGAAAAATACCGTATGAGGACATTATCTGTAGTATTGAGGACTGTCTGTATAAAAATAATATTGGTAATGAAGATTTAGAGGCCATACGTCAAGACATCTCGTCTATGTTACGTCGAAGTTCAGCGCCGAAATTAAATCTCCCCAAAAATGAATTTAACGCGTTGAAAAACTTACGCAACAGACCAGAGCTTACGATTCTCCGCGCAGAAAAGGTAACAATCTCGTACGTCGAAGTCAGCGCCGAAATTAAATCTCCCCAAAAATGAATTTAACGCGTTGAAAAACTTACGCAACAGACCAGAGCTTACGATTCTCCGCGCAGATAAAGGTAATTCTACGGTTATAATGGATACGTCAGATTACAATTTTAAAATACAACAACTTTTGTCGGATGAAACTACTTATCGAAAGGTCAAAACAGACCCTACAACTAATACGCTTAAAACAACTAGCGATCTAATTAAGAAATACTCCGAAAAATTGAATCTGGACGTTAATTCGATAATACCTTCCTGTGCCAAACCACCGAAGTTGTATGGGTTACCAAAGATACACAAACCGAATGCTCCATTACGTCCAATATTGAGTCAGATTGATTCGCCAACTTACAGATTGGCTCAATACTTAGCTAAAATATTATCACCACTCAGAGGACACACAAGAGCACACACTAAGGATTCATACCATTTTGCCAGTGAGATAAAAGACCTACATCTTACTGACAATGAAACCATGGTCAGTTTTGATGTTCAGTCTCTATTTACATGCCTACCTGTTGAAGACTGCATCTCAATTATAACTAGGAAACTAGAGAAAATAACATGCCAGCAGAATATGCAGTATTACTAAGACATTGCCTTACATCTGGCTATCTATTGTGGAAGGAAGAGTTTTACAAGCAAGTAGATGGTGTGGCGATGGGCTCACCTGTATCTCCCATTGTCGCCGATATATTCATGGAAGACTTTGAGGAGAAAGCCCTCCTTACTGCACCTGTTACACCAAGGATCTACAAGCGGTACGTAGACGATACTTTCACAATTTTACCATCAGACAAAGTAACTGCATTTTTAGAACATCTTAATTCCATAAACGCCAAAATTCAATTTACTATGGAGTTAGAGGTAAATAATTCCTTACCTTTCCTAGATGTGTTAGTCATCCGAAATCCTAATAACACCATTGGTCACACTGTGTATAGGAAAAAGACCCATACAAACCGATATTTAAACGGTGAATCTCACCGCCATCCTTCACAGTTAGCTACCGTGGGCAAATCTTTGTTACAGAGAGCACGAGGGATCTGTGACAGCAAACACCTGGCCGCCGAGCTTCAGCACGTCAAGCAAGTTCTGCACGACAACAAGCTTCGGGTCCCGCGCCTACGTCACAGTGACCGAGTGAAGCCGGCCACAGTCGAGCGTGTGCCTGCTGTACTACCATATGTCAGAGGTGTCACAGACAAGATTGGCTATATCTTGAAGCGAGCTTCTATTAGAACATTCTACAAGCCGCCGAAGAAGATTAGTCAGTTCCTACCATCCGTCAAGTGTCATATTCCTCTACAAGATGCAGGAGTGTACAAGCTTGATTGTGAATGTGGTCTCTCTTATATAGGACAAACCAAAAGATCAATTAGGACCCGCGTAAAAGAACATATAGCTGATGTGAAGCATCAACGTTCCGGGAAGTCTGCAGTTTGTGATCATATCCTAGACGGCCCCAACCATTACATCAGATTTGATAGACCACAAATCCTCGCGAAAGAACACCGATTCCTACCAAGGATGATACGTGAGGCTATTGAAATTAAAAAACATCCTAATTTCAATAGAGAAGGAGGCTGGGTACTACCACCTGCTTGGGATCCTATAATCAATAAAATTAAAACTAAACCCAAGCATACCACTGCAAGACCTCAGGACATAGTCAGTTCATTTTGCATAGATCGGACCATAAACAATAATTAAAAAAAGCTGAAGGTACTCCGGGTTTAACAATGACATCGGGACGTCAGTCATCTCAGTCCCCCCGTGACCATGGGTGCTGGAAAGCGCCCGAAACGTCGGGAATTAAAAATAAAAATAAAAAGTAAAAAAAATAAACGCGATAAAATCCGTAAAAGTAGTTTTAATCATGTGCAATGTTCGCGTAAATATAAGAAATCATTATGTTAACCAGTACGGACTGGAAATAGCAAATAAAATACGCCGATTAGAAGATCTGAAGACCAAGCGCGCAAGATACATAACAGCTTTAAATTTCTTGAAGAGATGCAGAGATCATAATCTCATTCCTACGTGTGTCAAGATATCCACTAAAAAAGACATTCGAGGAAGCGCCAAGATCTTAAATCAGGCTAGTAAAAAGTTGTTAATAACGGTGATTCAGCAAAAACGTACCGATCTATATTTCATAAACAAAACCATAGACAATTCGTCCAGTGAATTAAAGACAGTTTTATCGACATTTGATTATAAAAATTGCATGGAAACTTTAGATAAACGCGAAACAACTAAATACAATGAATGCAAAAATAAACACATTGATAAATACCATAAATTAACAACTAAATCAAATGTCCAACATACGAAATCGTGGACCACAGACACGAATCATAAACAACGCGCTGTCTACAACTTATCAAAACAAACACTGGACGACGCCACAATAAAAGATTTAGAAAAAGGTATTAATTTCGCAATAGCACCGCGAAAAATACCGTATGAGGACATTATCTGTAGTGTTGAGGACTGTCTGTATAAAAATAATATTGGTAATGAAGATTTAGAGGCCATACGTCAAGGCATCTCGTCTATGTTACGTCGAAGTTCAGCGCCGAAATTAAATCTCCCCAAAAATGAATTTAACGCGTTGAAAAACTTACGCAACAGACCAGAGCTTACGATTCTCCGCGCAGATAAAGGTAATTCTACGGTTATAATGGATACGTCAGATTACAATTTTAAAATACAACAACTTTTGTCGGATGAAACTACTTATCGAAAGGTCAAAACAGACCCTACAACTAATACGCTTAAAACAACTAGCGATCTAATTAAGAAATACTCCGAAAAATTGAATCTGGACGTTAATTCGATAATACCTTCCTGTGCCAAACCACCGAAGTTGTATGGGTTACCAAAGATACACAAACCGAATGCTCCATTACGTCCAATATTGAGTCAGATTGATTCGCCAACTTACAGATTGGCTCAATACTTAGCTAAAATATTATCACCACTCAGAGGACACACAAGAGCACACACTAAGGATTCATACCATTTTGTCAGTGAGATAAAAGACCTACATCTTACTGACAATGAAACCATGGTCAGTTTTGATGTTCAGTCTCTATTTACATGCCTACCTGTTGAAGACTGCATCTCAATTATAACTAGGAAACTAGAGGAAAATAACATGCCAGCAGAATATGCAGTATTACTAAGACATTGCCTTACATCTGGCTATCTATTGTGGAAGGAAGAGTTTTACAAGCAAGTAGATGGTGTGGCGATGGGCTCACCTGTATCTCCCATTGTCGCCGATATATTCATGGAAGACTTTGAGGAGAAAGCCCTCCTTACTGCACCTGTTACACCAAGGATCTACAAGCGGTACGTAGACGATACTTTCACAATTTTACCATCAGACAAAGTAACTGCATTTTTAGAACATCTTAATTCCATAAACGCCAAAATTCAATTTACTATGGAGTTAGAGGTAAATAATTCCTTACCTTTCCTAGATGTGTTAGTCATCCGAAATCCTAATAACACCATTGGTCACACTGTGTATAGGAAAAAGACCCATACAAACCGATATTTAAACGGTGAATCTCACCGCCATCCTTCACAGTTAGCTACCGTGGGCAAATCTTTGTTACAGAGAGCACGAGGGATCTGTGACAGCAAACACCTGGCCGCCGAGCTTCAGCACGTCAAGCAAGTTCTGCACGACAACAAGCTTCGGGTCCCGCGCCTACGTCACAGTGACCGAGTGAAGCCGGCCACAGTCGAGCGTGTGCCTGCTGTACTACCATATGTCAGAGGTGTCACAGACAAGATTGGCTATATCTTGAAGCGAGCTTCTATTAGAACATTCTACAAGCCGCCGAAGAAGATTAGTCAGTTCCTACCATCCGTCAAGTGTCATATTCCTCTACAAGATGCAGGAGTGTACAAGCTTGATTGTGAATGTGGTCTCTCTTATATAGGACAAACCAAAAGATCAATTAGGACCCGCGTAAAAGAACATATAGCTGATGTGAAGCATCAACGTTCCGGGAAGTCTGCAGTTTGTGATCATATCCTAGACGGCCCCAACCATTACATCAGATTTGATAGACCACAAATCCTCGCGAAAGAACACCGATTCCTACCAAGGATGATACGTGAGGCTATTGAAATTAAAAAACATCCTAATTTCAATAGAGAAGGAGGCTGGGTACTACCACCTGCTTGGGATCCTATAATCAATAAAATTAAAACTAAACCCAAGCATACCACTGCAAGACCTCAGGGCATAGTCAGTTCATTTTGCATAGATCGGACCATAAACAATAATTAAAAAAAGCTGAAGGTACTCCGGGTTTAACAATGACATCGGGACGTCAGTCATCTCAGTCCCCCGTGACCATGGGTGCTGGAAAGCGCCCGAAACGTCGGGAATTAAAAATAATAAAAAGTAAAAAAAATAAACGCGATAAAATCCGTAAAAGTAGTTTTAATCATGTGCAATGTTCGCGTAAATATAAGAAATCATTATGTTAACCAGTACGGACTGGAAATAGCAAATAAAATACGCCGATTAGAAGATCTGAAGACCAAGCGCGCAAGATACATAACAGCTTTAAATTTCTTGAAGAGATGCAGAGATCATAATCTCATTCCTACGTGTGTCAAGATATCCACTAAAAAAGACATTCGAGGAAGCGCCAAGATCTTAAATCAGGCTAGTAAAAAGTTGTTAATAACGGTGATTCAGCTAAAACGTACCGATCTATATTTCATAAACAAAACCATAAACAATTCGTCCAGTGAATTAAAGACAGTTTTATCGACATTTGATTATAAAAATTGCATGGAAACTTTAGATAAACGCGAAACAACTAAATAAAATGAATGCAAAAATAAACACATTGATAAATACCATAAATTAACAACTAAATCAAATGTCCAACATACGAAATCGTTGACCACAGACACGAATCATAAACAACGCGCTGTCTACAACTTATCAAAACAAACACTTGACGACGCCACAATAAAAGTTTTAGAAAAAGGTATTAATTTCGCAATAACACCGCGAAAAATACCGTATGAGGACATTATCTGTAGTGTTGAGGACTGTCTGTATAAAAATAATATTGGTAATGAAGATTTAGAGGCCATACGTCAAGACATCTCGTCTATGTTACGTCGAAGTTCAGCGCCGAAATTAAATCTCCCCAAAAATGAATTTAACGCGTTGAAAAACTTACGCAACAGACCAGAGCTTACGATTCTCCGCGCAGATAAAGGTAATTCTACGGTTATAATGGATACGTCAGATTACAATTTTAAAATACAACAACTTTTGTCGGATGAAACTACTTATCGAAAGGTCAAAACAGACCCTACAACTAATACGCTTAAAACAACTAGCGATCTAATTAAGAAATACTCCGAAAAATTGAATCTGGACGTTAATTCGATAATACCTTCCTGTGCCAAACCACCGAAGTTGTATGGGTTACCAAAGATACACAAACCGAATGCTCCATTACGTCCAATAGTGAGTCAGATTGATTCGCCAACTTACAGATTGGCTCAATACTTAGCTAAAATATTATCACCACTCAGAGGACACACAAGAGCACACACTAAGGATTCATACCATTTTGTCAGTGAGATAAAAGACCTACATCTTACTGACAATGAAACCATGGTCAGTTTTGATGTTCAGTCTCTATTTACATGCCTACCTGTTGAAGACTGCATCTCAATTATAACTAGGAAACTAGAGGAAAATAACATGCCAGCAGAATATGCAGTATTACTAAGACATTGCCTTACATCTGGCTATCTATTGTGGAAGGAAGAGTTTTACAAGCAAGTAGATGGTGTGGCGATGGGCTCACCTGTATCTCCCATTGTCGCCGATATATTCATGGAAGACTTTGAGGAGAAAGCCCTCCTTACTGCACCTGTTACACCAAGGATCTACAAGCGGTACGTAGACGATACTTTCACAATTTTACCATCAGACAAAGTAACTGCATTTTTAGAACATCTTAATTCCATAAACGCTAAAATTCAATTTACTATGGAGTTAGAGGCAAATAATTCCTTACCTTTCCTAGATGTGTTAGTCATCCGAAATCCTAATAACACCATTGGTCACACTGTGTATAGGAAAAAGACCCATACAAACCGATATTTAAACGGTGAATCTCACCGCCATCCTTCACAGTTAGCTACCGTGGGCAAATCTTTGTTACAGAGAGCACGAGGGATCTGTGACAGCAAACACCTGGCCGCCGAGCTTCAGCACGTCAAGCAAGTTCTGCACGACAACAAGCTTCGGGTCCCGCGCCTACGTCACAGTGACCGAGTGAAGCCGGCCACAGTCGAGCGTGTGCCTGCTGTACTACCATATGTCAGAGGTGTCACAGACAAGATTGGCTATATCTTGAAGCGAGCTTCTATTAGAACATTCTACAAGCCGCCGAAGAAGATTAGTCAGTTCCTACCATCCGTCAAGTGTCATATTCCTCTACAAGATGCAGGAGTGTACAAGCTTGATTGTGAATGTGGTCTCTCTTATATAGGACAAACCAAAAGATCAATTAGGACCCGCGTAAAAGAACATATAGCTGATGTGAAGCATCAACGTTCCGGGAAGTCTGCAGTTTGTGATCATATCCTAGACGGCCCCAACCATTACATCAGATTTGATAGACCACAAATCCTCGCGAAAGAACACCGATTCCTACCAAGGATGATACGTGAGGCTATTGAAATTAAAAAACATCCTAATTTCAATAGAGAAGGAGGCTGGGTACTACCACCTGCTTGGGATCCTATAATCAATAAAATTAAAACTAAACCCAAGCATACCACTGCAAGACCTCAGGGCATAGTCAGTTCATTTTGCATAGATCGGACCATAAACAATAATTAAAAAAAGCTGAAGGTACTCCGGGTTTAACAATGACATCGGGACGTCAGTCATCTCAGTCCCCCGTGACCATGGGTGCTGGAAAGCGCCCGAAACGTCGGGAATTAAAAATAAAAATAAAAAGTAAAAAAAATAAACGCGATAAAATCCGTAAAAGTAGTTTTAATCATGTGCAATGTTCGCGTAAATATAAGAAATCATTATGTTAACCAGTACGGACTGGAAATAGCAAATAAAATACGCCGATTAGAAGATCTGAAGACCAAGCGCGCAAGATACATAACAGCTTTAAATTTCTTGAAGAGATGCAGAGATCATAATCTCATTCCTACGTGTGTCAAGATATCCACTAAAAAAGACATTCGAGGAAGCGCCAAGATCTTAAATCAGGCTAGTAAAAAGTTGTTAATAACGGTGATTCAGCTAAAACGTACCGATCTATATTTCATAAACAAAACCATAGACAATTCGTCCAGTGAATTAAAGACAGTTTTATCGACATTTGATTATAAAAATTGCATGGAAACTTTAGATAAACGCGAAACAACTAAATACAATGAATGCAAAAATAAACACATTGATAAATACCATAAATTAACAACTAAATCAAATGTCCAACATACGAAATCGTTGACCACAGACACGAATCATAAACAACGCGCTGTCTACAACTTATCAAAACAAACACTGGACGACGCCACAATAAAAGTTTTAGAAAAAGGTATTAATTTCGCAATAGCACCGCGAAAAATACCGTATGAGGACATTATCTGTAGTGTTGAGGACTGTCTGTATAAAAATAATATTGGTAATGAAGATTTAGAGGCCATACGTCAAGACATCTCGTCTATGTTACGTCGAAGTTCAGCGCCGAAATTAAATCTCCCCAAAAATGAATTTAACGCGTTGAAAAACTTACGCAACAGACCAGAGCTTACGATTCTCCGCGCAGATAAAGGTAATTCTACGGTTATAATGGATACGTCAGATTACAATTTTAAAATACAACAACTTTTGTCGGATGAAACTACTTATCGAAAGGTCAAAACAGACCCTACAACTAATACGCTTAAAACAACTAGCGATCTAATTAAGAAATACTCCGAAAAATTGAATCTGGACGTTAATTCGATAATACCTTCCTGTGCCAAACCACCGAAGTTGTATGGGTTACCAAAGATACACAAACCGAATGCTCCATTACGTCCAATAGTGAGTCAGATTGATTCGCCAACTTACAGACTGGCTCAATACTTAGCTAAAATATTATCACCACTCAGAGGACACACAAGAGCACACACTAAGGATTCATACCATTTTGTCAGTGAGATAAAAGACCTACATCTTACTGACAATGAAACCATGGTCAGTTTTGATGTTCAGTCTCTATTTACATGCCTACCTGTTGAAGACTGCATCTCAATTATAACTAGGAAACTAGAGGAAAATAACATGCCAGCAGAATATGCAGTATTACTAAGACATTGCCTTACATCTGGCTATCTATTGTGGAAGGAAGAGTTTTACAAGCAAGTAGATGGTGTGGCGATGGGCTCACCTGTATCTCCCATTGTCGCCGATATATTCATGGAAGACTTTGAGGAGAAAGCCCTCCTTACTGCACCTGTTACACCAAGGATCTACAAGCGGTACGTAGACGATACTTTCACAATTTTACCATCAGACAAAGTAACTGCATTTTTAGAACATCTTAATTCCATAAACGCTAAAATTCAATTTACTATGGAGTTAGAGGCAAATAATTCCTTACCTTTCCTAGATGTGTTAGTCATCCGAAATCCTAATAACACCATTGGTCACACTGTGTATAGGAAAAAGACCCATACAAACCGATATTTAAACGGTGAATCTCACCGCCATCCTTCACAGTTAGCTAACGTGGGCAAATCTTTGTTACAGAGAGCACGAGGGATCTGTGACAGCAAACACCTGGCCGCCGAGCTTCAGCACGTCAAGCAAGTTCTGCACGACAACAAGCTTCGGGTCCCGCGTCTACGTCACAGTGACCGAGTGAAGCCGGCCACAGTCGAGCGTGTGCCTGCTGTACTACCATATGTCAGAGGTGTCACAGACAAGATTGGCTATATCTTGAAGCGAGCTTCTATTAGAACATTCTACAAGCCGCCGAAGAAGATTAGTCAGTTCCTACCATCCGTCAAGTGTCATATTCCTCTACAAGATGCAGGAGTGTACAAGCTTGATTGTGAATGTGGTCTCTCTTATATAGGACAAACCAAAAGATCAATTAGGACCCGCGTAAAAGAACATATAGCTGATGTGAAGCATCAACGTTCCGGGAAGTCTGCAGTTTGTGATCATATCCTAGACGGCCCCAACCATTACATCAGATTTGATAGACCACAAATCCTCGCGAAAGAACACCGATTCCTACCAAGGATGATACGTGAGGCTATTGAAATTAAAAAACATCCTAATTTCAATAGAGAAGGAGGCTGGGTACTACCACCTGCTTGGGATCCTATAATCAATAAAATTAAAACTAAACCCAAGCATACCACTGCAAGACCTCAGGACATAGTCAGTTCATTTTGCATAGATCGGACCATAAACAATAATTAAAAAAAGCTGAAGGTACTCCGGGTTTAACAATGACATCGGGACGTCAGTCATCTCAGTCCCCCGTGACCATGGGTGCTGGAAAGCGCCCGAAACGTCGGGAATTAAAAAGAAAAATAAAAAGTAAAAAATAAACGCGATAAAATCCGTAAAAGTAGTTTTAATCATGTGCAATGTTCGCGTAAATATAAGAAATCATTATGTTAACCAGTACGGACTGGAAATAGCAAATAAAATACGCCGATTAGAAGATCTGAAGACCAAGCGCGCAAGATACATAACAGCTTTAAATTTCTTGAAGAGATGCAGAGATCATAATCTCATTCCTACGTGTGTCAAGATATCCACTAAAAAAGACATTCGAGGAAGCGCCAAGATCTTAAATCAGGCTAGTAAAAAAGTTGTTAATAACGGTGATTCAGCTAAAACGTACCGATCTATATTTCATAAACAAAACCATAGACAATTCTTCCAGTGAATTAAGGACAGTTTTATCGACATTTGATTATAAAAATTGCATGGAAACTTTAGATAAACGCGAAACAACTAAATACAATGAATGCAAAAATAAACACATTGATAAATACCATAAATTAACAACTAAATCAAATGTCCAACATACTAAATCGTTGACCACAGACACGAATCATAAACAACGCGCTGTCTACAACTTATCAAAACAAACACTGGACGACGCCACAATAAAAGTTTTAGAAAAAGGTATTAATTTCGCAATAACACCGCGAAAAATACCGTATGAGGACATTATCTGTAGTGTTGAGGACTGTCTGTATAAAAATAATATTGGTAATGAAGATTTAGAGGCCATACGTCAAGACATCTCGTCTATGTTACGTCGAAGTTCAGCGCCGAAATTAAATCTCCCCAAAAATGAATTTAACGCGTTGAAAAACTTACGCAACAGACCAGAGCTTACGATTCTCCGCGCAGATAAAGGTAATTCTACGGTTATAATGGATACGTCAGATTACAATTTTAAAATACAACAACTTTTGTCGGATGAAACTACTTATCGAAAGGTCAAAACAGACCCTACAACTAATACGCTTAAAACAACTAGCGATCTAATTAAGAAATACTCCGAAAAATTGAATCTGGACGTTAATTCGATAATACCTTCCTGTGCCAAACCACCGAAGTTGTATGGGTTACCAAAGATACACAAACCGAATGCTCCATTACGTCCAATAGTGAGTCAGATTGATTCGCCAACTTACAGATTGGCTCAATACTTAGCTAAAATATTATCACCACTCAGAGGACACACAAGAGCACACACTAAGGATTCATACCATTTTGTCAGTGAGATAAAAGACCTACATCTTACTGACAATGAAACCATGGTCAGTTTTGATGTTCAGTCTCTATTTACATGCCTACCTGTTGAAGACTGCATCTCAATTATAACTAGGAAACTAGAGGAAAATAACATGCCAGCAGAATATGCAGTATTACTAAGACATTGCCTTACATCTGGCTATCTATTGTGGAAGGAAGAGTTTTACAAGCAAGTAGATGGTGTGGCGATGGGCTCACCTGTATCTCCCATTGTCGCCGATATATTCATGGAAGACTTTGAGGAGAAAGCCCTCCTTACTGCACCTGTTACACCAAGGATCTACAAGCGGTACGTAGACGATACTTTCACAATTTTACCATCAGACAAAGTAACTGCATTTTTAGAACATCTTAATTCCATAAACGCCAAAATTCAATTTACTATGGAGTTAGAGGTAAATAATTCCTTACCTTTCCTAGATGTGTTAGTCATCCGAAATCCTAATAACACCATTGGTCACACTGTGTATAGGAAAAAGACCCATACAAACCGATATTTAAACGGTGAATCTCACCGCCATCCTTCACAGTTAGCTACCGTGGGCAAATCTTTGTTACAGAGAGCACGAGGGATCTGTGACAGCAAACACCTGGCCGCCGAGCTTCAGCACGTCAAGCAAGTTCTGCACGACAACAAGCTTCGGGTCCCGCGCCTACGTCACAGTGACCGAGTGAAGCCGGCCACAGTCGAGCGTGTGCCTGCTGTACTACCATATGTCAGAGGTGTCACAGACAAGATTGGCTATATCTTGAAGCGAGCTTCTATTAGAACATTCTACAAGCCGCCGAAGAAGATTAGTCAGTTCCTACCATCCGTCAAGTGTCATATTCCTCTACAAGATGCAGGAGTGTACAAGCTTGATTGTGAATGTGGTCTCTCTTATATAGGACAAACCAAAAGATCAATTAGGACCCGCGTAAAAGAACATATAGCTGATGTGAAGCATCAACGTTCCGGGAAGTCTGCAGTTTGTGATCATATCCTAGACGGCCCCAACCATTACATCAGATTTGATAGACCACAAATCCTCGCGAAAGAACACCGATTCCTACCAAGGATGATACGTGAGGCTATTGAAATTAAAAAACATCCTAATTTCAATAGAGAAGGAGGCTGGGTACTACCACCTGCTTGGGATCCTATAATCAATAAAATTAAAACTAAACCCAAGCATACCACTGCAAGACCTCAGGACATAGTCAGTTCATTTTGCATAGATCGGACCATAAACAATAATTAAAAAAGCTGAAGGTACTCCGGGTTTAACAATGACATCGGGACGTCAGTCATCTCAGTCCCCCCGTGACCATGGGTGCTGGAAAGCGCCCGAAACGTCGGGAATTAAAAATAAAAATAAAAAGTAAGAAAAAATAAACGCGATAAAATCCGTAAAAGTAGTTTTAATCATGTGCAATGTTCGCGTAAATATAAGAAATCATTTTCTTCCAATACCAAGTGTGGCCATCATAGTTCATAAAGTGAAAAATAATCTATTTTTAAATAAATATAATTTACTACACAAGTCAAATATATTAACGAAAATATATTTCCTAATAACTAAATACCAGTTTGTGATGAATAATAATCACTACAAATAGATGTGTAGTGGATTTTGTTAAATGATTTATATATTCAGCACAATTTCAACACAATACTGAATATTACATAATTTAACATAATCGATAACTAGTATTTATCAAAGACTCTGGAACTTCTTACCCCAGTCAATTAAACTTTTAATTCGAGCTCAATCGTTAAATGTGTTCAAGAAACAGATTAGAGAACACTATTTGTCTCTTTAACTCCTCTCTCTTCCTTCTCTTATTTATGGTCATCGATCTTGTTGTCATTTTAGTACCTAAGTTTGTATTTTTTTTTTCTAATTTAGTGCACCCTACCCGTTAATCTTTTTCTTATTTTATTAATTTCTTCTAGGTTTTCTGAAAGAGATTGCTATGTAGCAATAAGACCGCCTTTTTCTTTTCCCTCGTTGTTTGTTCATTTTTTTTTTTGTTATATTTATCTTTCATTGGTGTACAATAAAGAGTATTGTATTGTATTAATTACTTAGACGTGATGACGCATCTGCATTTGATTTATTTTGGAAATATTATCTAATCCGGAGTAACGCCACCATGAAGAACTACACTGAATAACTTCTGAAGGGCCTCAATTACCGGGTTTCATCCACTTTCAGAACCTTCATTGTAATTTCATAATCAGCAGGGACATTTTACACGCTACAAAGCTATTCTCATGTAATACCGATTGAAGTCTGACTAATAGTATCGGATGAGACTAGCGCTTAGATATTTTCTTACACTTGTATTTGGCTCCAATCATTGATGTGTATAAGCTCGTAGAACCTCTCGAAACGCACTCAAAATCTTAGGTGTCCCGAAAATAACGCTGCCACCGTCCGACTACTAAGCCATTCCTGATACAATTCGTATTATTTATTACTGCATAATTGTAAACTGTTCTTTAAAAATCTCATGCAGGTAAGTCGTAAATTAATTTTAAAAATGACTTTCAATAAGTTTTACTAATCCTTAAGAAATAAAAAGTCTAAAATAAAATTTCTATTTCTAGCAATAAAAATATTCTATATTTCTGTTCAATATTTCCATAAAGAGCCAAACACGCTCACTATTCTATGTGTATCTAGTAAATTTACTGGTATAAACTAATTAAACGCTATATCAACAAAAATCTAGATAGTTGGTTCTATAGGTCTATTACTTGTCGCTGAAGTGTTATCCCAAGGATGTAACTGTGTGGCGATCTCGAAGAATTAGAATTCATGTGAGCTTATGAATTAAATTGCGACTTTAAAAGCAACGTTACGTGATGGGATCTTTTATCTATAATATTGGATTTAGAGCTTAACTGATTATTAAGCGTCAATCTGCCTACCAATGCTGATGATTGAGGCAAATCGTCCGTACAACAGGTGAGAAGGAAGACTCATCAGCTCAGTATCAGCTGTTGACTTTCGCTGGCCGATGAAGAATACAAAAGGTGTATACAACAATATTTGTATGATAATTATGTATAACATTTTTCATGTTTTTATACCATAAAATATAACCTTTAAGTTGCATAATATAACCTTTAAGTTGCATAATATAACTTTTAAGTTGCATAATATAACCTTTAAGTTGCATAATATAACCTTTAAGCACGTAAGAGTAATATGGTCATCCGGTTAATATAGTCACTTTCTTATATTTTAAATCAATCAACCAAACAATAAAGAATCAAAAAGACGCAGCTTTATCGACGCCATTTGAATAGTTGATATTACAGTAAATATTTTAGTCGACTTTAATACAGCGTAATGTAGTTAGTTTTTATTACTTTAATTTTCGAAGTGTTTCTAATTGTTTGCTATTTTTTTATTAAAATATTAGTTATAGTACACGAATTTGAGTTTTTGTCTCTATCATCCTCCTAGTTTATTACCTTCATGTACATTATAACATATTAATAATTTTTCCTAACATCGTATATTTTTAGCAGCTAACATGATTTTATTACTAGTTGTCAGTCTTCAGAGTATTTTAGTAATGTATTGTAGGCAAGAAACGCGTTACCGAAATCAAATAAACAGAATCTCATTCAAATGTTTTATTCATGCCACCACAAATGGCAATTGCAATAATAAGTTCTGAGGACGGAAGGAAACATTGTATAAAAAGCTTTCGTAGCCGTTAACCGGACGACAGAGCATTGTTAGGC
Organism: Parnassius apollo; assembly: GCA_907164705.1. Taxonomy (NCBI): domain Eukaryota; kingdom Metazoa; phylum Arthropoda; class Insecta; order Lepidoptera; family Papilionidae; genus Parnassius; species Parnassius apollo. Next base: position 24,930,926 of record CAJQZP010000885.1, on the reverse strand, counting down.
CGCAAAATTATGCTCGCAATGTTAGGCTGTGTCATTTCCCTTTGACCTAATATCTTCTTGTACCGTACTGTTCAGTTTGTCATTTTTTCCTTGTTGGCGTTTTCGTCTTTCTCATTAATTCCCTCAATCAATACGAATGGAACGTCATTTTCAACGCAAAGAATAATGTTTTGTAGTTATTCAAATTCCATATTTTTTTATATTTTTTTATTTTAATGTCAGGAACTGTAGAGCCTACGCTTATCATTAAACGAAAAAAGAAAGAACTTTAAGCAAAAAAAGAAAGTGCTAACTGTTTACTTTGGCTTTGTACCTATCCTAAATTTTAAAGAAATGGCTTCAAGGGAGAGTAGCGCTGCATGAGCCCATTATGTGGACAAAGGCAATATAACCTCAGAATCTACAATTTTCAAAATAAGACAGGTTTTTAAGTACAGTTTCGAATTTAAGAAAACATTACAAAAGATGTTTCCTTTTCTTCCTTAAGTTAGGGTAAGTGCGGTGACAGGAGGATGTTTCAAATCTCTCAAGATGATTCTACAGCAACTATTGTTGTGAATACCTTATTTTTTAACTTCTACCTTTGGTGAAAATATGATAGATGGAACTTAATCTTTTTCATACATAACAGACCTATTTAAATAAGGACAGATATTAAAAATGAATAAGTACTCAAAAATGTGTAAGTGGAAACCTCATAATACCGTTTACAAGGGGCTTAAAAGCCATATAAGAAGATAGAAAAATACGTAATATAAATTTACTCGTAGTTGAGTCAGTTCAACAAGATTTATTAGTGGAGATTGCAAAAGGATTTCATAATATAGATAAAATTTTCTTTGTTAAGCTCTATTACGAAGATAGTAACTCAACTTCAAAAGCAAAAAAACAGCTATGAGTTTAATTATTTTTATAATAAACAAAGAAGTGTTAGTTGACTAGTACACTAGCAGGTGTACTAGCACTAAGCACTAGTTCAGTATGAAAGCATTATCAGGAGACGATGCAAACTATTCAGCCTAGAAGAACTGCGCATTCTCGTGCCATTATAGAGGTACAAAGGCAAAATACCTAAAACACAAAGATGCCTTGTTAGGCGAAAAAATAGTCATACTAAAGTGGAAGAAGTTGGTTAAGACCACACAAAATGAGTGAAAGAAGGACCACACAAAATTCATCCATATTTTCACCGCATGGCAGCATAATTAAAATTAAACATGCTTGTGATATGTTTCACTTACGAACGCGTTTTCTCTGCAGCGGGCTTGTTGCTGAATTACAGATACACTCAATTACGAGTAGGAAAGCTGCAACAACATATGTTTCTTTAGCAAAACTCTTAAATAGAATTAGATATAAATAATTAAAAAAAAAACTAAAGTAATAATAAATCTCGACTAACGTCAAAGACGGGCATTTTATTGCATTTTCAGTATATAATAGTATCGAGCAACAAAGGCCAAAACAAAGGTTATCCATAGGACTTTGCTGAGCACATACAGACGCCAGGCATTTGCAACAGTCATAACTACCATGTATGTAAATAAAAGCCAACATTATTTTTTTCCGTGGATCGCGATGCAGTTTAGCGATATAGACTGATCTCATTCATCGACTTCACCCATACCTAGAGTTTTAAAACAACAGTAGATCTGGATCTTGATGACGTTACTGCTGTTAGCCTTTTGGCTCTTACAGCTTCATCGGACTCAGGGCTCTTTATTATCTTTACTTAGTTACTTTCGTAACGTTGCACTAAAATGAATAATCTCGTGTACTTGTGAACACATCTTGACATAGTTGGCTTTAAGTGTTAAGGTGACGGGCCCTGGCTCTAACGACTAAGTCGTATCGTTCGCTGTTCTGGGTGATCAGAACCACCCAGAAACGCGGGTGTAGGAGGTGTACGCAGTGTGGAGGGGTGTGCGGTGCGCCTGTCTGTGGACGCGCTGCATCCCGTGATGACGGGAGGTAGGGACGGGAGGGGGGGGGGGGGTGGGCGGCTGTATTGTGTTATGGTGGGTGAAGTCACTCGTGATTTAAAGACGTCACTCGTGAAGAGTTTGAAGAGGAACGGGTAGTGTCCGGAGTCGGAGTCCTTAGAGACTCCAGCCTTGAGTGAATGAGCCTATCAGGCACGTTGAGTTTATACAGCTTATAAAACAAGCCATCGTGCAAGACTTTGTCAAACGCTTTTTTAACATCATAGAAGAGGGCACCGGTGTTAGGGGTTTTCGGATTTCTTGAAAGGTTGAAGCCTTTCAGAATGTACTCTGTAAGGCGATGTTACTGTGTTATTGATAGGTGCACATTTGCACATAGTTTTTGCTGAGTGATTAGTTTTATCTTAAACAATATACTTTGTACAATTTACCACTAAATACATTTCCTTATTAAACAAAATAAATACTTAATAATTGTGAAAAATTCTTATCTGCTTTACCTATGTTTATTATTACAACTTTGAGTGAATCAAAATGACATAAAATTTTTAAATATCTATTTTTGTTGTAAATCTAAAGGAAGTAATATTTTACCCTTCTTTTAATTGACGAAAATAAATTATTGTTTTTGTTGGTTTTAGGTTTATTTATAAAAAAAAATCTTGTACTTAATTGTGTACAGTGACCGTAAACGGATTAACACACTAGTATCTGGAACTACCAATCCAATTTCATAAATTATTTGTTTTTTAAAACTAGGTTTTTATAATTAGGTGTTTAAAACTAGTTTATTCCAGACAAGTATACCAAAACAACTTGTAAATAAGGGAATGTATAATGATGCAACATCAGAAAAATTATTTTCGTATATTGCTGTTATTATTTTGCTTTGATCTATTAAAGACAGACCCAATTTGTCAAAATTTAATGCATAAATTAATGCAATAGCGTTTTATTGTTTTAAAAATATTATCAAATAGTCTCAGTTTTAAATTAATCTTTCTAAAATTAAACTTTTTCTTTATACTGTTATTAAATTTCTCAAACTTTTCAATTAAAATATTTAAATTATCAACCAAGTAAGCACAGATAGAAAATTAAAATCAATTATATAAACCTTTTTAGAAGGAAGGAAAATACAGTTGAAAGTCTTCGGTGTTCCATAAAATAATTGTATTCAGATCTTTAAATTCAAGCGGAGCATTCTCCAGTTTAAATTATCATTATGAAACGTTTAAGCTTATCAACATCGTAATTATGTGTAAACAATGTAAGGAAAGTACAATTTTTTTAAATGTCATTAGTCTTGAAAAAAATATATGGAACTTCAAGTTTTACTTTATTTGTAAAACTTTCTATTTTTCTACTGCCTGAGATTTTGTACATAATTTGTCTAATATATTTTATTAGTTATAGTAGTTATATAGTTAATTTCTTCGTAAGTCCTTCCAGTAGCCAGGAAACGCAGTGTTGCAGTTAGACGTTCGTGAGGAGTAATAGCTTGCCTCATATTGATTTTTTATTATTCTGGAAGATACCTTAAGCAAAAGTTCTAAGTATGTTTCCTCTGACATCCTAAGGTATTTATGCCAATCTTTAGAATGAAAACATAATTCCTCAAGAAGATTGATGTGAGAATATTGATGTCTTTACAGAAGACATCTCTTAGTCCATTCTCTCCTAGTCTTCCTTTTATTTATTGTAGAAAGTTTTTTTTTATACAAAATGAGCGCCATGTTGCGACTTCATCGCTCATACACGCGAGATCCATCTCTGTGCGGAGTGAAAACGTGTAGCACTTGTGCTACACGTTTTCCTCCGCACAGAGATGGATCTCTGTGCGGAGTGAAACCTATCAATCTAATCTATCCCTCCGCTTTCCGGAGGGCAACCCTCCGGAAAGCGGAGGGATAGATTTTACGTGGTAGAGCCATGCTGCAGTTATATTTTTTTTTATAGGAAAAGGATGACAAACGAGCACACAGTCCACCTGATGGTAAGTGGTTGCTGTGGCCCATAGACATCTACATCTATCCTCGTTTGCGAATCAAAATGAAGATGCGTTGTCAGCCTTGAGGACTAAGATAGAATGCCTCTTTTCTAGTAAAAAGGGTCTCCGGTTCTCTACACTCACCATACGAAACACAGCAGCATTAAGCTGCTATTCGACGCTGGTATTCTGTGAGAGCGTGGTCCTTCCCCGGTCGAGCCGACCCATTCGTGCTACAACTATACAATTAATATAGCTGCGGCATGGCTCTACCACGTAGCAAAAGTACAAACATTTATTTCGTTGTCATAGGAAATCAAAACTCCATTTTTATACCGACAACATTATTTTTACTTATCATATTAGTACCACCAGAATAAAAGAGAGTGGGAAGTTTTCTTATTTTTATAAAGTTCTTCGACTATGAATATTAAATGAACACGTCAGGCTATTTGCACTCATAGTGCAACACGGGCCACCGGCGGACCGGAGGGGAGTAGCCATAGGCGTGTTACCCCGATACAGAATTGTCTGTCACAACGAAACTCGAACACATAGACACAACGTAATAGTATCGCTCACTGACAACGACAATATTGTACCAAGGCGAGCGGCCTTTGGTGGTAAATAAATTCAAAACAAGACGTGTTATTAAACCGTCTTGTTGTTTTGGATTTGTAGTTGTAATTTTGCGTTGTGAATTTGTAGATGTAATTTTTAAGTTTAAAAAGAGGAAAATAGCAATGATGTGATTAAAATTACTTATGCTACTTCGTATTAAAGGTCATAGAAACTTCTTTTTTTATTAAAAAAAAGAATATTAACAATGCTATAAATATTACTAATATTCTATTCGTGCTACAACTATACTACTAATATATTTATATTAGTAGTATAGTTGTAGCACGAATGGGTCGGCTCGACCGGGGAAGTACCACGCTCTCACAGAATACCAGCGTAAAATAGCAGCTTAATGCTGCTGTGTTTCGTATGGTGAGTGCAGAGAACCGGAGACCCTTTTTACTGGAAACGAGGCGTTCCACCTTAGTCCTCACGAGTGACAACGCATCTGCGCATTTTGATTCGTAATCGAGGATAGGTGTAGATGTCTATGGGCCACAGCAACCACTTACCATCAGGTGGACTGTGTGCTCGTTTGTCACCCTATCCTATAAAAAAAAAGCGGGGGAGGGAGGTTGGGAATGCTCATAGCATACCACGCAGCCGGCTGCGTGGTTATGTGGTGACTTTTACCCACTAAACCCAACCTTTTTAGGAATTGGCTTAACGATCTGACTAGAGATCTCTAAGCCGTATACGAACGCGACCCTCCTTGGCAGAAAGGAGGGCGCAGTACGTACGTGGTACGTAGAGTAGATGCTAGATGGCATAAACCTAAAAAAATCTCTTCTTATTTTTTTAAAACGTAACCTCGACACTAGGATTTTCTGCTGTATCATGTATGCAGTTTACATACATAAATTGTACAAGGACAAACATCCAGAACCGCAACAATTATTTGTAAGCCATACAAATACCTGTATCGTGCGGGATTTGAACCCGCGGTATTTAGCGTTGTAATTCAAAGCTGTTGTACCACGGAGACGTCAAATTTTATTATTTAATTGATTTAAAATAATAATTTGTAAATATTTTTTGTTGACACGATATAAAACTGTGGTTTATTAAAAAATAAATTAAGTAAATAATAGACAATTACGCAATTAACAAACTAAACCGATAATATTTCTTCTTAAGATCAAAGAAGATGTTGCACTGTGACACATATGTATAAATAATTTTATGTAAATAAATGAATGATATACATAATCTACATTATTAAAAAGTCATTGATGAATAATTCAAATGTTTCCCTGTAATACAAAAGTTTTACTTTTGTCGTGTGTTTTCACGACACACACTGTTCATAGTCTTTATTACGAAAACGTTGCTGCCCATCTCCTGATTTGTTTCCTTATGTCGCCTTTCACGACACCCACGGGATGATAATGGGGTAGTGGATAAAATTACGTTCATTCTATCCTTATTTATTTCTATAATTTTGTAAAGGAGCCCATACACGGGACAATTTGTTGTTTCGATCGATCGTCAAGAAAATCGTACTATTTTATCTTTCGATTTCCGTCCGTCACACACGAACGATGTGATCGTACGATTCTCAGTCTCTGTGCGGAGTGAAAACGTGTAGCACAAGTGCTACACGTTTGTAGCACAAGTGCTACACGTTTTCACTCCGCACAGAGATGGATCTCGCGTGGATGAGCGATGAAGTCGCAACTTGGCGCTCATTTTATATAAAAAAAAAACTTTCTACAATAAATAAAAGGAAGACTAGGAGAGAATGGACTAAGAGATGTCTTCTATAAAAACATCAATATTCTCACATCAATCTTCTTGAGGAATTATGTTTTCATTCTAAAGATTGGCATAACTACCTTAGGATGTCAGAGGAAACATACTTAGAACTTTTGCTTAAGGTATCTTCCAGAATAATAAAAAATCAATATGAGGCAAGCTATTACTCCTCACGAACGTCTAACTGCAACACTGCGTTTCCTGGCTACTGGAAGGACTTACGAAGAAATTAACTATATAACTACTATAACTAATAAAATATATTAGACAAATTATGTACAAAATCTCAGGCAGTAGAAAAATAGAAAGTTTTACAAATAAGGGTAAAACTTGAAGTTCCATATATTTTTTTTCAAGACTTAAAAAAAATTGTACTTTCCTTACATTGTTTACACATAATTACGATGTTGATAAGCTTAAACGTTTCATAATGATAATTTAAACTGGAGAATGCTCCGCTTGAATTTAAAGATCTGAATACAATTATTTTATGGAACATCGAAGACTTTCAACTGTATTTTCCTTCCTTCTAAAAGGTTTATATAATTGATTTTAATTTTCTATCTGTGCTTACTTGGTTGATAATTTAAATATTTTAATTGAAAAGTTTGAGAAATTTAATAACAGTATAAAGAAAAAGTTTAATTTTAGAAAGATTAATTTAAAACTGAGACTATTTGATAATATTTTTAAAACAATAAAACGCTATTGCATTAATTTATGCATTAAATTTTGACAAATTGGGTCTGTCTTTAATAGATCAAAGCAAAATAATAACAGCAATATACGAAAATAATTTTTCTGATGTTGCATCATTATACATTCCCTTATTTACAAGTTGTTTTGGTATACTTGTCTGGAATAAACTAGTTTTAAACACCTAATTATAAAAACCTAGTTTTAAAAAACAAATAATTTATGAAATTGGATTGGTAGTTCCAGATACTAGTGTGTTAATCCGTTTACGGTCACTGTACACAATTAAGTACAAGATTTTTTTTTATAAATAAACCTAAAACCAACAAAAACAATAATTTATTTTCGTTGAATTAAAAGAAGGGTAAAATATTACTTCCTTTAGATTTACAACAAAAATAGATATTTAAAAATTTTATGTCATTTTGATTCACTCAAAGTTGTAATAATAAACATAGGTAAAGCAGATAAGAATTTTTCACAATTATTAAGTATTTATTTTGTTTAATAAGGAAATGTATTTAGTGGTAAATTGTACAAAGTATATTGTTTAAGATAAAACTAATCACTCAGCAAAAACTATGTGCAAATGTGCACCTATCAGTAACACAGTAACATCGCCTTACAGAGTACATTCTGAAAGGCTTCATCAACCTTTCAAGAAATCCGAAAACCCCTAATACCGGTGCCCTCTTCTACGATGTTAAAAAAGCGTTTGACAAAGTCTTGCACGATGGCTTGTTTTATAAGCTGTATAAACTCAACGTGCCTGATAGGCTCATTCACTCAAGGCTGGAGTCTCTAAGGACTCCGACTCCGGACACTACCCGTTCCTCTTCAAACTCTTCACGAGTGACGTCTTTAAATCACGAGTGACTTCACCCACCATAACACAATACAGCCCCCCCCCTCCCGTTCCTACCACCCGTCATCACGGGATGCAGCGCGTCCACAGACGGCACACCGCACACCGCTCCACACTGCGTACACCTCCTACACCCGCGTTTCTGGGTGGTTCTGATCACCCAGAACAGCGAACGATACGACTTAGTCGTTAGAGCCAGGGCCCGTCACCTTATCACTTAAAGCCAACTATGTCAAGATGTGTTCACAAGTACACGAGATTATTCAGTTTAGTGCAACGTTACGAAAGTAACTAAGTAAAGATAATAAAGAGCCCTGAGTCCGATGAAGCTGTAAGAGCCAAAAGGCTAACAGCAGTAACGTCATCAAGATCCAGATCTACTGTTGTTTTAAAACTCTAAGTATGGGTGAAGTCGATGAATGAGATCAGTCTATATCGCTAAACTGCATCGCGATCCATGGAAAAAAATAATGTTGGCTTTTATTTACACACATGGTAGTTATGACTGTTGCAAATGCCTGGCGTCTGTATGTGCTCAGCCAAGTCCTATGGATAACCTTTGTTTTGGCCTTTGTTGCTCGATACTATTATATACTGAAAATGCAATAAAATGCCCGTCTTTGACGTTAGTCGAGATTTATTATTACTTTAGTTTTTTTTAAATTATTTATATCTATTCTATTTAAGAGTTTTGCTAAAGAAACATATGTTGTTGCAGCTTTCCTACTCGTAATTGAGTGTATCTGTAATTCAGCAACAAGCCCGCTGCAGAGAAAACGCGTTCGTAAGTGAAACATATCACAAGCATGTTTAATTTTAATTATGCTGCCATGCGGTGAAAATATGGATGAATTTTGTGTGGTCCTTCTTTCACTCATTTTGTGTGGTCCTTCTTCCACTTTAGTATGACTATTTTTTCGCCTAACTTCGATGTTCCATAAAATAATTGTATTCAGATCTTTAAATTCAAGCGGAGCATTCTCCAGTTTAAATTATCATTATGAAACGTTTAAGCTTATCAACATCGTAATTATGTGTAAACAATGTAAGGAAAGTACAATTTTTTTAAATGTCATTAGTCTTGAAAAAAATATATGGAACTTCAAGTTTTACTTTATTTGTAAAACTTTCTATTTTTCTACTGCCTGAGATTTTGTACATAATTTGTCTAATATATTTTATTAGTTATAGTAGTTATATAGTTAATTTCTTCGTAAGTCCTTCCAGTAGCCAGGAAACGCAGTGTTGCAGTTAGACGTTCGTGAGGAGTAATAGCTTGCCTCATATTGATTTTTTATTATTATGGAAGATACCTTAAGCAAAAGTTCTAAGTATGTTTCCTCTGACATCCTAAGGTATTTATGCCAATCTTTAGAATGAAAACATAATTCCTCAAGAAGATTGATGTGAGAATATTGATGTCTTTACAGAAGACATCTCTTAGTCCATTCTCTCCTAGTCTTCCTTTTATTTATTGTAGAAAGTTTTTTTTTTATATAAAATGAGCGCCAAGTTGCGACTTCATCGCTCATCCACGCGAGATCCATCTCTGTGCGGAGTGAAAACGTGTAGCACTTGTGCTACAAACGTGTAGCACTTGTGCTACACGTTTTCACTCCGCACAGAGACTGAGAATCGTACGATCACATCGTTCGTGTGTGACGGACGGAAATCGAAAGATAAAATAGTACGATTTTCTTGACGATCGATCGAAACGACAAATTGTCCCGTGTATGGGCTCCTTTACAAAATTATAGAAATAAATAAGGATAGAATGAACGTAATTTTATCCACTACCCCATTATCATCCCGTGGGTGTCGTGAAAGGCGACATAAGGAAACAAATCAGGAGATGGGCAGCAACGTTTTCGTAATAAAGACTATGAACAGTGTGTGTCGTGAAAACACACGACAAAAGTAAAACTTTTGTATTACAGGGAAACATTTGAATTATTCATCAATGACTTTTTAATAATGTAGATTATGTATATCATTCATTTATTTACATAAAATTATTTATACATATGTGTCACAGTGCAACATCTTCTTTGATCTTAAGAAGAAATATTATCGGTTTAGTTTGTTAATTAGGTAATTGTCTATTATTTACTTAATTTATTTTTTAATAAACCACAGTTTTATGTCGTGTCAACAAAAAAATATTTACAAATTATTATTTTAAATCAATTAAATAATAAAATTTGACGTCTCCGTGGTACAACAGCTTTGAATTACAACGCTAAATACCGCGGGTTCAAATCCCGCACGATACAGGTATTTGTATGGCTTACAAATAATTGTTGCGGTTCTGGATGTTTGTCCTTGTACAATTTATGTATGTAAACTGCCTACATGATACAGGAGAAAATCCTAGTGTCGAGGTTACGTTTTAAAAAAATAAGAAGTGATTTTTTTTAGGTTTATGCCGTCTAGCATCTACTCTACGTACCACGTACGTACTGCGTCCTCCTTTCTGCCAAGGAGGGTCGCGTTCGTATACGGCTTAGAGATCTCTAGTCAGATCGTTAAGCCAATTCCTAAAAAGGTTGGGTTTAGTGGGTAAAAGTCACCACATAACCACGCAGCCGGCTGCGTGGTATGCTATGAGCATTCCCAACCTCCCTCCCCCGCTTTTTTTTTTATAGGATAGGGTGACAAACGAGCACACAGTCCACCTGATGGTAAGTGGTTGCTGTGGCCCATAGACATCTACATCTATCCTCGAATACGAATCAAAATGCCGATGCGTTGTCACCCATGAGTACTAAGGTGGAACGCCTCGTTTCCAGTAAAAAGGGTCTCCGGTTCTCTGCACTCACCATACGAAACACAGCAGCATTAAGCTACTATTTTACGCTGGTATTCTGTGAGAGTGTGGTCCTGCCCCAGTCGAGCCGACCCATTCGTGCTACAACTATACTACTAATATAAATATATTAGTAGTATAGTTGTAGCACGAATAGAATATTAGTAATATTTATAGCATTGTTAATATTCTTTTTTTTAATAAAAAAAGAAGTTTCTATGACCTTTAATACGAAGTAGCATAAGTAATTTTAATCACATCATTGCTATTTTCCTCTTTTTTAAACTTAAAAATTACATCTACAAATTCACAACGCAAAATTACAACTACAAATCCAAAACAACAAGACGGTTTAATAACACGTCTTGTTTTGAATTTATTTACCACCAAAGGCCGCTCGCCTTGGTACAATATTGTCGTTGTCAGTGAGCGATACTGTTACGTTGTGTCTATGTGTTCGAGTTTCGTTGTGACAGACAATTCTGTATCGGGGTAACACGCCTATGGCTACTCCCCTCCGGTCCGCCGGTGGCCCGTGTTGCACTATGAGTGCAAATAGCCTGACGTGTTCATTTAATATTCATAGTCGAAGAACTTTATAAAAATAAGAAAACTTCCCACTCTCTTTTATTCTGGTGGTACTAATATGATAAGTAAAAATAATGTTGTCGGTATAAAAATGGAGTTTTGATTTCCTATGACAACGAAATAAATGTTGTAGGTACTTTTGCTACGTGGTAGAGCCATGCCGCAGCTATATTAATTGTATAGTTGTAGCACGAATGGGTCTGCTCGACCGGGGAAGGACCACGCTCTCACAGAATCCCAGCGTCAAATAGCAGCTTAATGCTGCTGTGTTTCGTATGGTGAGTGTAGAGAACCGGAGACCCTTTTTACTAGAAAAGAGGCATTCTATCTTAGTCCTCAAGGCTGACAACGCATCTTCATTTTGATTCGCAAACGAGGATAGATGTAGATGTCTATGGGCCACAGCAACCACTTACCATCAGGTGGACTGTGTGCTCGTTTGTCATCCTTTTCCTATAAAAAAAAATATAACTGCAGCATGGCTCTACCACGTAAAATCTATCCCTCCGCTTTCCGGAGGGTTGCCCATATTTGCTTCGGGCGCAAAAAAAAAATCTACGTACCACCTTCAGAGTCAATCAATGTTTGTTCGATAAAATGACTTTACCTACACAACATAGTACATGGCTAAAAAAACTATTACTGAAGTGCGCTCAGCTCAATCTTACTAAAATAAATACGTGTACCTTGGAAACTGTCTTAAATAAAATTAATATAAGATTAGTATTTGAACAAAAGACCGTTGCTATCTTGTAATTATATACTTTGTAGTTTGTAATGCCCTACGTTTGCGATTTGAATGATCGACCGAATGCCTGTTACGTACCTACCTAGTCTTTACACCCAGCATTTCATCAAGCCTTCGCGTAAAAATTTTCGCTTCAAAAAACTGTGGTTGCCAACCCGCTTGCCAAGCGTGGCAACAAATATCCTATATAATATATATATAGGTTTAATATATTTTCTCATAGATTGCAACATATATATATATATTTTTTTTTTTTTTTTTTTATATATATATATATATGTTGCAATCTATGAGGAGGCCTATATGTTCAGCAGTGTATTTTAATACGCTGTAACAGTAATGGTATAATTTATTACTGCATAACATTGAATTTACAAAAAATATTTATTAACATACATGTTTAAATATTACATCTAAGATAACAATAACATTAGAACCTCTGACCTCTAAACTAGAATAATCTACGTAATTCATAAAATAAATCATGCACTGGTAGGTACAGTTTGCGGTTCTGTTTCCGATGTCGTTTGCACATTCAGAAGCAAACCGTTACTATTGATATCGATATCTTGAAACGGTTTTCAATAACGATATGAAAACTAGATATCGGTTATGTAACCGTTGCAGATTAGGCATGATACCGATATATCAGAACGTAACTAATAACGTTATGTTATCAAATATTATATCATATCGATAAACCTAAGTACAAAACCGTTATCACATATCCAACCAAAACAATATATCTAACCAACGTACGAAAACGAAACCGAAACGCATAACGCAAACTGTGGAACGATATCCCAAAACTGAAAACGGCCCACTAACAGATGATCTTCGTTGATATTCATCGCTTATCGTTCTTGCAACGATAGTTTAAGTACAGAGGCGAATATGGATATCGTTGCGATGTTTTGGTAGTATCAAACAACGGTGCACATTGCGAAATATAATATATAGCAAAAGCAATAAGGTTGAATTATAAATAGTTTATAAATAGTTAAAATTGCCTAAATTTTAAGTTTGTGTAGTTGTGAGAGTTATCAAATTTCAAATGATCTTTAGCTCATTAGGTACAAGGCTTAGATTTGTAAAACGTAAAACGCAATCACCGGAACGATATGCCAACACGGCCCACGAACTAAACCGATGCGAGGTCCTTCATTGATATTCATTGTTTCTTGTTCTTGTGACGGTATCATAAATTCGTATAGAAAGAGAGGATTTCTGTTTTGGTAATTTTAGTTTCACACGGTACGCCATGCACATCTCGATATAATTACCTAAAGCATAAAAATCGAATTTCAAATGGTTAAAATTGCCTAATTTTTAAGTTTGTGTAGTTGAGAGGAATTTAACGATTTTTAGGACAATAGACTTAAGACTTGCATTTGTATGATCATATTATATTTGGTTTAGGTAACTTTATGTTTATGTTTTTTATATTTTGGATGGAAAGCTTAGAATTTGCTTTTTTCTAGAACGCAACAATTACGCACTTGGTCTTGGTGACTCATGCTCGTGCCATTCGCTAAGATACCTAAAAACATCCATTAAATTATTAATATTTTGATGTTGCGTTTGTGCATTTATTTGCAATATTTGTGTGTATTTTGTGCATTAGGTAGTTGTAATTCAGACAATTATGTGTAAAGTGTAAATATAACATAGCATAGTATAGTTCAAGTTAAGTTAAGTAAAGTAGACTTTTAATAATTTTTGAATGTAGACTTTCAAAATGTCGCGTAAGGCTAGTGAAATATGGTCTCACTTCGATAAAAAAGACAATTCCGACCACTTCTTCCACCGGGGCCGAATCAGCGGCTAGTGGAAATCAGGTAAACCTGCGGTTAATAGAGTTGGATTTTGAAATTGAATTCGGAATTCGTATTTAAAACTTTTCTGCTAGTTCTGAGCCTAGTTAAGCATGAAGGAAAATCGCCAACTTAAATAATTGTTCATAAATAAACTAACTAAAATAATTTTCTGTAAATGTATATAAATTATGTTTACTTCTTACGAATACACTTTAATTATAGTAAAGTAAAAAGTAAAGTTACAGCCTATATACGTCCCACTGCTGGGCACAGGCCTCCCCCTCATTTCTGAGGGGGTTTTAGGGAAAAGAAGCGTCCGCCGTGCTGCCCCAATGCGTGTTGGCGAACTTCACATGTCTTCGAAATATTTTTTTTCTTATTCCTCAGACATGCAGGTTTCCTCACGATGTTTTCCTTCACCGCCGAGCACTTAAAATTGCAATTAACAATTTCATTGGTGCCGGCGGGTTTCGAACCCGGGTTACTCGCGTTCTGTTATATTTACAGCGAGCGTTAACCATCTGAGCTACCACGGCTTAGATGGTTAACTTTAATTATAGACTACGTCTCAATTTGAAATAAAAAATGGGTAACAAAATTATAGAAATAAATAAGGATAGAATGAACGTAATTTTATCCACTACCCCATTATCATCCCATGGGTGTCGTGAAAGGCGACATAAAGGAAACAAATCGGGAGATGTGCAGCAATTTTTTTTAGGTTTATGCCATCTAGCATCTATCCTACGTACCACCTTGAGAGTCAATCAATGTTTGTTCGATAAAATATCTTTACCTATACAACATAGTAGATGACGCTATTACTAAAGTGGGCTCAGCTCAATCTTACTAAACAAAAAAACGTGTACCTTGGTAACTGTCTTAAATAAAATTAATATAAGATTAGTATTTGAACAAAAGACAGTTGTAATCTTGTAATTGTATTACTATATACTTTATGGCATGTAATGCCCTGCGTTTGCGACTTGAATGATCGACCGAATGCCCAGTTCGTACGTAGTGTTTACACCCACCACTTATCGTCATACACAAAGGTTGCGGATCAGCATTTCAATCAAAGCCCTCCCGTAAAAAGTTTCACTTCAAAAAAACTGTGGTTAGCAATCCGCTTGCCAAGCGTGGCAACTGTGGCAAATATTCCACCTATGATACAATCTATGAGCAGGCCTATGTGTTCAGCAGTGTACTTTAATAAGCTGTAACAATGACGGTGTAATTTATTACTGCATACGAGTAATATTGAATATACAAAAACTACATATTAACATACATGTTTAAATATTGCATCTAAGATAACAATAACATTAGAACCTCTGACTTCTAATCTAGAATAACCTATGTAATTCATAAAATACATGTTGCACTGGTAGTACAGTTCGCGGTTATGGATTCGGTTGTTGTTTGCACATTCAGTACCAAACCATTACTGTTGATATCGATATCTGAAAATGGTTTTCAATAACGATATGAAAACTAGATATCGGTTATGTAACCGTTGCAGAATGCAGATATAAATTGAAAGTGCCCATGCTTATAACTTATATGTAATACAATTTATAACATAATTAACGCAAATGTAACATGCTCTCCAAACGACAAAATTTGTCCGTCACCAAAAATTATTGAATTTACGTTATCTATATTAATTCATTAATTCATGGCAGTATCTCCTTTTTCCTTTGGAGTATGAGATTATTTTTGTAGGGTGAAACCATATCGCATTGTAAAATACTACCAACGCCATCTGTGGATGTAATAAAACTTGTTTACCTGAAAAAAAAAAGAATGTATGTAACCTTTACGAACGGTTGAAATAGAACTTACCGTGTAGTGGCGGTGTAAGAATATACCTCATATCATCTCGTGGATGTTGAAAGAGACAACAGAGGAAAACAAATCAGGAGATGGGCACCAGCGTCTTTCTCATAGCGACAAAAAATAAAAAAAACAGAGCTTATCAACTCACGTGGCAATTGAGGCAAATAATATATAATAAATAACAGCCCATCTGATGGTAAGTGGATGTTGTGGATACCTACAGACATCTACATCTATCATCGAATAATAATCAAATTGTAGGTGTGTCGTCACACCTGAGGACTAAGATGGAATCCCTCGTATACAATTAAGAAGGGTCTAGGATTCTCCACTCTCGCCATACGAAATACCACATACCTTATTCCTCAACATTTAGCTGCTATTTCACGCTGGTATTCTGTGAGAGCGTGGTCCTTCCCCGGTCGAGCCGACCCATTACGAGCCCCGAGCACGACATGCTACAACGATAATATACCTGCAACCTGGTTAAAATTCTTTCTCCAATTTAAAAATTAAATAATGGTTTACCTATGGCGCAATCTATGGGGGAGGCCTATGTTCAGCAGTTGACCCTAATAGGCTATAACGGCAACGGTTACGAATGTAAAACTCATTTATATTAATGAGTGAAAGAAGGACCACACAAAATTTATCAACTCACGTGGCAATTGAGGCAAATAATGGTTTACCTATGGCGCAATCTATGGGGGAGGCCTATGTTCAGCAGTTGACCTTAATAGGCTATAACGGCAACGGTTACGGATGTAAAACTCATTTATTTTAATATTTTTTCTGTAAGTTGTGTATTTTGGCATATTGTCGCGACATAAGAGATTCAATAACCCATATCATCCAGTAGGCGTCGAAGAGGCGTGTAAGAGGCGACTGAAGAAAATAAAACAGCCGATATAAAAATAATTGCATTTGCCAATCCACTTACTACGGTTAAATCCCTCGTATGAGGCAATCTATGAAGGAGGCCTATGTTCAGCTGTGAACTTTATAGGCTTAATGAATGGATGGTAGGTATAATGTTTGAAAATTGTATGTAGGTATGTGAATACATACATATACTTACGTGAACTGAGGTGGAATGCCATGTTTCCAATAGAAAGGGTCTCCGGTTCTCTACACTTACCATACGAAACACAGCAGCGGCATTAAGATATTTTGCGCTGGTATTCTGTTAGAGTCTTTCCGAGTTTACATGAATGTAAAAGAAGTTGATTATAATTTCGGTGTCACCAAAAATGTATCCGCCCGGTCTAATTGTTAAACTAAGTCAGTGTACTTTATCATCTTCGTCTAAATCACCGCTTACAGTAAATAACGGTCCATATTTTTAATGTAAAAATCCTTATTTATATATATACCTGAACAGTCATGCTTGTCACTCAGAGGGATAGGCAGAGATTACGGACTTCCATTTGGCACGATCCTGACACCTGTCTCGCCTCTTTTACGTCCATGCACCATACGTGCTTCTCGGTTAAGGATACTCTTAATTTGGCCCCTTTTCCTTCCAAAGAATATACATAATATGCCAAATGTATACACAGAAGGCTGGTGGTTTTTTTTTTTTTTTTTTTTTTATATATACTACGATTTTAGACAGGTACGCTTCCGATTCTGTTATCGCTCAATTTAAATACCTACCAATTGAATAATTTTTTGAGATTTTCTGATTCCAAGTCGAACATTGTAATTATAACATGTATTAAAACAGGTAATAGTTTTTTTTATTTTGTGGCTACCACTCTACCACAAATATTGTTACACATACAAATTGTTACATTCCCTTACCTTTAGCTTACTAAATGTTCACTTCTGAACATAGGCCTCCCCATAGATAGCCTCATGGACGAGATATTTGCCATAGTTGCTACGCTGGGTAACTGTAGTTTTTAAAATTTTTAGTTTTAGGAAGATGCTACTGATCTCCTGGTTCAGTTTCCCTATATCGCCTCTTGGTACACCCACTTGATTATTTGAGGAGTGGCCTTTTTACGCCTGCTATTATTGTTGTTATACCTATTAATATTTCATATTTTTAAAATTGAATGTTTACTCTTAGTTTCGTACCAAAAAGTTATTTCTAATAAATTAAAGTAATATTTCAATCCATATATTTCATACACACGCACACAACATAAACAAGTTTTAATAAATCAATAGATGGCGTGACCTTACAACAATAATCTTATACTCGAAAGGAATAATGGCTATCATACGGTGCATTTTTGAACAACTAATCTATCCCTGTATGGTAATTGTTTTGCAATTTTCTTTCTTCTTATGGTATTTATTTCCGCCCAAAGATGTGGTAAAAATAGTGTTGAAATTCGGAATTTTCGACGCTTATAACTTTTAAACATAATCTTTTTTTACATTTTTGTTTCCATACAGGGCTAGATAATGATGAGAAAAATTGAAATCATTTTTTATTTTGTACGTACACCATCAAACAGTGGAGTAATCGCCAGACTACCTTTGTATGGAAGAACGAGTGACTAGTGTTCCCTTAAGTCTAATTTTTAACGACGGCAAATTTTATAATGTTAAATGTTATAATGTTATTGTTATGTTAAGAAAAATAATGTTTTTAATTATGTTACATACCTTTTACATTTTCTATAATTTATACTTTATAACATAAATTTAATTAATTAATATTTAAGAAGCTTAAATTTATTCTTTGATTTATATTTATATGTAATATATATTTTATTTCTATTTCTATATTTTAAAATATCTGATTTATTAATATTGAATAACTACGTAGTACGTACGATTAAAATATAATAATAGGTCCTCACATATGAAATTAGCGTTTTGTTTTTGAGGAATACAAAGTCAATTTTTTTGTAAAAATATTTAATTAATCAAAATATGCACCGTTGTTATCTATGCACTTTTGCCATCTCACAGGTATTAATTGATCCCTTTACTAAAAAAAAACCATGGGAGCGACAATCAATAAACTCTTTGAAGGCGGTTTGGGCTGCCGCATCGGAGTTGAATTTTTTTTCCTTGTAAGAAGTTGTCCAAATTCCGGAAAAAATGGTAATCTGTTGGAGCAAGGTCCGGGGAGTACGGTGGATGTCGCAGACATTCCAATTGTAGCTCATCTAACTTAGTGGTTGTTTGTTGTGCAGTGTGTGGTCTTGTGTTGTCGTGAAGCAGCAGTGGCCTAGAGCGATTGACCAATCTCGGTTGTTTAGCAGCTAGTTCTTCCTTCATGGTTTGCAGTTGCTGACAATAGATATCTGTCGTAATCGTTTGGCCAGATTTTAGAAAGCTGTAGTGAACCACACCGGCGCTAGTCCACCAAACACTCACAAGTAACTTTTTCTGAGTCAATTTTCGTTTGGGGCAGGATTTGGCTGGATCTCCAGGGTTCAGCCATTGCGACGAACACTTCCGATTATCGTACAGTATCCATTTTTCTTAACAAGTAATGATTAGATTTAAAATCCCTTCATTTTTGTGTCGGTTAAGCAAAGTAACGCAGCAGACGACGCGTGGTTGCAAATTCGATTCTCTTAATTCATGAGGTAAAGTAAGCAAATCGGAAAAGTAAAATAAAACTTGAACGATGGGCGTTCAAGTTTTATTTTACTTTTCCGATTTGCTTCAAGTGGATTGATACAGTTTTATCACTTACCCCGAAGCCTGCAGCTATCTCTGAAGTGCTTTGTGATGGATCCGCTTCCACAATAGCCTTTAATTCTTCATTTTCCACTTTAGTCTCCGGTCGTCCACGGGGTTGGTTTTGAAGGTCGATATTTCCAGAACGAAAACATTTAAATCAAAAACGTATCATGCTTTATTTTGCAACACCAGCGCCGTAAACATCATTAATACTTCGAGCTGTTTCTGGAGCACTGGTGCCACGGTAGAACTCGTACTCGTAATTATACCGATATTTCATGTTTTCAATTGTGCGGTAATAAGCGACACCAAAGAAAAAAATATTGAGAAAAAACCAATGAATAACTGTTTTTCAAACAAAAATGTACCAGCTAAATGAATTTATAAATCTGAATTTGAAATTCTTAACCAAAGAGGAGATATTTCAGATCAAAGCGCCGTATGAGAACGCTCAAAGTCGCTCAGCGAGCTATGGAGAGGGCTATGCTCGGGGTTTCTCTGCGTGATAAACTTAGAAATAAGGATATCCTCAGTAGAACCAGAGTGCGGTTACTCACACAGCCCAACGGATTAGTAAGCTGAAGTGGCTATGGGCCGGCCGTATAGCTCGGAAGAACCGACACCCGTTGGGGAAAAAAGGTTCTCGTGCCGGTAGGCGAAGTGTAGGGCGACCCCCCACTAGATGGATTGACGACCCGGTAAGACATGCAGAAAGTCGATGGATGCTTGTGGCTCAGGACCGTACTTTGTGGCATATCTTGGGGAAGGCCTATGTACAGCAATGGACTTGTGAAGGGGAGTAATGATAATGATGATGGTGATTAAACAAATTAAAACTATTTGATAATATAGGTACTTAAAAGTTTGTTACTAATATTAATATCGTAACTAAGAATATGTTTGGCTTTATATTACTGAGTTTTGATAAACAATAAAATTCAATAAGGTTGTTGAGTTCCTTGTCTATAATACTTATCGATGTTCTTTTCTACCCATATCTGTTCACAACCAAAGTCGCCGAAAGGAGATAATTATCAAATGTTAATAATTAACGTTTCCAACTGAACCTAGACTAATATCATGGCTTAAAAGCATAAATATTGTGAATTGGCATCCGAAAGAAAATGGTCAGCTTTGTTCTAAACATTTTACAGGCGACTGTTTTATTAGACATGAGAACCGCACCACTTTGAAAAAGTGCAATATATCGATAATATTTTCTGGTGTTACTACCAGTAACAGTAAGTATAAAACTATTAGATTATTATTTCGAATGTTTTTATTTCTTCTCATCTCATTTTCTCTCAAACTCAAGGGCCATCCCCAAGGGTAGAAAGGTCGCTTGATGATGACTTTGTGTTTACAGGACACGAATTTGTTAAATCTGTTTAAATATGACCAATTTACTATATCAAGGGAATAAATATATACCGGAAATGCAAAATTATTATTAACCCATGTTAAAAGTAGGGGACTCACATGGCTGGCCTGAGGTGATCATTCTGAGTGGGCTTACCGAGCCCTTGGATGTGTGTTAGTGAGCTGCGGCTAGAGGAGATTCCTCTCCCTATACCGCCGCAATCGAGATGGAGTCGCAAGGGAAAGGGAGTATAGATATGGCGATTAGCAATGCGCCACTCGACTATTCTCAGACGTGATCCTTCACTGCTGGCCGTATGAGGAAGTTCAAAGCCACTCAACGAGTTATGGAGACGGCTATGCTCGGAGTTTCTCTGCTCTTTAGTGATAAACTTAGGAACGAGGATATCCGCAGTAGAACCGGAGTGACCAACGGATTAGTAAGCTAAAGTGGCAATGGGCCGGCCTTATAGCTCGAAGAACTGATAACCGACGGGGAAGAAAGGTTCTCGAGTGACAGCCTCGTACTGGCAGGCGAAGTATAGGACGTCTCCTTACTAGATGTAATAACAACCTGGTATGTCTTAACCATGTCTTAGGTAGTTGAGGGATGCAGGTGACTCAGGACCGTGCTTTGTGGCAATCCTTGGGGGAGGCCTATGTTCAGCAGTGGACTTGTGAAGGGCTGTAATGATGATGAATGATGATTGCGTTTTATTAATATTATTCGTAAATATTTTTAGTTCGGTACAGATATATAGATATAATATAGTATATATAGAATTTTGTATCGATATATTTTATCACAGTATTATCTCTATTATTAGTACCGTGAATGGATCACTTCTGCTGCCAGCGCCAAAATAGCGTAAATCAAATTCCCTCATCATGTCACGGTATAGCCAGTCCATATATAGAGGTCAGTGGTGGGAATAAATGAGATGAGATGCTTAGCCACCTAAGCTGATGCGCCGTTGCGTTGATTAACGCGGCTTCGATCAATTATATATAATTGATCGAAGTAACGCGGCGTAAAATTTCGCACTTTTAAAATGTAAGGTAAAATTTCATACGGTTTTTACTGGAACTGATTGAACAACGAGCTTCGGTATTTTACAGGTTGGACAAAAAAGTAAGGTATACCATTAATACACTCATCCTGAAGTGAAATTCCTAAATCGTACCATCCCCTTACTACACTTCTAAAAAGATTATACATGTATGGAAATGGAATAGCTTTAATATCATTTATTTTCCTTTTTTAACAAAATGACACGTTAAATACAAGTGACTGGTGCCGGCCACGGTATGGTTGACAAATGATAAAATAGCCTGACTTGATAAACAACCGCAATCCCGTGTTGTTAATAGAATTAACTTCGGTGATTAATTGATCCGCGCCTCAGTAAGGTTGAAAAGTAGGTTAAACAAATTTATTTTAACTAGTGCTATATTCAATACAATCCCATTCATATTGAATAATTTTTTAACAAAATTAAAGTTTATAAGTAAATTTTTGAGTTTCGAATACGGATTTTCAGTGATTTAAGATTAGATTAGACACAGGATTGAAGCTTTATTTCTTATCACATGAGTGTAACATCGGACAAGTTTTAGCAGTACCAGACGGTACTAGTAAACGATCTGGATATATTACGTGTGACGTACATGGGATATTTATACCACCATTTGAAGGAAACCATAAATTGTTCCAGGAATTCGTTTAGATATCTCCTACGATTTGTTATTGTTATTTTTTTAACGGTTTCCAATAAGACATGATTATAATATAATGGTTGTGTAAATTGTTTTATTTAATACCTTTTTGCAGTTCATTTTTATGCAACGTAGATTACCGTTAAAATTGTTATTCATCGACAGACACTGACACGAGATTCACAATGTTAGTTTAGTAGATATTCATGTGGTTGATCGTAATTCAGCAAAGTTCGCCAACTCTTATGTAATAATCAAACGATCGTGTTGGCGGTGACAATCTCGAGCTGAGGATGTTCGGTCATCAATAATGTATGAGTTTTAAGCGAACGAAGTATGAAGACAAACATGCCGTTTTGTTGGGTGGTTCAATTGCACGTACCAATAGAATTGCACGTTGCTCACATGTTGAACTGAGATCAGGGGTGCAATGTATAAGATGAGCGTCTTTATTATTTAAAAAAAAACCACGTCCTATAATGTTGTTATGAAAATCTATCCAAATAAATAAAATGAAGTGTCTAATACAATTTTAAAACTCTTTACTAAATGCATTCGAAAGTATATACGGTACTTACGAAAAAAAAATTCTGTCTGTCATTCTATCTTTTTGTATGTCGTTCTGTGTGTTCCGGAAAATATTCAAAACGGCTGCATCAATTTAGACGGGACTTTCACTGACAAATGACTGATGTTGTAAGGAGTAACCAACTTTTATTTTTACAGACTTCAAAAAGGAGGAGATATTCAATTCCACTTTATATTTTTTTATGTATGTAACCATAACTTTTCTCTAAGTGAACTGATTTTGATGATTCTATAAATGATGAAAATATAAATTTAATCAAGTTCTGATCAATAGTTTTTGAGTTATCTTTAATAATGCGTATTTGATTAACTTCAAATATATTGATTCTGTCGTATTGAAGTCGGTTGTACAAAATTTTTAACTTTACCGCTTGTAGAAAAAGTATTAGGGTTCTGCGCAAAATATTAAAACTCATGAATTTGTGAACGGAATTCGATTCAAATATGGATAAATTACAAAAAAAAACTATGAATAGGTACTCATTCGCGAAAATCTCATTTGCTTTTATTTTAATTAACTGTACAATTAAAAAAGATAAAACGAAGGATAAAATTTAAAGATCTATAAATGTAAAATTATAATTATACTTTACAAAAAATAATTAATTATTTTTATAATATACTCTTCAATTTTCTGTCATGATAAAACTTAAGTCATTACAATAACAATTTAAATTAAATTTAAACATTAAATGTTGCAGTTATACTAGTAAAGTTACAATGATGAAACATTACATTAATAGTATGACTTTGTATTATTTTTCTACGTGGCTACACTGCAGCAATATAATGGTTGTAGCACAAATAGATCGGCTCGACCGGGTAGGACCACGCTCTCACAGGATGTCAATGAAAAATAGCAACTTAATGCTGCTATGTTTTGTATATTGAGTGTAAAGAACCGGAGATCCTTTTTACTAGAAATGAGGCATTCTATCTCAATCCTCAGGGGTGACAGCGCATCTGCATTTTGATTCTTAACCGAGGTTAGATGTAAATGTTAATGGGTCATAGTATCCAATTACAATCAGGTGGACTGTGTGCACGTTTTGTCACCCTTATTCTATAAAAGAAAAACACAACAGTATGACAATAGCAATGAACCATATGTGGGTCACAGGATCGTGAACGTGTTAAGTAACAGCGGAATTGTAAAAATAATTTAAACTAAATGTAAAAATTTAAAGTTGCAGTTTTACTACGAATGTTTTAATGTTTCATTGAGATGCAATTTTAGTATGACTTTGTACGACTTTACCTTAATACATAGTTAGTATTTGAACATTGGACGCCAAATAAAAATTTTGAGTTCGCCAACGCTTATTTAATAGAGGACCTGCACAAAAGTTAGTTGCAGAGCAGTCGCGTCTGAACGTGCCTTGCATCTCTAATGTCGAAAAGCGGATTGAATGAAAGTATTGTTCAGGAACAGATAAAATAAAAAAGTAACGAACAGAGGAAAGAGGTGAAGGAGAAGCAGAATGGCTTTCAATTTTTTCCAAACCTAAACCTAAACAGTTGTTTCTACAAATTGAATAAGTTTCCCTAAGGCGCATTGTTGTTGGTTGAGACATTCTTTAGAGGATATAGATTTTGCAATGAAGACTTAAATCTAATACGTCGTACAAAATAAATTTACTTGATGTGTGCAAATTTTAATATTGTAAAATCAATGTAATTAATAAACATAGAAATTGATTGGGAAAGGAACGTTTTTCAATACCTATTAAAACACATGGTTTCTGAAAAAAATAACGGACAAATCGAACAATATTGCTTTCGGAGGACCATGTTATGAGTAGAATTGAAGATTAGGTTGTTGTCACTGAATTAGTAAAGAAAAATCTTGTTTAAAAACATTTATACCTATAGAACTTGAATTTTTTTTACGTGAATACATTATATATTATTTTACTATGTTACAACGTTCAATTTATATTACAAAAATTATAATATTTAAAGAACTTAACTAAAATAATAATTAAAATTATAATATTAACGATTAAATCTAATTATATACAATATAAAAGAAGAAACTATAATATAGAAAATCTAAAACTGAAAATTTAAATCGTCAAAAAGACCTGCTCCCCGTGGTATAGTGCCAAGAACGCTGGCTGCGTTTCCTCGCTGATTAGCTATACTTAGCCTTTGATTCTTAACCGAGAACTAACTTGAAATTAAAATTACATTTTGATTTTTACAATTTATTACAAGATAACTAAGAACTATATAAAGCGTTACTGAACAGACAGTATTAATTGCTAAAAGGGTAAAAGTGAAGCTCGCCGCTAATGAAACCAGTTCACCTGTGACCGGGAAAGTTGCCGTGTTAATTGCAAACATCGCTCTCGGGAGAATAATGAAGGGGAAAGTGCATACCAGTGTACATAATACGTGTAAGCCGAGTTTCGTGGAGGCAACTCCGTTCGTTATTCATTATAGAGGAGCCCCTTTTTATGACTTACAATACGAAACCACACGCTAGGTTTTATATTTCTGTCAGCAAATGTCAGAATTTTAGCGCTTTGAAAATATATCTACAAAGCATTTTAAATAACAGACACAGACAAGTTTATTCCACAGCTTTTTTATAAACTAAGGGTGACAAACGAGGACACAGTTCACCTGATAATAAGTGCATGATGAGGCCCTTAGATATCTATCCTCGATTATGAACCAAAATAAAGATGCTT
The DNA here is from genome assembly GCA_907164705.1 of Parnassius apollo. Lineage (NCBI taxonomy): Eukaryota > Metazoa > Arthropoda > Insecta > Lepidoptera > Papilionidae > Parnassius > Parnassius apollo. The sequence goes on along the minus strand of CAJQZP010000885.1, from coordinate 24,905,248 downwards.
TCTTACCCCTGAGGACTAAGATAGAATGCCTCGACTCGACTAAAAAAGGTCCCCGGTTTTACACACTCAACATACGCAACACAGCGGCATTAAGCTGCTATTTTACTCTGGTGATCTGTGAGAGCGTGGTTCTACCTCTGCCGAACCGACCCATTCATGCCACAACTGTGATATAGCTGCAGCGTGGCTTGGTCACATTTGTTACCTCACCTCAAGATCAACAATTACGTTTGTGACTAATAGACACCTAAGTAGCTTTGCCAAAGTCGGATCCCCCATGATGGGGCTACAGACTGTCAGACCTTCATGATGTTTTACATAACAACGTAATAATAAACTCGTATATATATATCTGTAAATTTCCCACCTTTGAATAATTGAAGGCAACTTGTTGGTGCGTGAGGCAAGCATGATCGAAAAATGCATATATTCAACGTCAGTTACATATATCCTTTCTGATGAAGAATTATCTGTGGGCACGGCAGTGCCCCCAGATAATTCTTCAGAAAGTCGAGCAAAAAAGCGGCACGGCCGTACCATACTTTTCTCGAAGCAATTCAGGCCATTTTCGACCCCCTATAACTTCGTAGTCGATGAAACTAGAAACCTGAAATGGCCAAGTCAATCTTTATATCGTCGATCCAGATGAATAGGGTATTATCTCAAAAACAGTGATTTTTCAGGAGAGCATTTTTTAAGTTTCATCCAGGAATAATTTAGCCTTTATTATTATTTAGCCGATTTGACCTATATACATTTTAAGCTTACATATTTGACAATATTTCGCAATTTATTTTAATTATATTTAGCTAATTGGTTTTGAGAAAATCCTGAAATTATTCAGAAAGGTGTATAATAATACCCTTTATAACATAAAATATTTGTAAAAGAAAGTTTTAACTCAAAATTATTTATTTCTATTAAATTGAATTCTGGGGTTCCATTACTATTATTCATATATTTTTTGTGAAATTTGTTGTAAATAGTAATTATTTTATCGTTAGTATTTATTTTCACATTAATAATTTAATTATTATGTTTTGAAAAAAAAATCTATTATATTACATTGTTTCTTAAATTTTTAGTACTAGTTCAAAGATAATACCGATTGAAAACCAAAATATTGTTATAAAAAAGTCTTTATTGTTTCGTACAAATTATATAACTCGTGGTAATCTTAAGAATCATTACAATAACCAAATTTCTTGACACCATGTCTTTCTGTATTATTAATATTTTGTCGTGGTTGACATTGGCAGAGTAACTAATAGGAATCAGTTAAACAATACCATTAATCTTATTTTAAATAACAAAGATTATCGAAAAGTATGAAAACTACAAAATTAAATAGTTATTATAAAATAAACTCTTTTCATCATTGACATTAGTTAGTACCAACAATAATAGGAATCAGTACAATATGCTTTGCATCATTAATCTTATACTAAAATAACGAATACCAAACAAAGACAACATAATTACCACATAAAATAATTATTATAAACTCAACATTATGTAACTCTTCATAATCACAAAAAACGCTTTTAACAGTCTTTTACAGTAGAATTTGTATTATCTTCAAAATTAGCTTGCAATATGATTCAGTACAAAATATTTGGCATTATTATTATAGTCTTTTAGGTAAAAATAACATTAAAATATACCCATCTAACCATAAAATGGCTTTGTTACTTTTTAGCTTATCTATGAAGAAATGAGAGTAATATGAACCAGTACAAAAACAACGAAAATCAATAAATATTACAGAGTTTCATAAAAAGTTCTGTAATATTGAGGAACAATATTTTTGTCAATAAAATTTAGGAAACTTTGCTTTTTTGTTCAGGTATTTTAATTTTTTCTGTGTTGTGTTTTGTTTGTTTTTTCTGTGCTGAAGTTCAATATTCTTTAAATTTATATTGAAAAATTTAACCCCTTTAAAATATGTATCCAAATAGGATGTCTTGTATAGAATTAAATCTTTATTTTCACTTGACAATTTAATGATCTTCATTTCTTTTATTTTAACAAGCTCATTGGCAGTATTTTTTGATAACAATGTTTTACTTATCAGCATAGCTTTAATGTCAAAAAATGAGTTGTATGACAATTCGTTTAAGACGAAGGGCTTGCCACTCACTTTTGCCGAACGATAATATTGATCTGGTGAATAAATTGCAGCAGATTTTGGTGATGTGTTAATTCTTCTTTCAATAAGGGAGTGGGCACTGTCACCTTCGTTAGCGCTATGGCTCTTTATCGAAATTTATGACTTATTAACAATAATTTAGGAAACTTACTTAAAGCTAGCAGATAGGTGTGCAACATGAATTTATTCTTCTGCTGCCCACAACAATTGTCACTATAAAAAGCCATGTGAAATGGTTCTGTCGCATAATTGACAAGTCTTTCTGGATACTTCCAGATACAAGAAGCAATTTCATGCACTTCCCTGTGGCCATCTCTAACAATCTAACCTATTCTGGTATTTTAAGGTGATTTCCATGTTTACCTCTTAAGTCACCTGTAACCACGTTGCTTGTATTAGGTCTTTCTTTTTCAGTGCTGTTTTTATGACTTTATCATTGGTACTAAGTGTTGACTTAAAAAATTGTTTGCAAACGCGAATCATCTTTCCTTCAATTACGAAATGATATTCATAATAGTTTTGATGAGGCGTAGCAGCGTTTGTATAGCGATAGGTTTGACAATATCGATACAATTAACTATAAATTTCCTTTGCCTATCTAAATCAGGGAGTCGATAGAAGTTTTGGTAAATACTAATTCTCATTTCTTCTCGTATTTTAGACAATCATTTTTGACGAAATTTTTCGGTACAAGAGGTCCAATCTTCTTTCCGGCTTCACTTTGTTGGTTTTTGTAACATAAGATTTCCCAGAATTTCTGAGCCTTTTTGCCTTAACACGTAACCGATTTTTTCATTTCTTTGTCTTTTATGAGTGTTTTTTGGCAATTGCACCCCTTCAAGTAACGATGGTGAAGTCACAGGAGAAGTATGTATATTATCATTAGATTCCGAGTCACTACATGAAATATCTGAAGATGAAGAAAAATCCGGATCCTTAACGCTGTCATCAGAGTTAACTCCAGGAAATATGGAATTTACGAAAAAACGAAGAAAAAAATATTGTGTTATAATTATATACTGTTAAGGTTTAAAAAATATATGATGCATTTAGTTTGCAAATTAAAAACCGTTGTAAGCTAGCAATAAAATAAAAAATACCTAGATTTTCATTAGATTCACTTGAAGCTCAGACGAAATAAAAACTCGAGTTATTATTTCGTCTGAGATTTGAAGATGTAGATGAACTTGATGAGGATGAGGATGAGGATGAAGTGTCAGTATGGCTTCGGTCAGTAACATCTACCCTATACTGTAAAATAACCATAATAATTTAATTAAAAAAAATATCGTAAAGAAGGTATTATGACAAAATTCGTCTTTATTTTAGAAACAAATATTTTTAAAATAAACTTATAATTAACACAGCACTTTTTGGTTTTATTACCGTGTTCACGAAACGAAAAGCGACCTTTCACTCTAGCTTCACGCGTAAGACCGAATAAGAATATCTTGGTCAATGCTTAGGGCCTAAATGCGCAAAAAGGACGGAGATACTACCATTCCCCCCGCGCCATTTTACCTCCGATCGTTGTAAGACCTTGTTCGTTAGAAAGATCTTGATTTTTTTATTAAGACTGCGTATATAAGTCAAAAGTCGAATTTTTTGAGTTGATACCCTGTTCATCCAAGTAAACGATATTCAAAACATAAAAGATTTTTAACATTCATATGGTCACTATAAAATGTTGTTAGGTTTGCTAATTACGTAATAACTTAAAACAGAAGGACCCTTATGTAGGGACTGAATAAATTAACCGACTTGGTATTACATGGATCTCATAATTTTTTCGGTAGAAGAATTGGGTTGCGAGACTTGGTTTTTTTTACAAGTTATGTTTTTGATGGCGTTATTATTATCTTATAACTGCATTTTGGCTATATCTGCCGTTGTGTTGGTTAGTGGAGCATATGTATCGACCCCATGTGGGTGATAGCTGTAAGGAAGATACCATCAAGTCTACGGCGATATCCGTGCAAATGGGACCTCATTCACTTGAGGTTAGCGGTAGACTCATGACACGCTCTGCGGCTTAAAGCCGTGCTGATCTCGCAATCGGTGATGACGCTTTACATTTACATCACGTCTACAGTAGCGGCGGTCTGGCAGGCGGTGGCGCTCACGGAGAACTTTTTACGGCCAATGTTGCTATTATTCGACGTGTGGCTAAACCGTGTGACGTATATTCATTGGGATGGATTTGATCGTATTCTATGGCGTTGGCGTTAGCGTTTACATGCATTGACATGCGTGACTTTGGTCCATGTTTGTGCTTACACACTACCAAGGAACTAAGCCCTCTTTTATTAATTGGTCCGTTGTATGTCGAGCCGTGTGCCTCATCCACATTTTAACGTAGGAGAGCAAATCCTGTGTATCGGTTATTTTTATATAATTATTGTTAAGAAGTTGATTGATGTGAACTCGATACAAGTACGAGTAGCAAGTGGAATAAGGACAATTTGATGTTCTTAACCCTTTTCCCAATCCATCTGCTAAGCTAATGCTGTAATAATGGCAAGTTCTCAGTTTACAAAATGGAAGGGTTACTAATAAAGCAACCATGTTAAAATAATAATTAAAAAAAACATAAATCTACTTTAACAGTAGAATTGTGCCAAAAACGAATGTACGAATAATTTAACAAACTACTATACAATTACAATCCGAAATTTCTTTTGCCGTTTCACCGGCGTCGTCAGGGTGTACGGATACGTCAAAACACTATGATATATAAACGGGCCTGGTGGCTTGCTGCCAGACTTGTCGACTTATGTTTGTTACACATGGTCAGAAAGGAATGACAACTTTTTAAATAATGACAAACCGTCTTAAACATTATCATTATCGGTCAAAGTGAAAAAAATGCAACTCACAAAAACGATGTTAGATAACCTAACATCGGATCCGTGGGTGTCGAAAGCCTATCGAGGGCAATAATTGTATGAAAAATCATGTCATTCATCATTATCTTTACAACATATCAAACTCAACTGCTCAATTTAAGCCTATCCCAAGGATTGCCGCAGAAGGAGGATATTTACCAAACAATCCGAATCTGTTTGCAGATGCTATATTTCATCGTTTAATATTTCATGACTGTTAATATTCCTTCAATCTAGGTGAAATACATAATTCTTATGTTCTATGTGGAATTTAGTCAATCAATTTCAACATAATAGTGGATTTGGTAAAGTGCATCGAAAACAATGCTATGATAACTTTTAAGCTATTGCATAGCTTCTATTGCGGGCCTTGAGCGCAGGGACCGAATCCAGAAATTCCGTAACGGAAAAAAAACCTCACGCTCCCCACTCCGACGGGCACGGAAGAGTGGTGTTGAAAGCCGTGCATCGTCTAACGTCGTTTCAGTTCGGCAGACTTCGGCACTCGGCAGACTTCGGCACGGTGTTTGTGTAGGTGCGACTAGACGTATGCGTGTACACTAGCTGGTAACTCAATGATAAAAATTCCTGAATAACCTACATATATTGTATGATATTAAAAATATTTTAAACAATATTAACTTCTCATTTATTCAATAAGAGAAAAAAATTGTTTTCTTATCGGTCACCACGCTCAAAAAGTGTAACTTGATTTAATATCAAAGACTTAACTGCATAAATAAAATAAATAAATAATTATAATTGCATAAGTTGATAAAAAATGCTATGCAATAGCTTTACCGCGGCAGTCACCGAGTGCCACACGTATTTTTCTTTCAGTTTTGATGATTGTAAGGTGTCAGGGACGGTATGGGGTGACTTAGAAAAAACCCAGAAGATCCTATTGTAATCATAGTGCTGGTGGTCTGCTTTGCTTCAAATATTGCGTCCAAAGTAGTTTGTGGAATTTACTGGTGACCGGAACAGGAGACGTAAACGCGTACAGCATGAGCAAAACCGATATTTTGAAGTCTGACTCTAACACTGGCGAACAGGAGATATTAGAATATAATATCAAAGAACTTATATTTTTTATAGAATAGGATGATAAAGGAGCACACAGTTGTAAGGGGATGTTGTGGCCCATAGACATCTACATTTATCCTCGATTAAGAATCAAAATGCAGAAGCATTGTCACCCGTGAGAACTAAGTAGGCATGCCTAGTTTCCAGTAAAAAGGGTCTCCGGTTCTCTACACTTACCATACGAAACACAGCACCTTTGAGTTGCTATTTTACGTCGGTATTCTGTGAGAGCGTGATCCTCCCCCGGTCGAGCCGGCTTAGTTGCAGCGTGACTCTACCACGTAAAGGTTTATTAAAGAAATGGCTGAATTGCGTTTATAGGTAGATTTATTTTAAGTAATCTATAAATCGTGATTGACATTAATTAATCTTTACGTGTAAAGGCTACTTTTGTTCAGCGAATCATAAAACTGTAAGTTTCAAAATATAGATCCAAGCGTAAATCCGTTTGCGAAACGAGAGTAGTGCCCCGAATCGATGCATACAATTTTGGCTCATATTCGAACCTTGTAACTCATACTGAAATATGTAACCGATAATGGTTTTATAGTAAACAACGATATGAATGTTTTGTTATTCTTATTAGTATTGAAAGTATCACTATATATTGCTTCGTCGGTCTATTGATCGCAAACGTGATTGCTTATCGTGAACTGAGGTACCAAACGTGGAAAGGCCACGCTATCCTAACGCAGCTATATCGTAGTTGTGGCATGAATAGGCCGAGTGGGACCACGCTCGTATAGAATACCAGCGTGAAATAGCAATTTAATCCTGCTGTGTTTCGTATAGTAAGTTTAGAGTACCGGGGTATTTACCGGGAGTATTTACTCGAAACGAGGCATTCCATCTTAGTTCTCAGGGGTGACAACGCATCTGCATTTTGGTTCTTAATCTAGGATAAAAGTAGATGTCTATTGGCCGCAGCATCCACTTGTCTGTTTGTTTGTTTTCTGAGTTCTAATCGCATGTCGGGCAAAAACCAGTTATTGGGGTTTTCTGTCAAAAAATTCAGAGTCCGGAGTAACAGTCCGGAGTAAGGTAGCTGGCGGTGTTTCTTAAATCACGTAAACTCTTTGCTAGGATAGGTCTCCGTGTCCGAAATCCTGTCTGGCGGACATTACGAAAGTATTACTACTGTAGACTATTTTTTATTAGGAACTCGAAATCGCTATATTCGCTAAAGTTACATCTTATATACGTCCCATATAAATGCTCTGTCCCCCTCTCATTTCTTCTCATTTTAAAGCAAAGTCTACTACGCGGGTAAGCGTGGCGGACGCATTGCTTTTTGGCGAACTTTACATGTCTCACGTAGTTTTTCTTAACCGCCTAGCACGTGTAAATCATCTAAAAATGCAAATATCAATTTCATTGGAGCTGGTGGGGCTGAAACCGGATGCTCGCGTTCTTTAAAATTTATAGCAAGCATTTAGCCCATTAGCGAACAGGATTCTCGGCTTATTCCAATAGATTTACAAATTTCTAAGAAAACAAATACTCAATTCATGTCGGATTAGCAGATAAAAGTAACTGCCAAGACGAAAGTTCAATGCAGTATTATAATTTGAACTTTTTCAATTTGTAATATATGTACAGTAGTACATTTTTGTTATACATTTATTTTTGAAATCCACTGCCTTTGAAAAAGATAACAGTGGTACACAACAATTCAAACATACTGAAGTGTAAACAAATAGCAATACTAAATTTGACGAAAATTTCACGTCTGTTACAACAAACCTTGTCTCTTTATGTTCGCAGTGTTCGGGCTGCTAAGGAGACCGGCGTGTCGTTTGGAATATGCTCGTGATGCTTCCATTGCAACCTCCGGCTTTAGGCTTTAAATGGAATGCTATTTAAAGCCTAAAACGAACATTCTGAATTGCTCGCATTCAATTTAGCTATTCGGCTAACGTTTTGTACTACCTCTCCCTCAAAATCCCGCATTGTCTTTTGTTGTCGTTGTTTAAATGAGTCACCTTAAGGGAAAATTATCTATTTATGGTGTTCGTGTTATATAGTTTATTCGTCCTAAGTAAAAGTTTCAATCAATAAAGTTTTAGTTTTGAAATTTTTAATATATAACACCTTTTTAAATTTAAAAACAAAACTGGTCAATTACGAGTACGTGTCGGGCCACGCACAATGTTGAGGTAGGGTTCTGTAGTTATTACAATAAGTGAACTTAGAAGGAGCTTTTATGATAATGAGCATATTAAGTTCGCGGTTTGACAACAGTAACGACTAAAAACTGGCCAAGAGCGTGTCGGGCCACGCTCAGTGTAGGGTTCCGTAGTTTCCCGTCCGTCACAATAAGTGTTCCCACTTATGAGTTTAAAGGTGGGTACCCATTATGTTCGCGCTCCAGCAGCGCTCCGCGCTCCTGCAACTGCTCCCGGTAGTGGGTACTGTTGTTTCCATCCAAGTTCAAAATGATTTTCCTAGAAAGCCCTTGTAAAGTTCTACTTTTCAGGTTTTTTTCATATTTTCTAAACTTATGGTTCAAAAGTTAGAGGGGGGGACACATTGTTTTTTACTTTTGGAGCGATTATTTCCGAAATTATTGACATTATCAAAAAATGATTTTAGTAAACCCCTATTCATTTTTAAATACCTTTCCAACAATATATCACACGTTAGGGTTGAAATTAAAAAAAAATCACTTCCCACTTTACATATAGGGGAGGCTACCCTAATAAAACATTTTTTTCCAATTTTTATTTTACCACTTTGTCGGCGTGATTGATACACATATTGGTACCAAATCTCAGCTTTCTAGTGCTAACGGTCACAGAGATTAAGCGAGGACGGACAGACGGACAGACAGACATGGCGAAACTATAAGGGTTCCTAGTTGACTACGGAACCCTAAAAATGGGCTCAAATAGGATGATGATAATTGGAGGACTTATTTTCCAATCAGACTTATAGGGAGTGGTATTCAAAAAAGATTTTTAAAAAAATTCGATGTTTAAAATAATAAAATCTATATCAAATCATTCACATACCAAGTCCGTATAAAGATGGTCATAGTTGACTATCTATCTATATATTCCCAACAGTGCAACCCTAAAATATATATGACCGAAACGAACCTTCGCGTAAACCAATGCCCTAAACTATCCTGAGGGTTGCTCGCGTAAACCAAGAGTACTCACGAGTGAAACTATATGAGGATATAAGATTGTATGAACACTTTGAATGGGGCCTACTATAAAAATAAGTAAAAGTAGTAAAAAGACGGCCCTGGCTATCCTGCAAAGGAAAAAGTAAAGCTATAGTAGTAGTGCATATAAGTCGATTTCTTCACAAAACATGTATTTCGTACTGTTTACAATAACATTACATAGTTATAATGCAGCTAGTTTTTAGTCATTTTCTATAGAGTTGTAACGAAATGTTTACTAATCCAGGTGCATTTTTAAGTTGGTCGACTAATACTGGTGAACTTGATAATTCTACTCATCTTTAATAGTTTTCATTTCAACTTCATTATATATACTATTATTGTGTATACTTTTTTTGTTTCCTTTCTTCTTTTATATGTAGCACCTATGGTCTCTAAATTAAATCGCGGACGGACGGACGGACGGGCAAACGAAACTATAAGGGTTCCTTGTTGTTTAACTACGGAACCATAAAAACCGGGCTATTTTTCAGAGTAACTAAATTTTCAACTTAGGTTAAAATATATATACTGACATACCGTTATTAAAGTTTTTGAAAATAAGAGTAATTAACGCTTTTATTTTTATTTGAAATTATCCCAAATTGAATGCGATTTTTGAGTAAGAATGATTTTGTCTACCGATCGACCCATACGAACGTGTGTTTGCTCAGAAAAATCAGTTAAAATAATGCATTACAATTTAAAACGCATTTTGAATTTAAAGAAGGACATATATAAGGAATATTTGAGATTTTTTTAAAATTGATTTTACTTCACCAGTTGCCTATATTTTGTACTTATTCTAAACCTTGTCCGGTCAGTTATTGCAAAATAACCCTGTCCGCAAAAAAATGTCCTTTTATCGAATATTATAGGACTATGACACCACTAACGAAAGAGGAATTTTGATATAGGTAAATTCATGTCTTTATCTTAAATTCACTTGCTCAAAAACACGATTGTATAATTTTGACTCGATCATAATAACTATTTGCGAAAACACCTCTAAAAAATCACTATAGTTGAAATTACAACGAAATTACTTAATCTATACGTTTGGGAATCACTCAAATATATTCATAACATCAATATTCATAATTTACTTGCTGATTATGTTGATTACTTTAATCAATAATTTAAAAAAAAATATTTTAACATTCTAACAATTTCTAAGCGATCTTAATCGTCGTGGGCGCTACGCAATTTTAGACCTTATAACGGCGTTTTTTAAGTTTTTACAGAAATTATGTATTCACTCGGATCAGTATGGATCGGGCGATAGCCCGTAGCCACTTTCTCGATGTGTCGTCTGTAATGGCGGCATAAGACAATCCACTATCGCATATCGTCCCGTGGATGTCGTAGGAGGCGACAGAGAGATACTAAAACAGGAAATGGACCGCAGTATCCTCCTCTTGATAACAATTTCATAATATTAAAGAAATAAAACCAACCTGCCCGCCATGCTTGGCAGCTATGGCAAACATCCCAATGATGAATGACAATGATGACGATGAAATTATGAATGATTAATACTATATATACATATATCATTTCATAAATTTCATCAGCCCATACATATGTATGTACTGCCGGAATTAGATCTCTCACCTTGAATAGAGGATTGCTTCACACTTTCAAGAGGGGGGGGGTGACTATTGCAGTACCGACGTCTCTCACCTTTGACCAGTGTTTCTTTTTTTAATGATTTCCTTCCCCCGCGCCTCAATTGAGATTTCCCCTTCTCAGGACTTTTTTCCCCTCAAAAATTATTCTGCTGTAGTTTTAGCACTAGTAGTAAAAATCTCATTGAACCGTATAATATCATTGTGTGGTACACAATCACTTATAATTGGGTGATATATACTAAATAATAATCAATCATAGGTACCACAGAGTAAAATTGCGCTGAAACATCGACAAAACTTATCGACTTTGCTTATCACTAGTATGATGTAGTTGCACATCACTGGCTGTCAATTTCTTTAGGATAGGATAGGAAAGAATCATTGTGCACATCTTCAAATACAAATCGTTTCTTAATCTGTACGATCGATTCAATATAAAATATTTTTGCCGTCTGAAAAACTTTTTTGAACTTCACAGATTTCTTTATTTTGCACCTATGATAATAAATGAGTTGCATCCACACCTAAATAAATACGTTGCAATTCAAGATGTTCTTCTGTCTAATAAGGATTGATTTTGTTAGCAGGGGTTTGTTTGACATAATATCTGGTCATGAAATTTAACGCTAATATTCACACATTACTGTGGATTTAACAGAACTAGACAAGGACTGGAGAAATCAAAATCTCCTTGCAGATATGGATTCTAATGATTCCACGGATACTGTACGGGTATTGGAAAAAAAGTTTGAAAAAAAAATGTTGAGGGCAGGCGCAAATTCATTGAACTGCCAATTTTGGTAAACTATTTTATATCACTGCCTTTTTCCAATGCTGCCTAGAACGGTTATTTAGTGATATAAAAACTATTAAAACAGATAAACGCAATAGGCTCAATAATGAAACAGTTGGATCAATCCTGTGCGTAAAATCTGGCTTGAAAAGAACGGGAACAACCTCTGCCCAACTTTAGAAAAATCAGTTTGAAATACCTTAAGTTCGTACAGTCCAATGCAACTGCAAGCGAATCCAAAAAAAAATAGACAAAGCATGAATAAAGTTTAATTCAACATTTCGTATTCTTATTTATAACCTGCACGTCGTCGGCTAAAGTCGCAGACCTCGTAGCTCCATTTTCTCAAAATGACATTTTTATACTATTGTATTACTAATTTCTGACCGCATCTAATAGCAAAACTTCCAAAGCCCCCTTAAGTATATTATGTATATAAAATTAAATTAAACCTTCTACAAAAAATTTCGTGGTAAAGTTTTTCGTGCCTCCTGTAAAATTTCTTTTGATGGAGTTACGAGGTCTGGGACTCCGACGACGTATCGCCATTCGCCACTGTTTCTTTTATACGGTAGCCCACGGTATAGTCCACACAAAAATAACTCCGAAATTTTCCGCAATATTTTAAGCTAGACTTTACCCATATTTCCCCTTTTCATGTATCCCCTTTTTCTTCCCCTCTGGACCCTAATTTCCCCTCAAAAGGGGAATATCCCCCCATTGTGGAATTATTGCCATTGACGCTGCTGCACGTCGCCGGACTTTGGCTGGACTGTCTGTTTAGGTTTATTTTCGCATCGCGTTAACGAGACAGTTATACCGCCATCTGTCGGAAACCGTAAGAACTTTTTGGAATTTCCTATACTCGACTATTATGACACCTACTGGAATAAATAGGGTGATGGATTTTCTTACGCCTTATAACACGTCTAAACGCTAAACGTTTCTCTCTCTCTATGATCTCGTTATTATTTAAGTTAATTTTAAATAGGTATATCATAATGTTAATTTTACAAATAATACTATAACTTTATATTATATACTTATTATAATAATATTGATAATTGCCAACACTTGCGGTAACCTTGCAGGGTTCTTGTTTCGAACTATTTTTTATAATTAAGACCAAATGTATCTAAAAATTATAAATGTAAGTATCTGATGTACCTAATCAGATATAAATGAGATGAACAGTAGCGTCTTACTGATAGCAGTAACTGCACATAAAAAACTGCGGTTGCCAAACCGCTCACCAAGCGTGGCAACTATGGCAATATGCCCCCCATGATAGTTACGAAGAAACGGCCCCCAGTCCCCGGCGGCCCCGCTATTCCTGGCTACGGTGGCAATCATGGTAACAGCGAGGCAGGGGGTGCGAAGAATCTCCGGTGGAGGTTCGGTTGCCACCTACGACGACTCGACCTGGCAACATATAACGCACGCACCCTAAGGACTGACGAGAAGATCCTGGAGCTGGAAGAAGAGATAGACAGGTTGCGCTGGAATATTATAGAACTATCCGAGGTCCAAAGAGAGGGGTGATTCTCGAATCCAGAAACTTGTTCTATCACCGGGACTCAGATAGTACATCACTCACCTTCGATTTGCCGACGATATCTTCCTTATAGCAGAATCGCCGAAGGACTTAACCACTATGCTCAATGACCTCAATAGGCCCAACTGATAGGTCTTAAGATGAACATGGACAAAACAAAGATCATGTTTAATGTCCATGTCACACCTATGCCGGTAGTTGTTGGGAGCACTATGCTCGAAGTTATTGGCGAGTATGTTTACCTGGGACAAATATTCCGACTAGGTAAGTCCAACTTCAACCGAGAGGTCAATCGACGGATTCAACTCGGCTGGGCAGCGTTCGGTTAATTACGACACATCTTCTCGTCAGGTATACCTCAAAACCTGAAAACTACAGTGTACAACCAGTGCGTGTTGCCAGTGATGACCTACGGAACCGAGACGTGGTCCTTCACTGCTGGCCGTATGAGGACGCTCAACGTCGTTCAGCTAGCTATGGAGAGTGCTATGCTCGGGGTTTCTCTGTGTGATAAACTTAGAAATGAGGATATCCGCAGTAGAACCAGGGTGACCAACATAGCCCAACGGATTAGTAAGCTGAAGTGGCAAAGGGCCGGCCATAATATAGCTCGAAGAACCGATAACCGATTGGGAAAAAAGGTTCTCGAGTGGCAGCCTCGTACCGGTAGGCGTAGTGAGGGGGGGGGTGACCTGGTAGGGGCTCAGGACCGTGCTTTGTTACATTACTTGGGGAGGCCTATGTTCAGCAGTGGACTTGTGAAGGGCTGTAATGATGATGATGATGACGATGATCATGTATCTAATAAGAATAATAACAAATAAATACATTAAATTTAATTAAATTGAATTAATTGTTAATGGTAACTTATAGGTTATAAGGTACCTGCGGGTAATAAGACCTGTCGGCTAATAAGACCTAAGTAAGGAAAATCGTATTTATAATAACCGCTCTTCGACGATAACAACAGACTCCTATCGGACCACAGTCTGTGTATCGCACGATAATGTCTCTACACGTTTCAAGACTTGCATTATCTATCATAAGATACGATCGCACTGCACCAATAAGTAATATAAAGCAGTCCAAAAATAAATCTTAGATATGTTTTGTAATATTACACTAAGCTATCTAAAATCATAATCTTTATCTTTATGAATAAATGCTTTGTGGATCTTGAATATTTAAATAATTTATCGTCGACTGATTTTTTCCAAAATTTTTTCTTAAGTACTTGGTAGGCGATTATTAATGCCTACCAAATTTCACCATAGGCCTTATTATACTCCCTCTTCGTGTGTAGTTTTTTTTTGTTTTTTAATGTATTTTATATCGCTTTTAAATAGTTATAAATGCATTTTGTTATTAAGCTTATTCAGAAAACAACCTGGTTTCAGGTCCAAACAGTGCAAAGACAAAGTGTGTCGAAGAATTAAGGTTTTGACATTAGAAGCTATTAAATTATGTATTATTTGGGGGCGGGCCACGCGGAAGGAAGTAGAAGTGGGAGGGGGCGGGCGCGGATCGAAAACAAGAAAGAAGGTACGGGGGCTGCGGGGGGGGGGGGGGGGGGCCCCCCAAAGGGGGGGGGGGGGGAGGAGGGGGGCGGGGGGGCGGGTGGCCCGGCTTTGTTGGCTTTGGGGGCATGTTCAGAGTATGGAGCATATATTCGGACACTATAATTATGTACAGATAGACTAGTCTCCGTGTGTGCAGATAGGCTAGTTTCCGTGGAGACTGGCCGCTGTGACCAAAATTCGGTTGGGAGAACACTTAACCCAACAATCAACCCAACTCTCAACTCAACACTCTTCTCAACTCGAGACACAACCACGCATTGATGATAATCACGAGGAGTGCGTTTGTTTGTCAATTTATTCATCATTATACTAATGATTATTGATCATATATATTAAATATAATATGTATAGTTTGATTATTTGATTATTTGATTCCGTTAAAGCAGTAGGCCTTATTACCCTACTATAGTAAAATACGACCAACTTCTTAAAAATGTTTAATGTTGTTTTTATTTATATGTAACAATTTTTCGTTCATACTTTATAAAAACTGTAATATGGTGATGCTTTTTATTATAATCTGTAGACAAAATTGGATATTTCTAATTTTTTTTTCGAATTTCCCTTAGCTAGGCCTTATTAGCAGCAGGTACTATAGTTGATATAATTCTCCAAATAATAAAACTCCATCCAACTAATAATTATCTCAATAATTCTTTTAGGTGTAGGAGGGTTCAACTTTATAAACCACTAAAAGTCGGTATGAAATTTCTCAGTTAATTTAAAGTTTCCCTCTCCCGCTGAGTCACCTCTCGCAGAGCCAACTTAAATCGATTCGTTTATCGATGTTGCACGAACGATTAACTCTGTATTGCTGTTTTATTGGTCCATAAAAAATTGGGGTGTAGAAGTCCATGTTTTCCACGTGACAGTTGAAAACTAAAACAATTCCAGTTTGATTCCTTTGGATTTAACTGCAATATTAACGACGTTATTTTATTTTATAAAATAAGATTATCAAACGAGCATTCTGTGGCCATTATTCAACTACATAAATCATGCTCGATTAAAAATCGAAATCCAGATGTAAAATAAAGTCAAGCTACAACCTTTATTTTTCTTACTCCTGGGCGCAGGCCTCCTCTGATTAGTGAAAAGGGTTATATGGCAAGAAAGTGTCCACCGCGCTACGAATGGGGATATTGTCGAACTTCACTTGCCTTTGAAAAAATCTGAGACTTTCCTTTACCGCCTAAATCAGCACGTACGTAGTAAATCAGTACTGGTTATTGCAATTAACAGTTTCATTGGTGCTATCGGGTTTCGAACCCGGGTAAGTCGCGTTCTGTTAAATTTAAAAGGAGAATTTAGTCTTTAGGCTACCACGGCTCTAAAAATCTCATAAAATTAAAACAAGAATGTGAAGGCTCGCTCTTTCATACAGTGTGAGAAAAGTATAAGAATCAGCCAAAGACAGAAAGAAAGGTTTTTAAAAGGTAGCCTCGAATCAGTAAAGAAAGTTTATAGTGTTAATTGACTTCCTAATAAAAGCCACCTAGTGACCTAATCCAGAGTCAATGAATGCAAGTAGCTTAGGACCGTGCTTTATCATAAACTGTGACGTAAGTCTGCAACAGCGAACTATTGATGGGATTTAATGCATTAAATCGTTAGTTTATTCCAGCTCTGCACAAGTCCACAGCTGAATATAGGCCTCCTCCAAAGAATGCCACAATGCACGATCCTGAGTCACCCGTATCCATCGACTTTCTGCATCTCTCACCAGGTCGTCACTCCGTCTAGTGTGATGGATACTAATATTCTAAACACAATCTGTAACAGAAACAGAAACAGAAACTTTTTTATTCAATGTAGATTATAAGCAATACTTTTTGAAAGTCAATTTTTTCATTTACCACTGGTTCGCAAAAAAAACCTCTGTCCTGGGAAGAACCAGCAAGAAACCCAGCGGGACTATTTATTTTTCAAATAATAGCATACACTCATGTTTACAATTAACAACACAACACTTACTTATCATCCATAAATTCCTTAATATTATAATAACCCTTTTTATACAAACTAATTTTTTTTATAAAAACTGTGTCCAAACCACACGGATCATTAACTTCCGCTGTTTACTTTGAACGCTGTTTATATTTTGTTATAACAGACAATCTCTTTATAGCCACGATTAAGTATGTCGTTGAGCGTTTTGTGAGAATTTTAATGGACCAATGAAGATATCATTCCAACAAAATGCAATTTTACGGTATTGTTAGAAATATAATACATTTTATATTATTCGTAAATATCTCTTGATAGTTCTATATTTTCATTCATTTTGTTATAATATCTTCATCAAATGCTGCACCCTGAATCTGCCACTTAAGGGACCTGGGCATGGCCACTCTGTCTCTCTGCCTTGATACGCCACTATTTTTCTTATATCATTTTTATAATGATGAGATTAGACGTGTACTGGCTTGTAACAAGTAAAGAAAAGATGGTCGTTCCGTTCATCATCATCATTACAGCCCTTCACAAGTCCACTGCTGAACATAGGCCTCCCCCAAGTAACGCCACAAAGCACGGTCCTGAGCCACCTGCATCCATCGACTTCCTGTATGTCTTACCAGGTCGTCACTCCATCTAGTGGGGGGTCGCCCTACACTACGCCTACCGGTACGAGGCTGCCACTCGAGAACCTTTCTTCCCCATCGGTTATCGGTTCTTCAAGCTATATGGCCGGCCCATTGCCACTTCAGCTTACTAATCCGTTGGTGTTGTGAGTGAGTGAGTGCTCCCAACAACTACCGGCATAGGTGAGACATGGACAGTAAACATGATCTTTGTTTTGTCCATGTTCATCTTAAGACCTATCCGTTGGGAGACACCATTAAGGTCATTGAGCATAGTGCTAAGGTCCTCCAGCGATTCTGCCATAACGACTATATCGTCGGCAAATCGAAGGTGAGTGATGTACTCGCCATTGATGTTAATACCGTATCCTTTCCAGTCCAGTAGCTTGAAAACATCTTCCAATGCAGCGGTGAAGAGTTTCGGGGATATAACATATGTCTTACACCTCTCTGCAGTTGGATAGGTTTCGAGCTCAGATTCTGTACTCGGATAGCCGTCGTAGCCCTACTGTACAAACACTTCAGCACTTCGATATACTGACAGTCAACTTGGCACCGCTGAAGGGACTGTAGCACCGCCCAAATTTCGACGGAATCAAAGGCTTTCTCATAGTCCACATACGCCAGGCAAAGTGGCAGATTGTACTCTTCGGTCTTCTGTACAATCTGCCGCAGGGTATGTATGTGGTCTATGGTACTGAAGCCTTTTCGGAAACCGGCTTGTTCGGGAGGCTGGAAGTCGTCGAGTCTGCGTGCGAGACGATTCTTAATGACTCTCGAAAACAGCACGTAGACGCGGCTCAGAAGGGAAATCGGTCTGTAGTTCTTCAAGAGAGCGTTGTCGCCTTTCTTAAAGAACAAGACCACCGCACTTCTGCTCCACGCCTCCGGAGTAGTGTCACCATGGAGGACGGAATTGAAGAGCTTCTGAAGGACTTCAAGTACCGGTGTTCCACCCGCTTTCAGAAGCTCCGCTGTAATTCCATCCTCGCCTGGGGCCCTGCCGTTTTTAAGGTGCTGGAGAGCCATTCTAATCTCGCTCAGACTGACGTCCGGTATATCATCGGAATAGTGTCGGGTAAGACTTGCTCTTGGATCGTTACTCACACTTGCGTGTGGCTCCAACGATGATGTGTACAGCTGCCCATAGAACCTCTCAATCTCACTCAAAATCTCAGGTATCTCGGAAACGATGCTGCCACACTCAGTCTTCAGCTTTGACAGTTGGCTCTTTCTGGCAGACAGATCTCTGGCAAAGACTTTGGAGCCCTGGTTCCGCTCGATCGCTTCTTTAATACGAGCAGTATTAAAGTTGCGTAAGTCTCGCCGCATGCATTTGGAGATCTGTCTGTTCAGTTGCCTGTATGCTGTCAAATCTGTTGACGATTGGAGCCTCATCTCCCGTCTAACAGCCATGAGATTAAGAGTGTGATCGGAGAGTTTTTGTGTTCTTCTGCGGCGAGTCTTACAGAACTTAGCTCCGACCGCATGGACAGTTTCCACGAGCTTGTCATTCATATCGTCCACTGCATTGCAATCTTCTAGGCACTGAAAGTGGTTACGTAACTCGAGCGGAAAAGTCTCGGGATTCTGGATTAGAGCACGAGGGGGGACGGAGCGTTGACTTCATTAGACGAGACCTCTCCAACTTAACGTTTAGGTTCAGTGTGCCTCTAACCATTCGGTGATCGCTGCCGGTTTTCACCCTTGCGATCACTAAGACATCACTGAACAGTTGGCATCTGGTCGTCATAATGAAGTCAATCTTTTTTGTCGAACCGTCGGGGCTCGATCAGGTCCACTTCCTGTGGGGCCGCTTCTGGAAGAAAGAGTTCATCACAAAGAGTCCCTCTTTCTCCATAAAGTCAGCCAGCTGCTGGCCCCCATGGTTCCGTTGCCCTACTCCAAACTTCCCTAACTTCAGCTCACCGCCTTTTCTTGTGCCTAGTTTTGCGTTGAAGTCTCCCATCAACACCGTGTAGTGGGTTTTGGAGGAATGCATCTTTCCGTTATTTTGTTTCTAATAAAGACACTAGTAAGTAATTGGCGAATTATGCCTGCAGCTGTAAAATAAATATATTCTTAAAGCTGAGATTTATTATTACATCATGGTAGAACCCCTCTATAGCTATATTATGGTTGTAGCAAAAACGGGTCGGCTCGACAGGGGGAGGACCACACTCTAACAAAATACTAGCGTATAAAAGCAGATTATTGCTGCTGTGTTTCGTATGGTGAGTGTAGATAATCGTAGATAATTTTATTGGAAACAAGGCATTCCATCTTATTCCTCAGGTGTGACAATATTTTTTGATTCTTAATCTAGGATAAATGTGGATATCTGTGGGCCACAGCATCCACTTACCATCAGGTAGAATATGTGTCGTTTCTCACCTTTATTCTATAAAAAAAATAATTACCATAAAAACGTTTTACATAAGCTCTCTAGTTAACCTCTTTACGTTTTTGTGAATTGTATATACATTTGTACTTCTCTCAAAATAATGGTTTTAAACTAGCGATCCCTCCCGGCTTCGCGCGGGTGATTTCTTTCTGAAATCTCGACAACTGCGCCACCTACGGGGTCCAAATGTGAATCTGAACCATCTAGGAACAATTCAAATACACAAAAAAGTCATCAAAATCAGTCGAGTCCTTTTTGAGTTTCAGCGAGTCTAGCGGAGAGCAATTGATTTTCATATACCATGTATTATAAATCCTGTGCTTTCCGTTAAGTGCTTTATAAAACTCTGTATTCAACCATACATAATTTTTTTTGCAAAAAAAAACTCGACCATTAAAGGTTTAATTTAATTGAAATATTTTTTTTAGTTTTATTACATACAGATTATTAATTTATTAATATAAAAATCGATCTGCCTCGCCTCACATCATTTGGCTCTAAATGACAAAACTGAAGATGAAATTTCACCAAGTTACAACAATAGCAAGTATAAATTAAATTATAATATCTCTGAGATATTCCCAATACCAGCAATTAAAAATAAGTTTCTCAGGTATATCAGACTATACTCCTGCTGAATAGCTGCTAGACTTCTGCTGACCTAAAAGATCCGTAGTGACAAACAAACTTACACTCCACCTGAGAGTAAGTGGATTCTTCCGTCCATAGACATCTGCAGCCAACTTCAAGCACAGAAAGCTACAAGATGACACACAGTATGTAATTTAGCTACTGGTTCTTCAGACCGCAGCACAGCGTTTACACGTGGTAAAGACACGCTGCAGCTATATTATGGTTGTAGCACAAAAGGTTTGGCTCGACCGGGAGAAAGCTCGAATCCAGCGAAAAAAAGGGCTCGATGCTGATTTGTTTCGTATGGTGAGTGTAGAGAACTGGAGACCCCTTTTTCTGGAATTGAGGCATTCCATCTTAGTCCTCAGAAGTGACAACGCATCTGCATTTTGATGCTTAATCGTGGTTAAATGTATGCCGCATTCACTTACCATCAGGTGGACTGTGTGCTCGTTTGTCACACTTATTCTATAATAAAGCACGGGTAATTCATCTTCCCATCTCGCCCAGTGAATATTGTAAAGGGCAATAAATGAAAATTCGGGAAAAATCTTACAGCTTCTGTTCAACGTCAGTGTTACCATCTCGTCTACGTCGACGGAAAATATACAGACTGAAGATGAGCAGCAGCATCAAACGTGCACCACGGTCGACTGTACACTTACCGAGTATGAGGTAGGATAAGTCCTTGTTACATCGGGGGAGATACATGTGCAGCAGTACGTAATAATCACTGCTAGTAAGTTCACGAATACACCACATCCTTAAAAATAATATAAATATATATAGTAATAAATTTTTGACTTAAACAGTTTTAATAAATAAAACTTACAGGAATTCTTGTTGAATGTATAAACTATCGAATAAAATTATTTTTGGTTGCTAGAAATTGTAATAAAATTCATAAATTACCCTTTATAGCATAGTAGTATATATACTTCACTTTTAGTGACAAAATTACTACTAATTTGAATTCTACACTTTTGTTTTTGGAGAAATTTATATGAAAATGTTTGGAAATATGTATATTTTTATGTTTAAAATGTGTTTCTATTCGTTACTCATACCAAAATATTAAAAAAAAAATAAATAATATTAATAATAATTATCTGTATGACATTTCGAACAATATTCAAATTCATTTTAGTGAATTTGAAATAAATACAACGTCAAGTTATTTGAAATATGTTAGAAAACTATTTTTTACTTACATTTTACACTAAAATTAAATGAGAATTGGAAAAATAACACATTTTTGACCCAACCGCCAAAATGGGCCTTCCGGATTTCGAAGTACTTTTGGCACTTACTTTTCACTTTTTATACCACAAATTATATATCTACGTGTTTACTATATTACAAGGAATATAAAAAAGTTTATTCTATCGATTCTAGCACGAGGAATTTATTTTGTGATTCGTTATCTTATAAAACATAATTTGATGTTTACATTTTACACATATATTATGTCAAAAACGCGTTATTTGAGTCCTTAGCTGCCCGTAGTACTGTTCAATAACGGAACGTATCAAATTATGTTTTATAAGATAACGAATCATAAAATAAATTCCTCGTGCTAGAATCGATAGAATAATAATAACAATAACAAGTTGCAAACCAACCGGCACACGTGGATACCGCCGTGAATACCCCAGTGGTGGCTGATTCAAATGATGATGGAACATTCGCCCAGGAACTAGAAATGGAGATGAGAGTACATTGGAAGAGGCGATTATGGAAACGCGCAGTACGCCTCTCGAAAATCGACCGCGACTTCCCCGCATAGCCCTAAGCAAGCGGAATCAGGCTGTCGTGAGGGCTCTGAACCCAATGCTGGTGACCTATTTGGAAGCCAGCCGGGACCTTTGCGATACGGACTCAATTCTTTTTGGCGCCGCGCTGGCAGTCTGCCGTATCATAGGCGCCAAGGTTTCCACGGCTGGACGCGCTACTGGCCAAAGTAGCGCTATCCCAGCATGGAGAAAAAGAATTGAAGAGCGTATTGCAAAGGCTAGAGCTCTCATCGGCAGACTGTATGCCAGATGGAGGCCAAGAATTGTGCGCACCGTCAGGATGGCATTTGCTGGGACGAATGTCAGTTTGTCCCAGCCGGATATAATGCAAAAACTGACGGAGCGCATAGATGATCTGAAGCAGAGAATCGCTGCTTGGGGAAAGCGGATTCGGCGATATACCGAGAGGTTGACTCGGTTCAATCAGAATCGTCTCTTCCAGAGTGATCAAAAGGTGCGGGCGACCATGGCAAGTGGAACGGGCCCAGCACCGAATCAGGCCGACACTGCAACATTCTGGCGCGGTCTGTGGTCAGAGACCGTAAACCACAGTGAGGGCTCTTGGACGGAAGTTGTGGCGAGTCAGTGTGCAAGTATAACGCCCATGGACCCCGTCATTTTAACGCCGGATGACGTAGCCGAGGCGGTCCGTAGGGCCCCGAACTGGAAAAGTCCGGGACTCGACGGGCTGCATCACTACTGGCTGAAGGGGTTTTTGGGGGGTGTGACACTGTGCTCACCCCACAGTTCCAAGAGGCTCTCAACCAGAAGTCGCTCCCGAGCCTCTTCACTACTGGGATCACTCATTTGGTTCCTAAAGACCAGGATACCACAGACCCAAGCAAATACCGCCCCATCACGTTTCTACCGACCATATACAAGACACTAACATCCATTTTGAGCGCAAGAATCACTCGTCACCTGGACTCAAATCAGGTGATGTTGCGCGCTAAAAATGGATGTCGGGGCGGTGGTCGTGGAACCAAGGAACCACTTCTCATTGACGCGGTCATTGGCAAAGTAGTGAAACGCAACCGTCGGAATTTCTTCGCCGGCTGGATAGACTACAGAAAGGCATACACGACTAAAGAGAGTCCTCGAGCTGTACAAGATAGACTGTGTACAGTTAGAGACTTCCTCGAGCAATGTATGGGGCAGTGGAGTACGATCCTTTGTCATCTGGGCGAGCGGATGATGGCTGCGTAAAGCCACATAAAGATAAGAAGGGGTATCATCCAGGGCGATTGTCTGAGTCCAATCTGGTTCTGCCTCTCTTTGAACCCTCTCAGTACTTTACTGGAGGGCTCCGGGAGGGGTTTTCAGCTTCGGAAAGGAGGTACAAAAGTGACCCACCTTTTTTATATGGATGACCTCAAGTTATTCGTCCACTCGCCCCCATCTTGTGGAATTGCTAAACATCACTTGCGAATTTAGCAATTCTATTGGAATGGAGCTGGGGACGGATAAGTGTGCGGTCCTCCATGTTGAAAGGGGAAGGGTTGCTAACTCTGAGGGCATAGACTTATCTATGCCCATCAGTTTAAGGACCCTTTCCGAGGCTGAAACATACCGATACCTGGGTGTGTCACAGAACATCGGTATCGATGAGGCTGGTATGAAACAGTCAGTTTGCGACGTGTTTTATGCACGCTTGACGAAAGTGTTCGACATCCTTTTGTCTGGTGTGTATAAGACACACGATTATAACGGTTGGGTCATACCTGTCCTCATGTATACCTTTGGCATACTCAGGTGGACTCAGACTGAACTTAACGCCCTGGATAGAAAAGTCCGCACTACTATGATGTCCTATAGGATGCATCAGAGATGAGGTGTAGGTGGGCGTGACTTTTTGAGCGCGCTCACCATGCATAATCGCGAAGTGTGCAGCCTCCGTAATTACTTTCTGGTGAGATCGGATGATCCATTCTATAAGGACGTCATTTTTTGTGACAAAGGACTTACCCCTGTATCCTTAGCCAACGAGCAATGGCAGGACTCGGCAGTGCAGAGCATTTCCGACCGGGAGACAGTAAGGAAGGAGAAGGAGCTCCACGGGAGATTCTACAAGGCTCTACATGAGCCTTTCGAAGACACATTACCCTCCCTCCAATGGTACGCTTTTACCTCTTCGGGGAAACCGAGGGTTTTGTCTGTGCAATACAGGATTAGGTTATTAAAGCCAACAACTATCGGAGATACATCCTAAAGGATGGCACCGTCGACATCTGTCGAGCTTGTCGCCATCCCGGCGAATCACTTAGGCATGTTGGTTTTTTATACGGTCTCGTGGACCGGAAAATGCCGTATTACAAGTACTTGCCGGAAGCCGTGCTCGAAAATGATCGCGCCAGGCTCTACTGGGACCGGCCATCATCACAGACAGGACTATTCTTGCGAATAAGCCTGATATTGTGCTGATGGACCGGGCACAGTCAAGGATATTTTTGGTCGACATTACCATTCCGTATGACGAGAACCTTGTGAAAGCCGAAACAGATAAACGAGTGAAATATCTGGACCTAGCTCACGAGGTGACCGACATGTGGAGTGGTCTGCTGACTGAAATTATTCCTGTAGTTGTTTCTGCAAACGGGCTAATCCCAGTCAGCCTCTCGGGTCATCTGAGGAGGCTGGGACTCCGTGACGGACCGCTCCAGGCTCAAATGCAGTAGGCGGTGCTCCTCGATACCGCCCGCATCATCCGCCGGTTTCTCTGCCTTTCCCCCTAACCCTCGGCCGTTTGATCTCCCCTGCCGAGGGCCTCCATCTGGTTGGGCTTTTATTTATTTATCTATTACTTATTTATTTGTGCTGGTATATGAAATATATATTTACGTATATTTATCATTTCCTTTTATATATTTATTCAGCCCAACCAGATGAGAATACACTACTAATACCACAATAATAATTCTTTTTTTATTTCCAATTACATAAGTATACTTCTTCAATAACAACAGCATACAGGAACAAATACGATTACAATGAAATAAATTAACAATAAGTCTAAAAAAATTTCATGCTATACTAAAATTAAAACTATGTGTAGCTTAGTAATATAGAATCTACTAAAGAAAAATTGAAAAGTCAAGTTTAAAAAATTAGCTACCTGCCTGAACTAGGTTGAGAACCTGTGTTTCAGACCATCACTTACACTATCGGGTTTACTAATGTAAGACACTATATAATTTAAATAATCAAACTGTATTATATAATAAATAAAATAACTAAATAACAATTACTTGTTACCTACAATTAATACAAACTATTTTAGAATTTCTAACAACTACTCTGTGTCTTCGTAATTTAATTTATTCAGATAATCCCTTACAATTATATTACATTTCTTGTAACTTAAGTAAGAGCAGTGGTAGCTCAGATGGTTAACGCTCGCTGTAAATATAACAGAACGCGTGTAACCTGGGTTCGAGCCCCGCCGGCACCAATGAAATTGTTAATTGCAATTTTATGTGCTGATTTACCACGTACTCAGCGGTGAAGGAAAACATCGTGAGGAAACCTGCATGTCTGAGGAATAAGAAAAAAAATATTTGAAGAGTGAAGTTCGCCAACACGCATTGGGGCAGCGTGGCGGACATTTCCTTGCCCTAAAACTCTCTCAGAAATGAGGGGAGGCCTGTGCCCAGCAGTGGGACGTATATAGGCTGTAACTTTACTTTACTTTACTTGTAACTTACACTAACTATATTTCTTGAGTTACTTGTTTATATAGAGAAATAGAATAACAGAAGCAAGTACGGAATGAAAAATGTTGGTACTAAATAACGTGTAAAACGTGAACATAAACTAATTAAAAATATAAATATAAAATTGAATAAAATAATTTTACGGATTTTAGACACATTACACATAAATACTAACCACCTCACCCATCTGTGTTAATTATATATCGATGGCTGTAAATAACGTATATATATATATATACATATGTATTGTAGCCTTTATATGAGTATATAGGTACATAAATGTTAATAAATTAAAAATCCGATTACCGTGTCTTCGGTCGCGTGCTTTGAGTATTAAACCAATTTGTTGAATACTCAAAGGTCGCGTGAAAACCAATAAAAAAATACAGTTGGGATTTCTCAAAATCCTTTCTTTCATATGTACGTTTGCATATGGGTTAAAACTATATATTTATGCCATCTAGCGTCTTATTAACGTACCACCTTGAGAGTCATCAATTTTCTTTCGATAAACTGACTTTACCCATAATATGGAATAGATGGCGCTTTACAAAGCAATTTTTTTAAAACATCAATACATTCTTTCGATTAATTTCATTAAAATTTTGGTTTCATATGTCTAATCGCCCATTTTATAAACCAGCTATCAATACTTTATAAACCAATTTATTATTCCAGCCTAAATTTAAACAACATACAACTTATATTCGATATTCGATAGGTTCGGTTAATTTTTTTTTATTAACGTATTACCATTTTGCGTCAAAAATCCGCTATTTTTTAAATTTTAAAAAAGCTATTTAAGTGCACTTGGGTATTTAAGACGAATAAAACGATACCTTAATTGTTAAATTCATAATGTGAATGTTTTAATTATTTTTATAATGTGTTATTTGTACTTTGTGTTTTAATTGTACTTTGTTTTTTTAATTTGTACTTACGAGTACCTAATAGTCTTTTTCATATTTCTGCTACTCCGACACTATGCCGCTATTTACGTGGTGGGGGATTTGTCAAGGCTTCCATCTTAGTCCTCACGGTGACAGATCTCATATTCTGGTGATTGATTGACATACACAGGTGGATGTGTGTTTGTCATTCTATAAAAAAAAAAAACTTGCACTACAATTACAATGTGGTGCATCATTTTAGTACTTAAAAGCGAAAACCCATACCTTACGTAAAATTTTTGGTTGGAGTTACCACGCTTATCAAATACACTACGAGATCATTTGTTGCTTGTAATAATAACAAATATGTAAATGACTATTAAAACGATTTTATATATAAAATCAATTTCTGTCCGTTAATCTCGCCAAAACTCAAAAATGGTTCGAACGAATTTGCTTTGTGCGTGTTTGAGTAATGGAACCCAGGATGGCGTTAAAACCCAATTGGACCCGGTAGGTGTCGCTGTTATTAAAATCCAGAAATAGCTCGTGCAAGCTGGATGGATCGCTATATGAATATTTCTTGAGAAGGTAGGTCAAAAACTGCTTAGTGCTTACGATTTGTTTGAGTGCAATGTGACATTTGTTTCAAGCTTTAGTTGAATCGGGCCATTTGAGCAACTAACTTTAATTTTTAAACATAGAGCACACGTAGTGCATTATGTGAATGAATACCTTAAAAAGGTTGGTATTTAAAAATTGAATATCTTGATTCATTTTTATTATAAAATCACCGGCACGGAAACATGGCCAAAATTGAATTTTGCGACGGCTTGCTTCTAAACACTTTTTCTTCAATTAATTCTGCGTAGGGCATAATAAATGTCTCTCTTAAGCTTTCAGTACTTTTTCATGATCATCAAAAGATAACTACAACAACAATTAGGTTTGTAGCGGCGATAAATTAAAACTACACACTTTTAAATAAAATTTAATTTTTCAACGTTCAACTTTAACACACTAGCAAAATAATGAAGATGCAAATTTTGTATCATTGTCTATACACGTTAGTACCGCGTGTTTCTTCCCATAGATCTTATAAATGCCTGTATTCGGTCTAGCATGCTCTGGATGTTTTTTTAACATCGACTTGGAGCATGGTTGTCCAAGGGGCCAATGCTTCATTTCGGAGCTGATAAAGAGTTGGTGGTGGGCTAGGAAGGGATTTAATCTTTCTATTAGTCATGTCCCAGATATGATCGATTGAATTTTAGTCTGGACTACGGGCTGGCCCCTCCAATTTTTGAATACCGACATCTTGAAAGTATTCAATCACGTAATGGGCTAAGTTTAAAAATTCAAGTTAGTTGCTTAAATGACCCGATTCAACTAAAGCTTGAAACAAATGCCACACTGCTCTCAAACAAAAAAAAATCTTCGTAAGCAGTTTTTGACCTACTTTCTCAAGATACATTCATGACTAGCGCTCTGCCCCGGCTTCGCACGAGGGATTTCTGGATCTTGACAACAGCACCACATACCGGGTCCAATTGAGTTTTTAAACCATCCTGGGTTACCACCAGTCAAACACGCACAAAAACTTCAGCAAATTCGTTCGAATCGTTTTTGAGTTTTAGCGAGACTAACGGACATCCATTGATTTTATATACATAAGATCACAACTTTGTTATCGCAAGGTAAAGGCTTGTATAAAAATTCGTTCCGCTGGGAATTAGTATTAGTATACCAAGCCCGCAAGTTTCTAGAAAACCATGGTTTTGGCTGGTTATTTACAGGTAAAATCTTAAGAAATGTAAATGTTCAAAACACAACAGAAACTTATAAATATAGCTAAATAAGATTACAGTCATGGCGAATATGTAAAAAGTTGTACACAAGCATTTCAATGATACCATCACATTATCAAGATTGAAAAATATTAGAGAATGAGAACGGGGAATACAATGCAAGCAACACTAAGTTGCAGAAATTTATCCTACTTTAGGAAGCGCTCAGATGTTTTCACAATTATACGTGTACATAAATACTTCTGAGACTCAACGTACAAAATCATTTTCCGTTTCGTGTAGTTTGTTCTAATAAGTTTGATTAAATTATCGCCATCTAGTGACGGTGTAAGAGAATCTACTTCTCCGTATCGTCATGTTCACCGATGGAGGAAAACTGAAACAGGAGATTTACAGCAGCATCTTACTGATGGAATAAAAAACTGCGGTTGATAACCCGCATGACAGGTTTTGCAACTATGGCAAATTGAGGCTATGAGGCAATCTATGGGTGAACAACGGACTTTTTGAAAAATTTTTGACACAATGTGCACGGAAATTGTAAATGATACAATTACTTTTACACAACTGAAAAAAAATCACAATATTTTATTAACTCTAAAATATTCTTAAAAATAAAATTACAGACATTTCAAAAGTGCATTTAGTAAACTGTTTCATTTAATTTGTGGAAAACATATTTTTGCCACCAAGTTATTTCTTTTTCTAAACATCGTTTTAACTCTCACAATCTTTCCCCACTTGAATTATGTAAGTCTCGGGAAGTAAGAAAATTTTAATAATGCAAGCGTACAATGTAAACGCGAAGCACATAAAGCGGTGTTATTGCACCACTGTTTGTTTTAATGCGAAGAGAGCCGAGATGTTATCGTTCTATGTAATTGAATTCTGTCCGTTGTAACGCCAGATGTCTTGAAGACAGTGCAGTGTCGCACTGGAGTACGTTTGCTATGAAATATTTTATAGGCGCTCTGGATCTGATATGAACTGGTATGGAGAAAAATAAGTTTCTTTTTTGTGTATTTTTGTGTATTTTATAATCGAATTTTTGTTAGATTCTTTCACGCTCTCTTACTTTAAAGTTTAAAAAACTCGTAGTCAGAAGTGGGATGCTTAGACACTATTGCTTTGATTTGATATTACTTTTAAAAAACTTTATTTGCCTTGCCAATTTATACATGCAATTTCCTAAAGGCCAACCTAGGCTAAAGTCTAAGATTGAATCTTTCATAAAGTATTTTTCATTCTATTTGTTGCTTTGTGTTTTTGCAAGATATTGTCTTTAATTTAATCCTAAGCTTACGTCGTTAAGTCAATCCTTTCAAATACATTCACGACCGAAAAGACGACATAGTGGGAAAATGTCGACGATAGCGCCGTTTCCTTACAGCAATTAAAGTGCAAGCACATTTCGGGGAAGTGATTTTGTTTGAGTTTAATCTCTAGGTTTTATATATTGGTTTCAGTTAATTTAAAGAATAAAGAACCGGGTTTAGTGCTTTAAAATGCGGAGATAGACTACAAAATCTTAAGCCAGCCACCTAAGACGAGTTTTATTCGTAAAAAGGTAAAGTCTGTGTGACGTATAATTATAAACCGAATTCAGATTCTTCTAATAGTTAAGAATTTAAAATTTCTGTGTATTTTGTATTTCATATATTGAATTTTAACAACATTTTTTTTAAATATAATAATAGTGACAAACGAGCGCACAGTGCACCATCAGGTGTCAGTCATCAGTCTTACCATCAGGTAAGTGGATGCTATGACCCATAGATGTAGAGCATATATCCTTAATTAAGAATCAAAATGCAGGCGCATTGTCACTCCTGAAGAAGCCTGAGATGGAATGCCTCTTTAGCAGTAAAAAGGGTCTCCGGTTCTCTACACTCACTAACTACAGAGCCGTTCGAATCGTTGGTGACCGAGCTCTTTCCAATCCGCTTGACTCACTGGCACTGCGAGGATATGTTGCATCTCTTTATCTATTTTATCGCATTTACCACTGGGAGTGCTCTGAGGAATTGTTCGGACTAATTTAAACCTCAAAATTTCACCATCGCACATCGGGACTAAACTCGCGATACCATTCATAACACCTAGATGACTGGCGGTCCACCACGGTACGATCTAAAAAGGTTTTCTTCCTTGCACAACTTCTTGTGGAATCAACTGCCGCCAGAGATTTTTCTGGACCGATACGACTTAGGGACCTTCGATAAAAGAGCCTCTTCCATTTTAAAAGGCAGGCAACGCATCTGCAATGCCCCTAGTGTTGCAGTTGACCATGGGCGGCGGTAGTCACTTACCAGCTTACCACCAGGTGAGGCGCATGCTTGTTTGCCTGCCTTAAATAAAAAAAAACGCTCACCATACGAAACATTTAATATAAATTATAATGTAAGCAAATGGATACAAATTATAATATAATGTAAATTGTACAGAATATTGTAAGGGTTGTTGGAATACCTTCAAGGTCAAAAATAAACTTAAAGTAAAACAGTAATTCAGGTAAAATGCCCTAATCTAAAATCTTAATGACAAAATCTCAAACTGATTATTTTTAAGTGGGTCCTTAATGTAAATAGTTTTATCCAAAAACAAGCTACAATAATGTTGGTTTTCACCATAAGGTTAAAGTCGCAAGTCACCAAATTTCCCTAAATGCGATATTTTTTTGCTATATATTGATGCAACTGAGTATTCTTCAATATTTCCCGGGTTCATCACTATAGCCTTTCATAAGGAAACAGGCATTCTTTGACGAATAATACCAACACTTACAAAACACCTGTATCCATTGACATTTTCTTTATTTCTTTTATCAGATCGTCTCTCCATCTAGTGGGGGGGGGGGGGGCTCGCCGCATTACACACCGCTTAGCGGTACGACGCTGTCACTCGAGTCTTTCTTTCTGATTGATAATCTGTTCTTCGAGCTATATGGCCGGCCCATTGTCACTTCAGCTACATGTTTAAGAGGAGTTTTCTTCCGCGTACAACCTCTCTGTGGAATAGTTTACCACCAGCGATTTTTCCGGACCAATACGACCTAGGCACCTTCAAGAAAAGAGCGTACTCCTTTCTAAAGGGCGGGCAACGCACCTGCAATTCCCCTGGTGTTGCGATTGATCATGGGCGGCGGTAGTCACTTAACATCAGGTGAGCCGCATGCTCGTTTGCCTCCTCTTCTATATAAAAAAAATTATTAATGTCATATTATATATATTTAAATATTCTCTTTTTTTCCTTATTATAGTTACCACCACCAATGGGATTTTTTTGTGTGTAGTGGAAGGATATTAGGTACACAGATTGCATGGACAAACATCCAGACAAGGAATAATTTTTCGGGACCGATCATACTTAGGAACCTTCAAGAGCCTGCTCCTTTCTAAAAGGTGCCGGCCTTTTAGAAAGGAGTAGGCTCTTGAAGGTTCCGAACGCATCTGCAATTTCCCTGGTGTCGCAGTTGTTCATGGGCGGCGGTAGTGACTTATCATCAGGTGAGCCGTATGCTCGTCTGCCCCCTCCTAAAAAATAAAATTACTTGAAGGTCACATAAAGTAAATTATACCATGCAGGATTCGAATCAGCAGCCCACAGCGCCGAAGTCACTGCTAAGTATACATACCTATTGAAATAATACTAGTTTTTACGGAATTTATCGCGTATATTTACTTTTTAAGTGGTTTAACCATGGAGGGAAGGACTGAGACTAAAATTTTTTGTGGTTTATACCTCTTATTTTACTTACGTATACTTTCTATATCTTGATATAAATTTGTTAATATGCCCTAACTCAATCAGTTTAAAGCCTCTTAGTTGACTCATGGATAGATAAAGCGATGAAGTTTCTTCTCATCATATCCATATTCAGTGTGTTTCAAAGTTAACATGCTTTTATGTTTGTTGAATGTTATCATCATAATTACTATGACAGGGTTGCTATATTTTATTTACGTATTAACGTAAATGTAACGTATTTTAGTAAACATTATCATTAGATAATGTTTACTAAAATATGAAATACGTAATGATATTATATAGCTAAATTAATCATCATTATTTATTCATTACAGCCTTAAAGTCCACTGCACAACATAAGCCTCGCTACTATAGACTTCCCCACTCCCATAAGGGAGAAAATTTGCCATAGTCGCCACGCTTGCCAGTAGGGTTGACAACTGTATGTTTTTATTATTTTGAGTTTTTATCGGGAAGATGCTGCACTCTCTTCCTGATTTACTTCCCTACGTCGCCTCTTGTGACAAGCACAAGATGATACGGTTTAGTGATTAATATTATTCTGACACTACACGGTTAAACAAGTTAAATGTCTGTGTAATATAAAACCTTGACTGCCTTATAGGTCGTAGGAGCCAGGAAAGAGAAGTTATTAGTTTTTTTTAAATAATTTTGATAAAATTAAATAATAAAGGTTAAACGCAACATGTTAAATCAACCCTATAATACGTCCTACTTTAAAATATTTCGTATCGGTGAAATGTGTTAGCGCGCCCACTGAGGGCGTCCTAAAAGCGTGTATGGAGATTGGCATATATTATTATGTATAAATTTACAGACCGAAAGCAGGAAAATCTCGTTTAACTCTGTATAAACTTCAGTCAAATATAAGTCAAATACACTCTCCTTGATATGTTTATATCAGAAGCTTTTAAAAGTTTGATTTTGATTTATTGAAAACCTTTTTTTTTTATAGGATAACCTAAATGCTTTATATTTATTATTATTTTTCTTTATTCATAACCTTGCAATTTATTTAAGAGTTGCATTTCAAGTTTAAGGTACATTTAATATACGTGGCACAGTTATGCTGCAGCAAATATACCTATTCTTTGTATCACAAATGTTTTGGGGGAAGCACCACGGTCTTATAATTTATTTTAAATAATAATAGTTTCAAGTTCACAGAGCTCTCACAC
This sequence comes from Parnassius apollo, assembly GCA_907164705.1. Lineage (NCBI taxonomy): Eukaryota > Metazoa > Arthropoda > Insecta > Lepidoptera > Papilionidae > Parnassius > Parnassius apollo. The sequence continues at coordinate 24,871,634 of CAJQZP010000885.1, read as the reverse complement.
TAGCGTAAAATAGCAGCTTAATACTGCTGTGTTTTGTATAGTGGGTGTAAGACAGATGAGCGAACAAAATATCTGGACCTGGCTCACGTGGTGACTGACATGTGGGGTAGACTGCCGACTGACATATGTGGGGTAGACTGCCGACCGAAGTTATATCTGTAGTCGTTTCTGCGAACGGGCCTATTCCAGTCAGCCTCTCGGGTCATCTGAGGTGACTTGGACTCCATGACGGACCGCTTCAAGCTCAAATGTAGAAGGCGGTGTTCCTCGATACCGCCCGTATCGTCCGCCGGTTTCTTTCCCTTTCCCCCTAACCCATGGCAGTTTGTCCTCCACTGCCGAGGGCTTCCATCTGGTTGGGTTTTAATTTGTTTATGTAAGTTTTATGAATTTATTATATTGATATAAACCATTTTCAGTAACAATTATATATTTATACAACCCATCTAGTTAAGAAAACTATATAGATACCCCAAGGTAACAGTTACCAATATTTGCAGTATCCTTGCAGGTTCTTGTTTTGAACTATTTTTTATAATAAAGATCAAATGTATCTAAAAAGAATAGCAAATAAATAAATCGAATTGAATTAATTCTTAAAGGTAATTTATAGGTTATAAGGTACATGCGGGTAATAAGGCCTGTCGGATAATAAGGCCCATGCAAAAAATAGTATTTATAATAACTGCTCTCGCTTTAGAAGATAACAGATTCCTACTGCACGCATACTGCATATTTGATAGACCACAAATCCTCGCTTAAGAACACCGATTCCTTCCAAGGATAATTCAAGAGGCTATTGAAATCAAAAAACATCCTGATTTCAATAGAGAAGATGGCTAGGTGCTACCATCTGCATGGGATCCTATAATTAATAAAATTAAAACCCAACCTAAGCATACAACTGCAAGACTTCAAGATACTGTTAGTTCGTACTGCATAGATCGGCACAAAAGTTAATAATTTTATTTGCCTTCTCAATAAAGGCGACCTGATGAAGCATCCAGAAAGTCGATGAATGCCTAGCAAGTAGCTTAGGACCGTCCTTTATTATAAACTGTGACGTAAGTCTGCAACAGCGAACTATTGATGGGCTGTAATGCATTAAATCGTTAGTTTATTCCAGCTCTGCACAAGTCCACAGCTGAACATAGGCCCCTTCCAAAGAATGCCACAGTGCACGATCCTGAGTCACCCGTATCGATCGACTTTCTGCATCTCTCACCAGGTCGTCACTCCATCTAGTGTGATGGATACTAATATTCCAAACACAAACTGTGACCGCCTATGTGGTCCAAACAACACGGATCATTAACTTGCTGTTTACTTTGAACGCTGTTTATATTTTGTTATAACAGACAATCTCCGGACCCTTTCCGTGTTCTTAACGTCTTTATAGCCACGATTAAGTATGTCGTTGAGCGTTTTGTGAGAATTTTAATGGACCAATGAAGATATCATTCCAACAAAATGCAATTTTACGGTAATGTTAGAAATATAATACATTTTATATTGTATGTAAATCTCTCTTGATAGTCCTGTATTTTCATTCATTTTGTTATCATATCATCATCAAATGCTGCACCCTGAATCTGCCACTTAAGGGCTATGGTCACGGCCACTCTTTCTCCCTACTTTGATACGCCACTATTTTTCTTTAATTTTTTTTATTTTTATTAATTTTGACTATATAAGTATTTTAATTGCCAACGGTCACGGGGTGCTAAGGCAATTTACGTCCAGGGGGATTAGCCAAGATGGCTTTCTACCGCCGTTAAATCTACAGAAAACTATAAAGATAAAGGGATTGACATACCTGAACGTTAAGTTATGTGACAGTCATGTGAATTAGTGGTGATATTACTCATCTTTATAGTTTTCTATAGCGTTAACGATCGTAGAATGTCATGTTGGCTAAACCTCTTGATGTCACAGTAAACAATTCAAGCTTTATTATGATATGTATCATCATGTATCATGTACACAGTATCTTGAAGTTTTGCAGTAGTATGCTTAGGTTTTGATTTAATTTTATTTAATAATGGAATCCCAAAAAGATGGTAGAACCGAACCGTCTACTCGATTAAAATTGATTAGTAATTTTCTTTTTCAAATTTCAACGCCCTTGATTATTATTTTTGTTTTAGGATTCTGTGTACTTTTCTTGCAAAAGTACACCTATTCTAGAATTTCTCTACGTTCATAAAAAAAATTGTATATGTAGCCCTATCACGACGAAAAAATTATGTCTGATTTATTTTTATTATAAAATTACCAGCACGGAAACGTGGCCAAAATCGAATTTTGCGACGGCTTGCTTTTAAACACTTTTTCCTCAATTAATATAGCGTAGGTGGGCATAATAAATGTCTCTCTTAAGTTTTCAGTACTTCTTCATGATTATCAAAAAAGAACAAACCAACAATTAAGTTTGTAGTGGCAATTAATTAAAACTACACACTTTTAAATAAAATTAGATTTTTCAACGTTCAACTTTAACACACTAGCAAAATAATGAAGATGCAAATTTTGTATCATTGTCTATACACGTTAGTACCGCGTGTTTCCTCCCCTAGATCCTATAACTGCCTGTATTCGGTCTGGCATACTCTGGATGTTGTTTTTAACATAGACTTGCAGTATGGTTGTCCAAGCGATCAATACTTCATTTCGGAGCTGATCAAGAGTTGGTGGTGGGCTAGGAAGGGATTTAATCTTTCTTTTAGTCATGTATCAGATATGATCGATTGAATTTAAGTCTGGATTAAGAGCTGACCCCTCCAATTTTTGAATACCGATCCTTTGAAGGTATTCATTCACGCAATGCGCTACGTATGCGCTATGTTTAAAAAATCAAGTTAATTGCTCAAATAAGTCAATTTAACTAAAGCTTCAAACAAATGTCACATTGCACTCAAACAGTGAATTACCCTCTTGAACTCTTCGTAAGTATTTTTTAAGCTATCTCCTCAAGAAATATTCATCATTCGCCCTAAGAATTTCTGGATTTTAACAACAGTGCCACTTACCGGGTCCAATTGAGTTTTTAAACCCTCCTGGGTACCACCAATATATCAAATACGCACAAAAAATTCAGTAAATTCGTTCGAACAATTTTTGAGTTTTAGCGAGACTAGCGGACATCATATGATTTTATACAACATGCAACGATCGCTAATAAAAAACTTTTCGTTCTTTATTAGTGATCGATGACATATAGATAGGATCAAAACTTTGTTATCGCAAGGTAAGAAGGACTTGTACAAAGATTCGTTCCGCTGACTTTAGTATACACGGAGCAAATACGTATACCAGCCCCGCAAGTTTCTTGAAAACCATGTTTTAGTACTAGTTATTTACTGGTAAAATCTTTCGAAATGTAAATGTTCGAAACACAACAGAAACTTATAAAAATAGCATAAGAAGAATACTGACGTGCCGAAAATTAGGTAAAAAGTTGAGGAAATTTTTAGCCTTTCTTTTTTTAAATTACCATCTCGTAACGGTGCAAGAGAATATACTTCTCCGTATCATCATGTACTTGTACCGATAGAAGGAAACTGAAACAGGAGATGGGCAGCAGCATCTTACTGATAACAACTGAATGCAATAAAAAATGCGGTTGGCAACCCGCATGTCAAGAGTGGCAGCTATGGCAAATTGAGGCTATGACGCAATCTACGGGTGAGACAAAGGACTTTTCTTGAAAAATAAAGGCATAACGTGCCCGGAAATTATAAATGATTACAATTACTTTTAACAGAAAAATATTTCACAATATTTTATCAACTCCGAAATATTCTAAATATAAAATTATACAGACATTTCAAAAGTGCATTTAGTAAACTGTTTCATTTAATTTGTGAAAAACATTTTTTTGCCAACAAGTTATTTCTTTTTCTAAACATCGTTTTAACCCTCGCAACTTCACTTGAATTATGTAAGTCTCGGGAAGTAAGAAAATTTTAATAATGCAAGCGTAGGTACAATGTAAACGCAAAGCACATAAAGCGGTGTTATTGCACCACTGTTTGTTTTAATGCGAAGAGAGCCGAGATGTTATCGTTCTATGTAATTGAATTATGTCCGTTGTAACGCCAGATGTCTTGAAGACAGTTCAGTGTCGCACTGGAGTATGTTTGCTATGAAATATTTCATAGGCGCTCTGGATCTGATATGAACCTGAATGGAGAAAAATAAGTTTATTTTTTGTGCTTTTATAATCGTTTTTTCTTAGATTCTTTCACACTCTCTTACTTTAAAGTTTAAAAAACTCGTAGTCAGTAGTGGTATGCTCAGACACTATTGCTTTGATTTGATATCACTTTTAATAAAACTATATTTGCCATATTTATACATGCAATTCCCTAAAGCCCTACCCTAACCTAAAGTCTAAGATTGAATCTTTCATAAAGTATTTTTCATTCTTTTTGTTGCAATGTGTTTTTGTTTTTTTGCTTACGCGTCAATCTTTAATACATTCACGACCGAAACGACATGTGAAATGTCGACGATACGTCGTTTCCTTCGCAATTAAAGTGCAAGCACATTTCGGGGAAGTGATTTTGTTAATTTTATTGTTTCAGTTAATTTAAAAAATAAAGAACCGGGTTTAGTGCTTTAAAAGGCGGATATAGACTATAAAATCTTAAGGCAGCCACCTAAGCCGAGCTTTACTCGTAAAAAGGTGAAGTCTGTGTGACGTATAATAATTATAAACCCAATTCGGATTATTCTAAAAGTTAAGAATTTAAAATTTATGTATATTATATATTCTATATATTGTATTTTAACAACATTTTTTTAAATGTAATAAGAGTGACAAACGAGCGCACAGTCCACCATCAGGTGTCAGTCATCAGTCATCAGTCTTACCATCAGGTAAGTGGATGCCGTGGCCCATAGATAGATAGATAGAGCATATATCCTTAATTAAGAGTCAAAACGCAGGCGCATTGTCACTCCTGAAGACTGAGATGGAATGCCTCGTTACCAGTAAAAGGGGTCTTTGGTTCTCTACACTCACTAACTACCGAGCCGTTCGAATCGTTGGCCACCGAGCTCTTTTCAATCCGCTTGACTCACTGGCACTGCGAAGAGATGTTGCATCTCTTTGCGTATTTTATCGCATTTACCACGGGAAGTGCTCTGAGGAATTGTTCGGACTGATTCCAGCAGAAGAATTTCAACAACGCACGTCGTGCCTAAACTCGCGATACCATCCATACCACCTGGATGACCGGCGGTCCACCACTGTACAATTAAAAAAAGTTTTCTTCCTCGCACACACTCGAATCGACTACTGCTAGAGATTTTTCCGAACCGATACGACTTAGGGACCTTCGATAAAAGAGCCTCTTCTATTTTAAAAGGCCGGCAAGGCGTCTGCAATTCCCCTGGTGTTGCAGTTGTTCATGGGCGGCGGTAGTCACTTTTCATCAGGTGAGCCGTTTGCTCGTTTGCCCCCTCCTATAAAATAAAATAACTTGAAGGTCATGTAAATTAACTTATTCTATGCAGGATTCGAACCAGCAACCCACAGCGCCGAAGTCATTCATTGCTAAGTGTACATACCTATTTATTTTACATACGTGTACTTTCTATATTTTGATATAAATTTGTCAATCTTAATATAAATATAAAGTTGTTACCCTAACTCCATCAGTTTATATATTTAGCCTCTTAGTTGACTCATGGGTAGACAAAGCGATGAACTTTCTTCTCATCAAATCCATATTCAGTGTGTTTCAGTGTTAAGATGCTTCTATGTTTGATGAGTGTTGACACTCAACAAACATAGAAGCATGTTTACATTTCTATCACAGGGTTGCTATATTTTATTTACGTTAATAATAACGTTTACTAAAATATGAAATACGCAATTAAAAAATGTATTTATTTTAAATTAATTCATAATACAAACGATAAATAATCACAATAAATTAAAATAAATGTTCGTTGTATTAATTCTATTTTTTTCTAGAATATGGATCACAAACGAGCACACAGTCTACCAGACGGTAAATGAATGCTAAGGCTCATTCTACATCTATACTCGATTAAGAATCAAATTGCAGATGCGTTGTCACCCCTGAAGACTAAGATGGATTGCCTTGTTTCTAATAAAAAGTGTTAGTGGTTCTACTTGTGTACGAAACACAGCAGCATTAAGCTATTTTACGCTAGTATTCTGTGAGAGCGTGGTCCTTCCCCCGGTCGTACCCACGTATATTATTTTTTAAATAATTTTTAATAATATATATATATATTTTACTGTATATGTAGATAATTTTATATAAATTTATCTAAGTACATACCAAGTTATATAGCTAAATTAATCATCATTATTTATTCATTACAGCCTTAAAGTTCACTGCTCAACATAGGCCTTGCTACTATAGACTCCCCCCCCATAAAGGGAAAATTTGCCATAGTCACCACGCTTGAGAGTAGGGTTGGCAACCGTATATTTTCATTACTTTGTGTTTTTATCGTGAAGATGCTGCACTCACTCCCTGATTTATTTACCTCTGTCGCTTCTTGTGACAACCACAAGATGATACGGTTTAGTGATTAATATTATGCTGACACTACACGGTTAAACAAGTTAAATGTCTGTGTAATATAAAACCTTGAATGCCTTATAGGTCGTAGGGGCCAGGAAAGAGAAGTTATTAGTTTTTCTTTTATAATTTTGATAAAGTCAAATAATAAGGTTTACGCAACATATTAAGTCAACACTATATTACGCCTTACTTTAAAATATTTCGTATCGGTGAAATGTGTTAGCGCGTCCGCTGAGGGCGTCTTAAAAGCGTGTATGGAGATTGGCATATATTATTATGTATAAATTTACAGACCGAAAGCAGGAAAATCTCGTTTAACTCTGTATAAAGTTCAGTCAAATATAAGTCAAATACATTCTCCTTGATATGTTTATATCAGAAGCTCTTAGCTCGTTTGATTTTGATTTATTGAAAAACTAAATGCTTTATATTCATTATTATGTTTCTTTATACATAACCTTGTATTCTATCAAACTTCATTCTACACAAGAGTTGCATTGCAAGTTTAAATACAATTATAGAATATGTCATGCTGCAACAAATATACTTATTTGTTGTAGTACAAATGGTTTGGGGGAAGCACCACGCTCCTACAATTTAAATATTTTCTTAAAGATAATAAAAATTTGTACGTATTCTTCAAACAACTCAGGTGATTGTAACAACGGTTATTCGTTTGTAGTCCTAAAAACTTCTGAAAATCACTAAATTTTATAAATTTTCATGAAATATGATAATTTTCGAAAAGTCTTGATTACCTCTGATCTGATAAATAAAAAAAATTGTGGTGATCTTCAGAAGATTTTTAGGACTATAAACGATAAATGTTATTACAATCACCTGCGTTGGTTGTGGAATATGTATCAATTTTTATTATCTTTAACTTTTTTTTAATTATAACTCAATATTTTTTTAATGTTACAATCGTTATACAAACGAGGCTAAATGTATTGCTAATTACGATTTTTCGAAAATTATCATATTTCATGAAAATTTACAACTTTTAGTGATTTTCAGAACATTTTTAGGGCTACATACGAATAAAGGTTTTTACAATCACTTTTTTTTTGATTTTTTTTTAGTTTGGGTTTCAAGTTTACAGAGCTCTCACACTAGCGTAAAATAGTAGCTACTGCTGTGTTTTGTATAGTAAGTGTGAGACCCGAAGACCCTTTTTAATGAAAACGGGGCATTCTATCTTGGTCTTTAGGGATGACAACGCATCTGTATTTTGATACCTAATCGAAGATAGATGAAGATGCCTATGTGTTCGTTTGCCAACCTTATTCTATAATAAAAACGCGGTGTAAGACCATTGTATGAATTTTCTTATGTTACGCTAGAAGTCATGGTTCCTTGTTGAAATAAGTCTATATTCTTAACTCATACACCAGCTTCTAGAATGTATTACACTAGTAAAGTATTTTTCTTTTTATTTATCATTAATGGCATCAGTAGTTAATTTCATGTCACAAAGAAAGCTAATATCGTCGGTTTATCTTGATAAAAACCATACAGATTTCTTTTATATTTTTATGTTCATGAAATTAGGTGTATTGCGTAATACGGATTATAGAAGTATAATATGAAAAATCCGTTCATGTTTGTTGCTTGTAATCTATAGCTTAGAAAAAAAACACTGTTGGAGGACTGCACGTCAGAAATAAAAACGTTTTAGCTTCACTAACATCATATATGTATAAACATATGTATCTGAGCGTGACGGTCACGCGAGTTCAGGGCTTTTCCCCCATCCCAAAATTGCCCAACGTGCCTAAAGAAATTTTCACTTCGAAAACATAGAGTAAAGTACTATGGGTACTTTCGAATATGTACCGAAGCTATCAAATGTACATACCACAAGCACACGCACAAACTCAATAAACTATTAGTATTCGAACACAGGATGTCTGACGTACCTCGTCGTAGCAAGATTATATCTGACGACTTGTTATTCAAATTAAATAAATAACGACTGATTTAGAAAAGGCCGATTACCAGCAGTGGTATGCCCGTAAGCAAATAACAAAATACTATAAATGATGAAATTAATACAATTATGGTGGTTTTCTCATTTATTAAAACACCCAGAAACCTATATTAGTCTTTTTGATTCCATTTCGCTTAACTAGAACTTCTTGAAACCAACATAGTGATCGTAGTTTTATTTACTTAACTTACAAATATATAAGTATTTGTAACTAAATAAAAGAATAAACCACTGAACTAAATGTGACATGGATGGGGTCGTATATTATGTCCAAAAATTACGGTAAACATTGTAACTTTTAACACACGGGTGTTACGCCATTAATTTGTCGCCTGCTTATTCACACGAATGTGAATTTAGCGCTATTCATTAGAACCAGCTGCCATCGGTAAAAGTTAATATCGACCCATTTAAGGGTAATTATCAAACACCGTTTCAAAACTATTTGTCTATGGGTGCAAACGCCCCGACTGTCCTCGGTAACGAGTCGTAGGAAATTCAACACTAGCTTCTGTAGCTAACTTTACAGTAAACTATTATCTACATTGCCGTTTCACTATCGCGAAATTAAAGTGCTGTTAAGCAAAGTACGCAATGTATTATCTCGATCGATTAATTTCGGTAGCTGTCAACACAGATTCCAATATGGTTCATAAATCACGTACTTGTGCTTACCAGCCCCTGCGCAAACGCACACGCACACACACGCAAAGCTCAGTAAGTGAATAAATAAGAGACAGACAAGTAATTTGGTAAAAATATGTAAAATAAATAGTACTAGTAACTGTGCCATACATTTGATATTCATATGATTTTTCATAAAGTTTTAATGAGGGAATAATATACTATTTTAATGTGACATTAATCTCAATTTTATTCAGAGAAATTTCCATTTCTTTCAGAGTGTTATGTGTGTGATCATTCCATGGGCATTAAAACCATCCTATGTAATCTCTAATTGAAGGTGTTTGCAATAAAGAATAAATTTATACAAATAAATAAAATTTAAGTAATGTTAAAATAAAAAAATAAAAAAACTATTTAATAAATTCATATGAAAGTTTATACGGTACATATAAAAAACATTTTTTTTATTTTTTGTCTGTAATATTGTCATAATAATATGTATTATTTTTTTGAAATATTGTCTATTTGTTCCAGCTAATAACCGAAACGGCTTGACTGATTTTGACGGCACTTGGACACTGGCAGATAGCTTATGCTATAAGAAGTAACTTAGCCTACTTTTATTTCAGAAAAGTAATTAGGGCTCGGCGCAAAATAAAATTAAATCCGTTAAATTCAATCGTAATAAATTCCACGCGGGCGAAGTTGCAGGGAACTGCCAGTTAATGCGAATAATGAAAGAGAAAAAATAAGGAAGAGTCATTATCATTAACATATAAAAGACCACAGCTGAACATTGGTCTCACCTCTCTCCCGTTGTAGTGAGAATTTGTTTGTGGTCCGTTAAATACAAAAATAAAGCACTAATTTCTCGATATCATTGATGGTTCATGATTATTGTATTTTATGAAAAAAAAAATCAGTTGTAAGAAGAATGTGATTACAAATTAATGTGATGTCTTTATATTATGATTATATGTTTTGTCGTAGTACTATTTTTTGTCGTAGTACTATTTTTGTCGTAGTACTATTTTTTGTCGTAGTACTATTTTTTATTGTGTGGTTTTATACACAGGAGCAAGTTCTCAGTAAAAATAATATTAAATTTTGCTAACTACACCTATTAAAATATGCAATGATATGAAATTATGTAATCAATTTAAGCATAACATGTTTCGTAGAAAATATACTAAATTTAATTTATGAAAGACGTTTAGACTCCTAACATTATTTTTTTATAGAATAAGGGCGACAATCGAGAACACAGTTCACTTGATGGTAAGTGGAAGCTACAGCGTGGTTTTGTAATCTTTTGTAATCTTTGACGTCATGCCGATTTATTCGACCCCATTTATTGTTCGCACGCGCACGTTTGAAATATTTTATCACTCATTCTCATATTATGGGCCTTATGCTCTCAAATATTTGTTCAAAATTGTTTATTGATATTAGGCGCCCCATAAATAAGTACGTACTTAATATTAAACATATTTATTTTAGTAAAAATAAATAGCCAGTTTTTAGTAGTCTAGGGCTAGGGCACGTTTACGTCTGGAATTATTCGGGGTGGGATTTCTGAGTAATTTTTTTTTAATATATATACATATCAATATTTCGTATTACTGAGATAACGTTTATATTTTATATATGTTTATATATGTTTTATATATGTAGTTAAAAACTTTGTCTTATATCTTAGTGATAATTAATATAATAATTTAATAAAATAACGTAAGTTCTATATAAGAAGAAAGCTATGTTACGAGTATCTATACATTTGCTAATAATAATGTCCTCCAGACCGATATCTCTATATTATATAAAATCAGTTCCTGTTAGTCTCGCTGAAACTAAAAACGGCACAACTGATTTTAATGAAATTTTTGTATGTGTTTGAATGGGTCCCGGATAGTTTGGATTCACAATTGGACCTGGTAGGTGGCGCTGCTGTCGAGATCTAGAAGTCACCTGTGCGACGCGGGGCGGGTCACTAGTTGCTAATATTTTGCTAATAAATTACCAATGAGTGTTACGATCATCACAAAAAGATTACAAAACAGATCACGAAATGAATTACATAACGTAACTTTAAAGCTTATTGCTTGCAATGAAGATCATAGTAAAATGTCGAATAAGTATATGTGTACATATGAGATATGTACATCGAAGTATTGAAATAACTGGCTTCTCTTAATCTGAGAGTGTCATTTGCATGTTATTAAGATAAAATAGGTAACATTTTTTTTAAATTGTTTGTCTGTTTGTGTGTGTCTCGTCTATCCGAGCTAAACTTCGGATTGGCTGAACCAACTGTTAAAAAACTTCACGAAATAATAAAGAGCAATGCCGCTAGTAACAAATGAATTTGTATCTTGTGACAAGCAGACGCCTTGGTAGCAGCGTTTGCTGAGGCACTGCATGCTGAGGGTTCGTATCCCACAGCGAACAAATATTTGTATGGCGTATAATCCTATATGTACGTCTCAATATATTTCTATGTTCAGCTGTGAACTTTTGATGGTTTGTAATGATTTTATAATGATGATGACAAATTATTCCAAATTCTCCTTTTAAAATATATATAAAATTATACGTTGAAAAGCCTTGGTTTTTGTATAAAACGCACAAATGCGCATAAATACAAAGAAATATTTGATAGTTCATTCATAACGGCACCCAAATACGTTTTCAGATTGCGTTGAAACGAACGCAAATAGATCTGTGGGTAAAATATTTATTATTACCTGGCGTAACGGTATGTCAACGCTATACGCTTAATCCCTTTTATGGGCTCTCTAGTAATAATTTAACCAGCTTCATTTAATACTTTTAAACATTATGGTGAGTTGACATTAATATTAATATTATTTACGCATTACACGTGTATTTATAGTTAACATGAATAGAATATCATTAGCTTTTATATAGCCATAAATTATTTTAACGGATATTAAATATGGTTGTCACTGTTAGACTATATTTTAAAGCACAAAAATCTTCTATGTATTTACCATATCTAAGAGTTTAGGTAATTGATTTAACTATTTTATATACTGGTAAAGGCTACACTCTTAGTGATCCTATAACATACGTTTCAACCAGATTAGGTGATATTGTAAATCGGTTTAAGATTTTTTTCTTATGTAGAATAAGGGCGGATCCTCATTATAATGCGGTTCACAGTTCGTTCTCGGTCCGATCTCGGTCTGATAAAATATTATCAAGTAAAAAATATGTGTGTGCATTCATACTATCCGTAACAGTCAAGTTCCGGTCGAATCCTATTCCATTATAATAGATCAGACCGAGATCGGACCGAGAATGAACTGCGAACAGCAAATGAGGATCGGCCCTAAGGGTGACAAATGAACCCACAGTTCACTGAATGGTAAGTGAATCCTGTGGCTCTTAGATATCTATATCTACCCTCTATTAGCAACCAAAATGCAGACGCGTTGTCTGTTAGTCCTTAAGACTAAGATGGAATGCCTCGTTGCCAGTAAAAAGTGTCTCCGGTTCTCTATACTTACCATTAAGCTGCTATTTGACGCTGGTATTCTATGAGAGCGTGGTACCTGGAACCCATTCGTGCCGTAGACATAATATATAAAAACGTTACCTCCGCATCAGGATTTTCTTCTGTATTTTGGAGGCATTTTACTTATATAAATTGCACAACGACAAACATCCATACCTGAAACAATTATTTGTAAGCAATACAAATACAACATGTTCATTGCGGGATTCGAACCCGCGGTCGCCGGTCGCGGTTGCGCCGCAACTCGTAGCTAAGTTACTGCGCCACGGAACAAGAAAAATTCTCAGAATCAATTTATAAGAAAGTTGTTGAAGTGAGTTCGTTTTTGGAAGTCGAAATTCCTACACATCTCAACTTTTTATCTCTATTTTTTTTTATAGGATAGGGTGACAAACGAGCACACAGTCCACCTGATGGTAAGTGGTTGCTGTGGCCCATAGACATCTACATCTATCCTCGATTACGAATCAAAATGCAGATGCGTTGTCACCCGTGAGGACTAAGATGGAATGCCTCGTTTCCAGTAAAAAGGGTCATCGGTTCTCTACACTCACCATACGAAATACATCAGCATTAAGCTACTATTTTACGCTTGTATTCCGTGAGAGTGTCGTACATCCCCGGTCGAGCCGACCCATTCGTGTTACAACTATACTACAAATATAACTGCAGCATGGCTCTACCACGTATGATATCTCTATGCTTGTAGGTTCGTAAGTCAATTAAGTTTTTGCGTCTTGTATAATAAGAACAAATGACGATATATATTCCATACAAATTTCGTTCGATAGGTAACTACATTATGTACACCTGTTAAAGTTTTCAAACTGGATACGACAGTTTTTTTTAAATATTTAAAACACTCTAAATGCAAGTTTGAAGTCTCAGTAAACACTGCGTGTTTAGAGCCAGTATGGAACTATAAAATAAATTTTCGAGTCTAGATGATTGTCTGATAACAATAATGTCCTCGAGACCAAATTTTAGTCATGATGCTAGTCTCAAGGGAGACTAGCTATCTGCGTGACAGGATTATAAGGCACGAGTGTGTGCGCACAGATAGGTACGCTTTTTATTCTATTCCCTTACTCTCATAGTCAGTTAAGATGGAAATCGACACGACCGGAGAGAGATCGGGCGCAGAACCAACGGTTTAAGAGTTTCCCGAGGCACGGGGGTGAAACACCGTCAACTTCTTGATTCCGGGCTGCTTCTGGTACCTTTTTGACAGAACAATCCGACCGCATGATCAGCAGTCGCATTTACGACTTACGACCAAACTCGTTAGTCATAGCTTATGGCTGTCTATGAGTCATGTAAGTATGTAAAAAACCGTTTTCTCTATTTCGTGTAACGTATAATAGCATCATGATTTTTCTCAAAATCCAGTTATTTACTAATTAGCGAGTAGTGGCGGCGTCAGAGAATTACCCCATACATTGTGTGGGTGTGATGAGACGACAGCGGGATATGGAACAGGGGATGGGCAGCAGCACCTTCGTTGTAATAATTCCTAATAACAAAAACTGCAGTTATCAACCCGGCTGACAAGCATGAAAATTATGGCACATACCTGTGAGGCAATACATAGGGGAAGCCAATGTTCTGCGGAGTTTTAGTAGCGGTTTGGCTGTGATGCATAATGTTGATTATGACTTGGTGGGATTGTGATCAAGCACTGGCTTATAATAAACAAATAAAAATAACTTATATCTGCTAATTATTAACTAAATATTTAATTTATTACAATAAAATACAACACTCTTTATTGTACACTAACAAAACATAAATATAACAAATAATGAACAAACAAGGAGGGAAAAACAAAAGGCGGTCTTATTGCTACATAGCAATCTCTTCCAGACAACCCAGAAGAGGAAATTAATAAAAAGTTAAAATAAGATTAAAGGGTAGGGTGCACTAAATTAGACAAAAAAAATACAACTTATATACTATAAAATGACAACATACTTAAGGTATATTAGTGACCATAACTAAGAGGAGGAAGAGAGAGGAGTTAAAGAGGCAAATAGTGTTCCTGTTCCTTAATTTATTTCTTGAACACATTTAAAGATTGAGCACTTTTAATGGACTGGGGTAAGGAGTTCCAGAGTCTTACTCCAAGAACAGCAAAAGATTTATCATAAAATGTCGAGGAATGTACAGGACATTGGAGCGAAAGGTTTTCTTTGGACCGTAAGGAAAAATCGTGACAAGAGCTAAGAAAAGAAATAAAACGTTCATTTAGATAGGGAGGACTTGATACACTAAATAAGACGCAGTAGAGCGCAGAAAGTAAATGAGTATTCCGACGAAGACGGATTGGGAGCCACTTGAGTTTAGTGCGGTATTCCGAGATATGGTCATATTTACAAAGCCCAAATATGAACAATATACAGAGATTTTGGAGTCGCTCAAGTTTCTTAAGTTGCTCCTCGGTGATATCAAGGTAACAAATGTCAAGGTAAAAACATTTAAAACATTTGCTCATATCTTTAATCATGTCCAACACCCCCTTTATCATTACTTACGCAGTTATATGTAATTAAAAGTTAGTATTAATTTCAAAACAAAAGCTTTTTGAAGAACACTTTAAATAATATATTTTTTAATAAATGTCACAATTTTTTAATTATATAATTTATACCACAAGTTCTATCCGAAATTAAAATGGGTTATAAAAAAGAAAAGGTGATTTGATTTCATAAGCAGCCTCTGTTTTTCCTTACTCTGTAATCTATCAGCGTCCAGTGGCCAGCACGCTTGTGACGTTTAATTTTGTCTGAATATGATTGATAACTTTGCCTGTTCATTTTCATACTTTTGTGCACATTCAGTATGGGCCTAGTTGGACGCTCCACGGTTTATTACATACGTCATAACATGATATAGCACTGCGGCATTTTAGAAAAAAACATCGGCATTTTTTGCGGTGGCGAAAACTTACAAGAAAAAATAAATGTAAAAATATATTTGTGAAGAAACAGTTTGTAGAGCATAATTTTGATGCATCTCATAAAACATTATAGAAATCAAAAATCTTCAAATTAAGTGTTAATTTGCTTTCTTAAAAATATCAAGTGAGACGTTCCTTAAAAATTCATAATGTTGTCTTATACGTATTTAATAGACTCATTTTACATGTTTTCATAAAAGTTAGTAAAGTTACAGCCTATATACGTCCCACTGCTGGGCACAGGCCTCCCCTCATTTCTGAGAGGGTTTTAGGGCAAGGAAGTGTCCGCCGCGCTGCCCCAATGCGTGATGGCGAACTTCACACGTCTTCAAAATAATTTTTTTTCTTATTTCTTAGACATGATGGTTTCCTCACGATGTTTTCCTTCACCGCCGAGCACGTGGTATATCAGCACTTAAAATTGCAATTAACAATTTCATTGGTGCCGGCGGGGATGGAACCTGGGTTACTCGCGTTCTGTTATATTTACAGCGAGCGTTAACCGTCTGAGCTACCACGACATGCTTTCATGCGTTCAACTAATATTATGTGTTAGTTTCTCGAATTCAATTAAAAAACCAAATGATCCACAAACCTAACAATGTTGTTATCACGCATACACGGGGTCTTCTATTTTATAATCATCATTACAGGCTGTGAAAAGTCCACTTCTGAACCTTGGCTTTCTCCTTACCTTGTCACAGGGCAGAGTCCTGAGCTACCTGCATTCATCAACAAGTTCTTTAATTATGTGTCCTAATAGTTTTTTTTTAAATATTAACACGTGTGATAATGGAGCTTGTTACAAAAAATTTAAATATTGTGAGTTCCTAAAATTATACTCATAATATTGTTATGTATGAAATAATACCATACCATAAACACTCACGCCTGTCACCCAGATGGGTAGGCAGATACTACAGATTTCCATTTGGCACGATCCTGACACACCTCTCTCGCCTCCTTCACATCCATACACCTACGCATACATGCTCGTCGGTTAAGGGTACTCCTAATTTGGCCCGTTTCCAATAAATCGCCAATTTGGTCGATAAATTTTCGCCTAGGACGTCCCTTTCCGACTCTGCCATTCACTTCTGCAACATAAATTTTCTTTGTCACTCTTTCCTCATTCATTCTTTTCACATGACCAAACCACCGAAGCATTCCTTTCTTAATCCTGGTCACAACATCATCTTGCAAACCACACTCTTCTCTTATTACACAATTTCTTACCCTGTCATTCAGATTCAGCCCTAACATACTCCTAAACGACCGCATTTCTACTGCGTTTATTCTACTCTCGTGCTTCTTCTGCCACACCCAACTTTCACTACCATACGTTAAAGCATGATCGCGGAGAAGTTTCTGGCCAAAAACCAAAAGGTGTTTTGTGCGTTCATGGACTTGGAAAAGGCCTATGACAGAGTGGATAGGGATTTGCTATGGGAAACACTGAACTCATTTGGCTTGAGCGCTGGCTTGATACAGGCATTGGAGTCTCTTTATAGGGACTCAGTGCATATGTTAGGATCAACGCGGTCTACTCGGACTGGTTTGACATCCATAAAGGTGTCAGACAGGGCTGTGTGGCTTCCCCGTGGCTGTTCAACCTATTTATGGACAGTTGTTTGCAACATTTGAAAGTTGAAGAATGCGGATTAAGAATGGGTGAGTTAACCGTCAAATGCCTTTTGTACGCCGATGATCAAGTCATTCTTGCGTCGTCGGCGGCCGAGTTGCAAATGATGGTTACATTAATGAACGGATCATTAAAAGAAAGGGGTATGAAAGTAAACGCAAGTAAGACGAAGGTTATGGTTTTTGAAAGAGAAGAAAGTAAAACGATTTGTGAAATAAGAATAGAAGGGGAGTTGATCGAGCAAGTAGATGAGTTTGTATATTTGGGCTGCGTATTTAGCAGGGATGGGAGATATGATAAGGATATAGAACGACGAGTGAATGCGGGAAATAGAGTAAATGGGGCCTTGCACTCTATTGTGAAGAGTCAAAATGTGTCGAAAAAGGCACGTATGGCAATTCACAATGCTGTGTTGGTCCCCACTATGAAATAATATATTGCAATAGAGGGTTTGGTCACAAAATAAGGAGGTTTGCTTGCAATAACGATGCATGCGTGAAAATAATAGGCCAAAGTGTTTACATTACGGAATAAAAATATGAATGTTATAGTTTCTAATTATTAGAATTTTCGTAAAATTTCTGTTTTAAGGACGTGTTTGCAAATCAACCAAAATTAGGGTGTTTTTCGGTAGATTTTGTGACAAAACTAAACCAAATCAAATATAAGTAAAAACTACCATGTATAGATTGGTTCTTCATCTGCAAATGTCTGTAACTCTTTTGTTGAAAATAGTAGTTTTTTATATTGTAAAAACGAAATTTCGTTGCCATTTTCTACAAAATTAACGATACCGGCTTGTGTTTCGGTACATGTTTTGGTCTATTATCAACATATTTAAAAAATTTAAAAAATACTATAAGATGACAGACATATTCAATTAAAAAACCCTGGGTTTATTTTTTAACAAAATGTCACAAATAGTCGTAAAAAAAATAAAAACTGATGCACATTTTTTCACATATTTTGGTAATACGGATGAATCATAATGTATTGCAATAAGGGCTATTTTATTGTTGGTGCCTGCTTTGATTTATTGTACAAAGATTTCGATGAAACCACAGTCCGCGCTCGGCCGCCGTCGTGAGTGGACACTGTATCGCCTGTTTGCAGCGGCTCATTCTGAAAAGATCGCTGTACATACACAAAATATTAGAAAAAAACAAATTGGAAACATAAGTACTTGACAAGTGATAAAATTATTATTTTTATACTCACAGTTTTTATTTAGCTAAAAATAAGTAGGATATATAAACTTACCTACTACTGCAACTCGTGGACGAGCGGAACTAGGTGTGCCGAGTTTGGGCTCGTTTTGTTGGTTATGATGAGACCTTACCTCTGGACTTGATGGCATGACCTGAAGGTGTACTTTCGTGACCGCTATTTGAACTTCTTGCAGAGTAAAACTAGGGGTGACGAATTTGGGCTCCGTTTTGTTAGTAATGACGAGTCTATACCTCTGGACTTGATGGAGTGACCTGAAGGTCTAAATCGGTGATTGCAACTGGAACTCTTAGACTGGTAGAACTAGGTGTGCCGAGTTTGGGTTCGTTTTGTTAGTTACGATGAGACCTTACCACCGGACTTGATAGAGTGACCTGAAGGAGTAATTCAGTAACTACTGCTGGAATTTCTGAACGAGTAGAACTAGGTGTGCCGAATTTGGGCTTCGTTTTGTTAGTTATGACGAGTCCATACCTCCGGACTTGATGGAGTGACCTGAAGGTGTAGTTCAGTGATTACAAGTGGAACTCCTAGACTTGTAGAACTAGGTGTGCCGAGTTTGGGTTCGTTTTGTTAGTTACGATGAGACCTTACCACCGGACTTGATTGAGTGACCTGAAGGTGTAATCAGGTGGTTACAAATGGAACTCCTAGACTAGTAGAACTAGGTGTGACGAGTTTGGTTTCGTTTTGTTAGTTACGATAAGACCTTACCACCGGACTTGATGGAGTGAAATTCGGCACACCTAGTTCTACTGGTTCAGAAATTCCAGCAGTAGTTACTGAATTACCCCTTCAGGTCACTCCATCAAGTCTGGTGGTAAGGTCTCATCATAACCTACAAAACGAACCCAAACTCGGCACACCTAGTTCCACCAGTCTAGGAGTTCCAGTTGCAATCACCGATTTACACCTTCAGGTCACTCCATCAAGTCCGGAGGTATGGACTCGTCATAACTAACAAAACGGAGCCCAAATTCGGCACACCTAGTTCTACTCGTTCAGAAATTTCAGCAGTAGTTACTGAATTACCCCTTCAGGTCACTCCATCAAGTCTGGTGGTAAGGTCTCATCATAACTAACAAAACGAACCCAAACTCGGCACACCTAGTTCTACTAGTCTAGGAGTTCCACTTGTAATCACCGAATTACACCTTCAGGTCACTCCATCAAGTCCGGTGGTAAGGTCTCATCATAACCAACAAAACGAACCCAAATTCGGCACACCTAGTTCCACTAGTCTAGGAGTTCCTATTGTTGTAATCACCAAATTACACCTTCAGGTCACTCCATCAAGTCCGCAGGTAGGTAGGGTCTTATTATAACTGACAAAACCAGTTCAAAGTCCAGAGCTAACATCTCACTACCAGTAGAGGGCTTCCAGTGCCAAGCAGTCTTTGGAGCAGGTATTCATATTTCGTATCGAAGTATATTTCTGAGGTAGGTATAAGAAATGAAAAACAAATTCAATCTTTCAAATTATCAAAATAATTTCATTTGACTACGATTCCCACAGCCAACCGTGCGTACACTAGTGTGTGTGTGACTTTTGTCAATGTAGTAGTGCGATTCTATACCTATCCATTTTGTAAACGCGTCCTTAACAAAAACCCTTTTTGACGCAACGGTTCTTGTCATCTGCCGCTCACTAATATTAAGCTAAGAACAGCTTGTTTATTTTCAATAGCTTTGGTAGAATATGAATAAATAAAACAAAATATTTAAATAGTAAACACGTATATTACTAATTGTAGCTATGTCATGCGGGCACATATCAGTTACACTGCATATAATCGACAACGCTGAAGTGTTTAATACGTCAACGGCGCCAATATTGAGCTAACGAGTGAATATACGGGTTTGTCTGTCCGATGTCGCATTACAATCTGTCACGCTTGTCACAAAAAAGAAAATTATATGAATGGAATGTTCATAAAATTAACATCGCAAAGGATTTTTTGAAATTGTTATTAAATTGTGCATTGTCAACATATAATTACCCTGTCCTGTGAGTTTAGATCTTTTTGAAGCGGATTGGAAAGATTTATGCCCTCTTCGAAATGGGGGTAGGTGTCCGTTAGTGGGATGTAAATAAGAGCTTGCTAATACTTACTTTTACTTTTTTACTTCATAGAGTTTAGTCCCTTATTGAAGGTATATGTCAGAGAATCATAATGTGGGTAAGTCGTAGACATGATTCATTTGTGAGTGTAAGGACTTATTTTCTAAATTTTTCATTAATATTAAGCGGAGAAGCCTGCTTACAGACTAACAAGACTGGAGATCAATAAATGGCATATCCATCAAAATACGTCTAACTACAAAATTTAAATCCCTCAGTGTGAGTTGCCAATGATGAATTATATATCAGAGACATGATCTTTCACCGCTGGCCGTTATAATATGCTTAAAGTCGCGCAGCGGGCTATCGAGAGGGCTGCGCTTAGTTCTTCTCTGCGTGATGATATCCTACGCGCATCAAATGGCCGTTTTAAACTCACGATTTTAACGCTGCTTGCTTTTTTTACAATCACCTAATCATTGTTTTTACCATTGTTTACGGTTGCCTTTTCACGTAGTTTATGTAAAGAAAAGCTCATAAACATGTATTGAAAACCTGAACTTGTTATATAGGTATAGTGAATGCAAGGAATTTATGACGCGTTCATTGCCATACAACTGTGAACTACATGTCAATACGTGCCCTCGTGAAGCCATCGTCGGTTCTTTATGTTGCTGCTTGCCGTGAGAAAGTCAAAAATGTGCACGGCGCCTTATTTTAACATTTTAGTAACTAAGGCTTAATTTTCTTTAAGCAATGCACTATTCTCAAACCCTATAATAATACACGTATTGTCAAAATATGTGAACTATTTTAAGTCCACTAGGTACTAAACATAGGCATTGAGTGACTCATGAGAAATATTTACTATAGTTATACTACTATAGTAGTTACAGTTGCCACGATAGGAAGGCGGTTGATAATTACTGATTTTATTATTTTGAGTTTTTATCAGAAAGATGCTCCCCCCTCCATCTCCTCTCCATTCGCTCTGTCGATTCTTACGGTACTCAAGGGATTATTTGGGGTAGCGGATTCAATTAGATACAAACATAATGTTTGAACGTGTAGGTTTATAATATAATGCACTTTCCACACTTAATATATGAAAATAAACGGATTCTTTAATTAAACTTATGCATTAATTTTCAAAATCAATTTATTTATTCATTCAAATGATTTTGCCTATAAGACAATCTTATTATGCTTAGTAATCTGATTTGTTATTAATGTTTTAATGAATAAAGAAACAGTTTCAGCTAACATCAAACGAACGCATAGTTCATGGAATTGCGCAGCAGTAAAATAAAATTTCAGAACAGCTGCAATTACCCATACGTTTTAAATAATAAAAACACTTCGGAAGTAGCAACAAATGTATCAGCACTTTGAGTATTATAAAAAGTAGCCCGAAGTATTCCGGGCATTGAAATGAAAATCTTAAGCAGTAAATTTGTCGTCGTTTAAAGAGATTAAAAGAGAATGTAGCGTGAGATTGAATGGCGAATTCATTTGAGTCATCCTTCGCTTTGGGTAATTTATATCGACTTTGACGTTTCTGCCCTCGTGTGAGGTCAAAGATTGTGAGGTATAAGAAAGCTTGGTGAAAAAAGAACGTTTACGTAAAAATCATTTTAATTTCCGAAGTATTTAGTGTTGCCAATAAAATATATATTTATTTTATCACATCTAATATATATTTATTTTATTTATTCGTATTTTAACGTACATCAGATTGCGGTAAAACTTTGTTAACAAACTGCTTGCACTTTCGCGAAGGTTATAGAGATAGCTGGATCCAGTAGGTGGCACTATTATAGAATAGCAACTATACAAGGCACAGGTTCGGCCACACATGGAATACTGTTTCCATCTCTGGTCCGGGGCTCCCCAATACCAGCTCCTTTCACTTGACCGCATCCAGCGCAAAGCGAGCAAACTGTTGAAGACCAAGTTCTCTCCGATCGGCTCGATTCAATGGTGCTGCGAAGAGATATTGCATTTCTTTGTATTTTCTATAGCATCTACCACGAAGAATCATCACTCTGAGGAAGTGTTCGGATTAATTCCAGCTGTCAAATTTTGCGAACGCACATCGCGACAAAACTCACGATACCATCCACACCATCTGGTTACTTGGCGGTCTATCAGCGTACGTTTTACTAAGAGTTGTCTTCCTCGTACGACCCCTCTGTGAAATCGTTTACCACCGGCAATTTTTCCGTACCGATACGGTTTAGGGACCTTCAAGAAATGAGGTTCAAGGAAAGGCCAGTAACGCACACCTGTAATTCCTCTGGTGTTGCAGTTTCAATTGTTTATGGGCAGCGATAACCACTTACCATCAGGTGAGCCGCATTCTCATTTGCCACCTCTTCTATAAAAAAGAATTCAGATATCAGCCGTGCGAAGCCGGAGCAGATCACTAGTAAATAATAAATACTAAGGATTCAGCTTATGAGGGATATGTAATTGGCCTCTCATCTGTGAGGAAATCAAAATGGAAACTGTCATCATCACAAACTGGGGTATTTTTGGCCCTAAGTTTATAAAAACTGTAATATCTTCACTTCTATATTCTTTATCCATTGCTCAGAATTAGTTTCTGTTCCTATTTAATTGAATCATCATCATCATCATCATCATTACAGCCCTTCACAAGTCCACTGCTGAACATAGGCCTCCCCCAAGTAATGCCACAAAGCACGGTCCTGAGCCACCTGCATCCATCGACTTCCTGCATGTCTTACCAGGTCGTCACTCCATCTAGTGGGGGTCGCCCTACACTACGCCTACCGGTACGAGGCTGCCACTCGAGAACCTTTCTTCCCCATCGGTTATCGGTTCTTCGAGCTATATGGCCGGCCCATTGCCACTTCAGCTTACTAATCCGTTGGGCTATGTCGGTCACTCTGGTTTTACTGCGGATATCCTCATTTCTGAGTCTATCACGCAGAGAAACTCCGAGCATAGCCCTCTCCATAGCTCGCTGAGCGACCTTAAGCGTCCTCATACGGCCAGCAGTGAAGGACCACGTCTCAGATCCGTAAGTCATCACTGGCAACACGCACTGGTTGTACAATCTAGTTTTTAGAGATTGAGGTATACCTGACGAAAAGATATGCCGTAATTTCCCGAACGCTGCCCAGCCGAGTTGAATCCGTCGATTGACCTCTCGGTCGAAGTTGGACTTACCTAGTCGGACTATTTGTCCCAGGTAAACGTATTCGTCAACAACTTCGAGCATAGTGCTCCCAACAACTACCGGCATAGGTGTGACATGGACATTGAACATGATCTTTGTTTTGTCCATGTTCATCTTAAGACCTATCCGTTGGGAGGCACTATTGAGGTCATTGAGCATAGTGCTTAAGTCCTCCAGCGATTCTGCCATAAGGACTATATCGTCGGCAAATCGAAGGTGAGTGATGTACTCGCCATTGATGTCAATACCGTATCCTTTCCAGTCCAGTAGCTTGAAAACGTCTTCCAATGCAGCGGTGAAGAGTTTCGGGGATATAACGTCACCCTGTCTTACACCTCTCTGCAGTTGGATAGGTTTCGAGCTCTGGTTCTGTACTCGGATAGCCATCGTAGCCCTACTGTACAAACACTTCAGCACTTCGATATACCGACAGTCAACTTGGCACCGCTGAAGGGACTGTAGCACCGCCCAAATTTCGACGGAATCAAAGGCTTTCTCATAGTCCACATACGCCAGGCAAAGTGGCAGATTGTACTCTTCAGTCTTCTGTACAATCTGCCGCAGGGTATGTATGTGGTCTATGGTACTGAAGCCTTTTCGGAAACCGGCTTGTTCGGGAGGCTGGAAGTCGTCAAGTCTGCGTGCGAGACGATTCGTAATGACTCTCGAAAACAGCACGTAGACGCGGCTCAGAAGGGAAATCGGTCTGTAGTTCTTTAAGAGAGCGTTGTCGCCTTTCTTAAAGAACAAGACTACCGCACTTCTGCTCCACGCCTCTTGAAGACGGAATTGAAGAGCTTCTGAAGGACTTCAAGTACCGGTGTTCCACCCGCTTTCAGAAGCTCCGCTGTAATTCCATCCTCGCCTGGGGCCCTGCCGTTTTTAAGGTGCTGGAGAGCCATTCTAATCTCGCTTAGACTGACGTCCGGGATATCATCGGAATAGTGTCGGATAAGACTTGCTCTTGGATCGTTACACACACTTGCGTGTGGCTCCAACGATGATGTGTACAGCTGCCCATAGAACCTCTCAATCTCACTCAAAATCTCAGGTGTCCCGGAAACGATGTTGCCACACTCAGTCTTCAGCCTTGACAGTTGGCTCTTTCTGGCAGACAGATCTCTGGCAAAGACTTTGGAGCCCTGGTTCCGCTCGATCGCTTCTTTAATACGAGAAGTATTAAAGTTGCGTAAGTCTCGCCGTATGCATTTGGAGATCTGTCTGTTCAGTTGCCTGTATGCTGTCAAATCTGTTGGCGATTGCAGCCTCATCTCCCGTCTAACAGCCATGAGATTAAGAGTGTGATCGGAGAGTTTTTGTGTTCTTCTGCGGCGGGTCTTGCAGAACTTAGCTCCGACCGCATGGACAGTTTCCACGAGCTTGTCGTTCATATCGTCCACTGCATTGCAATCTTCTAGGCACTGGAAGCGGTTACGTAACTCGAGCTGAAAGGTTCCGGGATTCTGGATTAGAGCACGAGGGGGACGGAGCGTTGACTTCATTAGACGAGACCTCTCCAACTTAACGTTTAGGTTCAGTGTGCCTCTAACCATTCGGTGATCGCTGCCAGTTTTCACCCTTGCGATCACTGAGACATCACTGAACAGTTGGCGTCTGGTCGTCATAATGAAGTCAATCTCATTTTTTGTCGAACCGTCGGGGCTCGACCAGGTCCACTTCCTGTGGGGCCGCTTCTGGAAGAAAGAGTTCATCATAAAGAGTCCCTCTTTCTCCATAAAGTCGGCCAGCTGCTGGCCCCTTCGGTTCCGTTGCCCTACTCCAAATTTCCCTACCTTCAGCTCACCGCTTTCTCTTGTGCCCAGTTTTGCGTTGAAGTCTCCCATCAACACCGTGTAGTAGGTTTTGGAGGAATGTATGGCTCTGGAAATATCCTCATACATTTCCTCCACCTCCTCATCGGGATGTGCCGAGGTTGGTGCGTAAACCTGAATGACCTTCAGCGAATACCGTTTGGTGATTCTGAGTATCAGGTACGCGACCCTCGTCGACACACTCCCAATCTTTACAACGTTGTTGACGAGAGATTTGTGGACGATAAATCCGACACCTCCTTGGGACAGATGGTCGCCCTCCCGGTGATAGAACAAGTTGCCGGACTCGAGGATTGCCGTGTCCTCCCCCTCTCTTCGGACCTCGGATAATCCAATAATATGCCAGCGCAACTTGTCTACCTCTTCTTCCAGCTCCAGTATCTTCTCGTCAGTCCTCAGGGTGCGTGCGTTATATGTTGCCAGGTCGAGTCGTCGTAGGTGGCAACCGAACCTCCACCGGAGATTCTTAGCACCCCCTGCCCCGCCGTTACCATGGTCGCCACCGTAGCCAGGAATAGCGGGGCCGCCGGGGACTGGGGGCCGTCTGTTTGTGTATTTATTCATTGGGGGGTATTTGCCGTAGTTGCCACGCTTGGCGAGCGGGTTGGCAACCGCAGTTTTTTATTACGTCACAGTTGTCATCAGGAAGACGCTGCTGCCCATCTCCTGCCTGTCTCCCTCTGTCGCCTCTTACGACACCCACGGGAAGATATGGGGTAGTGGATATTCTTAACCGCCACTACACGGCAATATATATATATAATTGAATAATATATATATAATTGAATCATACAACTGCAATAATATAACATATCTGGTGTTATATAATAACTATTATCTTTTTATTATATTTATTTATATGTAAAAAATAAAAATAAACAAATGTTTAACTATAATAAGCATTTAATTACATCAACAGTACATATTTTAATAGATCTGTCGCAAAAAAAAATAATACTCTTTATTAAAATTTTTCAGCAACACAATGTTTAAAACTAATCTGAGGGTATACAAAAGTGACCCCACATTTTCACCTTCTTTAGACATTGCTAGTATTAATGTATACCATACAGCCAAGTTCGTAGTGAACAAGGTCGTGAATCTTATTGCACTGAGAAAGATAAATAAACATAAGAGTTTTGCCACGAAATACGACCGTATGGTAATGGCAGATTTCAGCCAGCCCACAGACGCGGCTTTTTTTTTCTGGTTGATATCTGCCACCTCACAGACGAGAGGCATAGATAAGCCTTATCCAACTCATCTCGCGACTAATCGCGGCTGTACATGCTTTGCATATATAGTCGCCTCGCGTGCCTTTCGTCGCGTAGAGGCTCGACACGAGAACAGACCATGTACACACACACTCGTTGAACATTTGAACTCCGTATGCCCACTGAGATGGACCTAGATGAAACCGTTGCTGCGTTTTGCCTTTGTGCTATTAGTTATTGTAATTTTTTTACACATTTACCATAAAAAGAAAATTGACAAGCCATGGTGAAGAACAAGATGGTGGTTGGTTTCAATTTACCGTAACAGAACAATGTAAGTTAAATAGAAAAAAGTACGCTTTCGTTTTCATCGCAAGACTCACGAGAGCGAGTCCCTTTGACCGAAAGTAAAAAACCCACAAGCTTGCGAGAACGAACGAGGGTCGGGAGCGGGAGCTCGGGAGACGTGCCGCGACGCGACGAGCACAGTGTACCTACCGTGTACACAGTACACACACACACTCGTACTCAGCTCGGTCTGTATTACCCCATTTACATTCAGCCCTGTTGGGCAGGGAAGTGAGCAGGGCAGTGGGCAGGGTAGTATGTAAACAGGCTACTCGCGCTGACACTGCCGCTGCCGCTGCCACTACCCATGTCGGTTTTTCGTGCGGAAGTCAAAGGACAGGCAGCGCGAGCGGCAGTGAGTGTTCACATTCAGCTCCATCGCTCACTTCGCGCCAAGCGCCTGGATGAACGGACGTTTGTGCCGTCTTGTTTTTAAATAAGTACGATCTACCAAAATGCCTTTCGAGTGGAATAATGAAAATACAATAAAGTTTTTAGAACTGCTGGAATCAGAAAAAACTATATGGTATTTCAACGATAAAAACCACAATGCACATCATCTTCTACGAATACGAATTTTCTTTTTGAGATAACATAGTACCTATGTACATAATTAATTATAAATTCGTCAAATTTATTATATTAATATAAAATTTAGTTTAAGGAATTAATGAACATTGACATTTTATTTATAAAAACGATTAGTAACTCAATTGATTATTTATTTATTAAAATATGGTAATATTTGCATAATAACCTGAGAAAAATTATGAATTTTTTTATACTGTAGTGTAATTATAAAAATAAGAATAGCTTAACTTATCTCATATAATATTTAATATTATTTATGTAACAATAATGTAATAATTAAATTAATAATTTATAAACAATTTACTGTATATGAATTCAAATAGAGTGGATCTGTATATGTATTTAATTTTACATAATATTTGAATTCAAAAAGAATGTTTGTAACTAACTTTTAAGCAATGCAATAATTTTAAAATGTAACATTGGGTTTATGTATTAGCTGCATTTCATATCATTTCTGCGTGCCAATTATGGCAAAACATGTCAGTTCCACGTCGTTGATGATCTTATGCACCATGTTTTTAAGCAAATAAATTCTATCTATCAAATAAAATCTATCTATCTATCTATCTTCTTTTGAACTTGATATCTTTTTAAATTATTAACATAATTTTGTATTGCAAGAAGTCACAGCGTGGACGCTGTAATTATTTCGATTTCGACGTCTGCCATAGTCGAAAGCCGAAAGCGATGTGAGTGGTAGGCAGTGTTGCCAGATGCCTTGAACCTTTTATCTGTATTAGACACTGCTAAAATCTGTATTAAATCTGTATGCTATTTAAACTTAAAATCTGTATAATCTAATAAACCAAAATAGAATAATTGATCATCATCGTCATCATTTCTTTTTTTGAAAAACAAGGAGTAACTACTAACGTGATAAGCTGATAAGGTTTGATTATCGTTATTAAATGAAAATATTTTTATACAATAAGGGTGACAAACGAGCACACAGTCCACCGATGGTAAGTGGATTCTGTGGCCCATAGACATGCACATTTATCTTCGCTTAAGAATTAAAACGCAGATACGTTGTCACGTCTGAGGACTAAGAGGGGATGCCTCATTTCCAGTAAAAAAGGGTCTCCGGATTTCTACTTTCACCATACGAAACACAGCATTAACCTGGTATTTTACGCTGGTATTCTTTGAGAGCGTGGTCCTTCCCCGGTCGAGCTGACCCATTCGTGCTGCAACCATAATATAGCTGCAACGTGACTCTACCACGTATAAAATTATACACTATATACTAAATTTTTTATATAGCAAAATTGAAAACATTAATTTTAGCATACAACATATTAAAACTCAAACATTTGCCAAATGAAAATATAATTACTTGATTAAAACTACTTTTACGGATTTTATCGCGTTTATTTTTTTTATAATATATATAATTACTTTATTATTTTAAGCCGTACATATTTTATATATGCATTATTCATACATATTTTATAATACACTTCTAATTCTGCCAAACTAACTAATTACGTTGTGAAAAAATAAATTAACCATAAAGAATAGAATCATGCAATGATGTGTGTAACGCTTAGAGCATACATTACATGGAGGGAGCACTGTGTGAGCAGAAAGCGTGATCGGTGCTCTAAGGTTTAGGTAGAGTCTGTCTCTCTCGCACATGCTTCTGATTGTATTCAGCTGAACTGCGTTCACAGCGCATGCCCAATGAAACAGCCAATGACAGTGACTGTGCGAGAGAGACGGACTCTACCTAAACTCAGTCTCTCTCTCTCTACGCCGATCACGCTTTCTGCTCACACAGTGCTCCCTCCATGTAATGTATGCTCTAAGGTGTAACGCGGTATCTAGTCACTTATTTTGCTTCATTCTGTTTTAAGTTGAATATTGTGGTAATCCAATCAATAGAGTTAGAAAACTCTGTATAAAAATTTGTACCCAGTGCTAATCTGTATCAAAAATCTGTATGAATACGGGGAAATCTGTATATATGGCAACACTGGTGGTAGAGCAGAGTGTGAATACACACTTCCCGCGATCCTGCTACGGCAGTATTTAGCGAAGTATTGCCGGCAGCGCGTGGAGCAGTGGCAGTTAGCAGGGGCTGCATGTAAATGACATATCGTGTTGTTTCAACGAGTATTTCTTCCGCCACCCGCCATGATTTCGACAACAGCGAAAGCAAAATAGCGGTGAAACAAAAATCGCCGCTGTCAAAAATTTATAATATTATGTATATTGTGAAAATATAATTTTGTAATCGAGTAACTTTGCAGTGTAGAGGTTAATATTATAGTTAATGCAAAACCATATCGTTGTATAAAATACTACTGACGCCATCTATTGAGGTAAAAACAAGCTACCTTAAAACAATTTGTCGTGAATTTAATATGGGTTGGCCTTAAAGTCAGCAGTTTATGGCTTTTTAATTTCCCCATTGTTCCAAATAATTTGCAATATTAATGACTAGCTCTCAAGATTCTTATACGGCTCGAACTTGTTTCAAAAAGCCGAGCAAGCCTTCATTCATATAGTAAATTCATCAAAGAACTTTGAAAATTGGTTCATAAATTTAAAATTGACAAAGATTTGCATAAAAAATCATAGAGTCGAATTGTAGACCTTTTTGTTTTGACGTCTGATAAATATTTTTCTAAATTACTTTATCTCTCTCGTTATTTAGTACCTAGCATAAGGGATTTCAGTCGAAGAGCGATTTACATAGCAAAAGAATCGAAATAGATCTTTTGAATTCTTATAGAAATTAAATTACGTAATGGAAATAAAATGTGAACTCATAGGAAGTTTAACTCAATGTCTTCTTTGGGTCATAGTGCACTTGTGGGTCAGTTGCGTGTTACGACATCGTTTTATTTCAAAGCATAATAAATAAAGTAAAAACATTTCTGTCCAGCCTAAATAATTAGACAAAGGGTGAAAAAACATTAATTACTTCTCGTTAATTTCCCTTTAAAGTGTAACACAAAAGTAACATTACAATCACAAAAAGGGATTTCTCTTTTTTAAATGTAGTTTAAAGCTATTTTTAAAAATTTATAATTATGTTGTAGTAAAAATTTCATGTAATATACTATAAAATTAAAATTGTAAACTAGTAATTTATGATTGTTGTGAATGATTTTTTTATGTATTTTAATTGGTAACACGTTTTGTTTATTTGTTCATTTTAACAATTATTGGCTTATAATTAGGGATATGCAATAGGGATGGGGTGTATGAATCAGGTATATTATTAACACAGAGAGGTAAATGACCAAAAACCAAAAAGTATTATTAGTTTTTTTTTAACTTTTTTAAATATTTTACTAGGCTTCAGTATTCCCTGGGTATACCAACATCTTATTAACCGTGTTTAAACGCGGTTTGTTGTAGCAATGTGACTTATCCGTGGTGATCGCGTCCCGTTTTTCGTATTCCTCGTGAGGCTGAATTTTACAAGGCTTAAGTTCAGCCTCACGAGGAATACCGTTCTTATCTCTTGACTGGGACACTCCTGTGTCAGCTCGTTGCTAATATTTCTCCAGATCTAGAAGTCACCAGTGCGAAGCAGGACCGAATGTCTAGTTGCTAATATTTTGCTATTAAATTACCAATGAGTGTAACGCTCATCACAAAAAAGATTACAGAACAAATGACGAAATAAATTACATTACGTATTTTTAATCCTTAATGCTTGCAGTGAAGATCATAGTAAAATGTCGACTAAGTCGTGGTGTAATAGTCGGCTGAACGTCTCTTCATTTTCTTAATTTTACAGGAGAAGCATTTATTTGTAAACGCTTACCTAGACACAATATATATATATATATATATATATATATATATATATATATATATATATATATATATATTCTTTTTTTTGTTATGTTAAAAGCTTGTAAAAAGGTTTTTTAAGCAGTGATGAAATGATTAAAAAAAATAGGTAATCAATCAAACCTGACATAACCTTTTACTTCTGTAAAACTTAAAAGTACAATTTTAATCAAAAAGAAAATATTTAATGAAACAAATAACATTACAAAAAAAAAAAAAAGTTGTGTATCTGTATAGCTAAATATTAGTTATCTTCATGATTATCACTTCTTCCAACTAAAAATATTTCACAAAAACTGTGATATTGCGTTTGAATAATGTTTTGTCTGCATAAATCTTGTAAATCCTCATACTTCTCAGCGGAAACGGGTAAGGGTTTTTCATATAATTTTTCAATGCAATCTGTTCCACAGGTAGGCTTTTGCCTCTTCTGATAATCTTTATCATTTTAAAATCGTCATCATTCAGATCATATTTAAAATAAATATGTTTACTGTCTTCTTTTCGGTACTGTACCTGTCTAATTTTAAGCCAATTGACAACATTTCCATCAAAATACACCTTTGCATTCTTAATTAATACGGTTTTTAGGTATTTAATATCTACAAAGTCTTCAGTTTCCATTTCATAAACGTCATATGGATTTTTTCGGCAAGCCTTCCTTATTATAATATAATTTCTGGTACTGAAATATACATATTACGACATTGACTCGCGCAAGTATCGGACATAAATGTAATCGGTTTATCATCAGCTTTGGTTTTTAAATATTTCAACAAACATGAACCGATTTTAACAGCACCTTTCCTTCCAATATCTTTGTGCCAGAAATAACAGAAAACATTACGCTTTTCTGTCTCAAAATCCAGCATACTAAAGTTTTACATCGCAATTCGGCGTTTATAATAAATTAGCTTAGATGATGATGAAGGGCAATTACAAATAACTTCCAAGTCGTATTGAACGAAATGTATATCACCAGATTGTGCTGATATTTTTGTTTCATCACAACGTCGTCGTGCAGTAATTTTTCTTTTTAAATGCTTTTCGTAGTCTTCTTTTTGTCTTTCTTTTTCGTCTGCGTTTAAATGTTGAAAGGTAAAGCATGTGTCACACAAATCTTTCCGTTGTTTAAAGAAACTTATTATTTTTATAAAGCTCATATATCTTGGCTACATTCAGATCTTGATCTTAAGAACTTTTTTTTATGTCTATTCACACATAGTGAGCTGGCATTCAGGGAAAAGATTTAATATGATCTCGTATGAACTGTCCAGTATCTTCCGATTTTTATTATGAGGTGTATGTTTGACCGCATATCGGCTTCAACAACTTTCAAAAAACTCAGTCAGTTTTTTGAACCAAAACCGTACAAATGTTTCTGAGATACTCAAAGTTGCTAAGAATAATATTTGACATACTTTTTCCTTTTCCATAGCTCCTTTTTTTTTTCAAGAAATATTTGTTCTTCATTTTTATTTTGCTTTCTAAATTAGCGGTTCGTATTGTTTGCGTAGGTACTGGATCTACTAAGCCCACAATATACTGTCTTTGCTGTTTAATATTACCAATATTCTAAAAGATGAAAAGATTTCCACGCTCTTCTTCACTAAATTTGTTCATACATTTTTACCCAATACATTTTGATTCGCCCAATGTTTTTCCTGATCTTAAAACACTTTTACATGAGAGGTAAGGTTCACCTTTTTGTTTTTTATTTTTACTTAAAGTTCTTCTTCCATTCACTGGGTTCCGCTTGACCTCAGAATATCAGTTGTATTATTTTCTATGTTGATATATCAAGAGTTTCTCTATTATCAGAATGAGGAACATTTTGGGCCATAACATCATTTATTTGAACATTGTTTCCTGTTTCTGAAGTCGATAAGACACTTGATGATAAGATGCATTCATCTGGTGCGGGCGCACCAATATTGCTCAAATGTGATAAATACAAATCATCATTTAAATTAATAAGAGACACATTTTCTAAAGTTGACAACAATTTGGTAGGTGACGGTCCTGGTTCTCAAGAAACAGAGAGTGACACATTTTCGAAAGTTGTCGTTAAATCAGTAGAGGATGTTTTAGGACAAGTGTTTAAGTAATTATTAATTTCTTTAATATTAGCGTTGCAGATAGTCTCGTTTAAATGAATCGCTTCCTGGAAAAAATAAAACAATATAATTTAATTATAAAATAAATAATGTCACATCTGGCGGGTATCCTTAATAATAATTAACCATAATGAAAAAAAGTGTTTTTTGTACTATAAAATTAAAAACAAGTGTCTGTCGGAAGTATTGAAATATTTGGCTTCTCTTAATCTTAGAGTATTATTTACATGTTATTACGACAAATATAACCATTTTTAAAAATTTGTTTGTCTGTTTGTGTGTCTGTCTATCCAGGCTCATCTTCAGAACGGCTGAAAAAACTGTAAAGAAACTTTACGAACAATAAAGAGCAACGCTGGAGCGGCTCGCTAGTAACAAATGAATTTGTATTTTGTAACAAGCTTTACTTAACTCTGCTGCTGTGTTTCGTATGGTGAATGTAGTGAATCGGAGACCCATTTTATTGGAAACGAGGCATTCCATCTTAGTCCTCAGGGTTCACAACCCATCTATATTTTGGTTTGTAATTGAGGATAGATGTAGATGTCTATGGACCACAGCAAGCACTTACCATTAGATGGACTGTGTGCTCGTTTATTACTCTTAACTTATTTTAAAAAACTCGTTACGCTAGGAGTAAAAGACACAGATCGACAAAGTTACAAGGTATCTGATGCTGTGATAGTTAATCCGCAAAATCTCATATAAAAAATTCAGGCTGACAGCATGGTATTGGTAGCACAGTGATTTTAGACGTTTGCCTGAGGCACTGCAGACCGAGGGTTCGAAACCCACACCGAACAAATATTTGTATGGTCTATACTCCTAAATGTACGCCTCAATATGTTCAGCAGTGAACTTTTGATGGCATATAATGATTTCATAATGATGATAAATTGTTCCAAATTGTCTCCTTTTAAAATATAATATAAAAATTATACATAGAAAAGCTTTGGGTTTTGCATAAAGCGCATAAATACAATGAAATATTTAATAGTTCGTTCATAGCGGCAACCAAATACGTTTCCAGATTGCGTTGAAATGAACGCAAATAGATCTGTGGGTAAAATAAGGTAAGGTTTAAGTTTTTTTATAGAATAAGGGTGACAAGTGAGCCCATAGTACACTGAATATGAAGTGGCTTTGATTATATACTTGTCAACACGTATATAATCAAAGGTAAGTGGATGCTGTGGCTCATAGATATCTACATCTACCCTCTATTAGCAACCAAAATGTAGATAAGTTGCTATGCCTGAGGGCTACGATGGAATGCCTCGTTAACAGTAAAAAGGGTCTCCGGTTCTCTATACTTAGCATTAAGCTGCTATTTGACGCTGGTATTCTGTGAGAGCGTGGTACCCCGGACCCCATTCGTGCCGCAGACATAATATTTAAAAAACGTTACCTCCACATCAGGATTTTCTCCCGTATTTTGGGGGAATTTTACTTATATAACAAAGATATTTTAAACATCTTAGTAATATAAATTGTACAAGGCGAAATATCAATACCAGGATTATTTGTAAGCAATACAAATACATGTTCCTTACGGGATTCGAACCCGCGGTCCTCTGCGCCGCAACTCATTGCTAAGTCACTGCGCCACGGAACAAGAAAAATTCTCAGAATCAATTTATAAATTTTTTTTGAAGTGTGTTAGTTGATGGCAGTCGAAATTGCTACACATCTCAACTTTTTATCTATAAGCTTGTACGAGGGCGGCACTGAAAATTTCGGGAATCAAGGAAGTGACACAACATTAGTATTTAAAAATAAATTTAATGCTTTTCGAAGTA
Organism: Parnassius apollo; assembly: GCA_907164705.1. Lineage (NCBI taxonomy): Eukaryota > Metazoa > Arthropoda > Insecta > Lepidoptera > Papilionidae > Parnassius > Parnassius apollo. Next base: position 24,836,107 of record CAJQZP010000885.1, on the reverse strand, counting down.
TTCTCCACGAAATTTGACACATTTTTCCATACGATGGAACCAATCATTGAAGCAACCATTCCATTCGAAAGTTGGGGTCTCCAAAATGGCCGTTTTGTAGGCGTCCACAGCTTCTCAAATGATGAAAATCTCTGTCCACGCAATTTATTCTTTATTTTAGGGAAAGTATAGAAATCATTAGGGCTTAGCTCGGGGCTGTATGGCGGATGGTCTAATAATTCTATGTTTTCTTGCTCTAAAAACTCTTTTGTTCTGTGTGCGGTGTGAGAAATGCGGTATCCATCGGGAAAACAATTTGTTTACACCTAATTGTTCATGCAAGATTATTTGTATTTAACTCATGCCAATGTCTAAAGTTGCCTGAATTTCGCGGTATGTCACATGTCGATCTTCCTCAATCAGTTTACGCACAGCATCAACGTTTTCTTGGGTGATTTCAATTTTTGGACGAACTTGACGGGGATCATCACTGAGCTTGACACGTCCACATTGAAATTCAGCAAACCAGGGATAAATTGTGGTTTTGGATGGGGCTTCATCACCAAATGCAGAAATCATCAGGACAACACACTGTTTTTGTGTTAAACGACTTCGAAAGTCATAATAAATCATCGCTCTTGAATTTTCTCGAGTCAATTCCATTTTCTCAACGACTAAACAAGTTTGACAAAACCTTGTGACAAGACCGAGAATCTTTTTTTAATAAATAAATGGTATTCGATTTTTAAAACCATCATCATCATCATCATCATCACAGCCCTTCACAAGTCCACTGCTGAACATAGGCCTCCCCCAAGTAATGCCACAAAGCACGGTCCTGAGCCACCTGCATCCATCGACTTCCTGCATATCTTACCAGGTCGTCACTCCATCTAGTGGGGGGTCGCCCTACACTACGCCTACCGGTACGAGGCTGCCACTCGAGAACCTTTCTTCCCCATCGGTTATCGGTTCTTCGAGCTATATGGCCGGCCCATTGCCACTTCAGCTTACTAATCCGTTGGGCTATGTCGGTCAATCTGGTTTTACTGCGGATATCCTCATTTCTGAGTCTATCACGCAGAGAAACTCCGAGCATAGCCCTCTCCATAGCTCGCTGAGCGACCTTGAGCGTCCTCATACGGCCAGCAGTGAAGGACCACGTCTCTGATCCGTAAGTCATCACTGGCAACACGCACTGGTTGTACACTTTAGTTTTCAGAGATTGAGGTATACCTGACGAGAAGATATGTCGTAATTTCCCGAACGCTGCCCAGCCGAGTTGAATCCGTCGATTGACCTCTCGGTCGAAGTTGGACTTACCTAGTCGGACTATTTGTCCCAGGTAAACGTACTCGTCAACAACTTCGAGCATAGTGCTCCCAACAACTACCGGCATAGGTGTGACATGGACATTAAACATAATCTTTGTTTTGTCCATGTTCATCTTAAGACCTATCCGTTGGGAGGCACTATTGAGGTCATTGAGCATAGTGCTTAAGTCCTCCAGCGATTCTGCCATAAGGACTATATCGTCGGCAAATCGAAGGTGAGTGATGTACTCGCCATTGATGTTAATACCGTATCCTTTCCAGTCCAGTAGCTTGAAAACGTCTTCCAAAGCAGCGGTGAAGAGTTTCGGGGATATAACGTCACCCTGTCTTACACCTCTCTGCAGTTGGATAGGTTTCGAACTCTGGTTCTGTACTCGGATAGCCATCGTAGCCCTACTGTACAAACACTTCAGCACTTCCATATACCGACAATCAACTTGGCACCGCTGAAGGGACTGCAGCACCGCCCAAATTTCGACGGAATCAAAGACTTTCTCATAGTCCACATACGCCAGGCAAAGTGGCAAATTGTACTCTTCAGTCTTCTGTACAATCTGCCGCAGGGTATGTATGTGGTCTATGGTACTGAAGCCTTTTCGGAAACCGGCTTGTTCGGGAGGCTGGAAGTCGTCGAGTCTGCGTGCGAGACGATTCGTAATGACTCTCGAAAACAGCACGTAGACGCGGCTCAGAAGGGAAATCGGTCTGTAGTTCTTCAAGAGAGCGTTGTCGCCTTTCTTAAAGAACAAGACCACCGCACTTCTGCTCCACGCCTCTGGAGTAGTGCCACCATGGAGGACGGAATTGAAGAGCTTCTGAAGGACTTCAAGTACCGGTGTTCCACCCGCTTTCAGAAGCTCCGCTGTAATTCCATCCTCGCCTGGGGCCCTGCCGTTTTTAAGGTGCTGGAGAGCCATTCTAATCTCGCTTAGACTGACGTCCGGGATATCATCGGAATAGTGTCGGATAAGACTTGCTCTTGGATCGTTACTCACACTTGCGTGTGGCTCCAACGATGATGTGTACAGCTGCCCATAGAACCTCTCAATCTCACTCAAAATCTCAGGTGTCCCGGAAACGATGCTGCCACACTCAGTCTTCAGCTTTGACAGTTGGCTCTTTCTGGCAGATAGATTTCTGGCAAAGACTTTGGAGCCCTGGTTCCGCTCGATCGCTTCTTTAATACGAGCAGTATTAAAGTTGCGTAAGTCTCGCCGCATGCATTTGGAGATCTGTCTGTTCAGTTGCCTGTATGCTGTCAAATCTGTTGACGATTGCAGCCTCATCTCCCGTCTAACAGCCATGAGATTAAGAGTGTGATCGGAGAGTTTTTGTGTTCTTCTGCGGCGGGTCTTGCAGAACTTAGCTCCGACCGCATGGACAGTTTCCACGAGCTTGTCATTCATATCGTCCACTGCATTGCAATCTTGTAGGCACTGAAAGCGGTTGTGTAACTCGAGCTGAAAGTTTTCGGGATTTTGGATCAGAGCACGAGGGGGACGGAGCGTTGACTTCATTAGACGAGACCTCTCCAACTTAACGTTTAGGTTCAGTGTGCCTCTAACCATTCGGTGATCGCTGCCAGTTTTCACCCTTGCGATCACTGAGACATCACTGAACAGTTGGCGTCTGGTCGTCATAATGAAGTCAATCTCATTTTTTGTCGAACCGTCGGGGCTCGACCAGGTCCACTTCCTGTGGGGCCGCTTCTGGAAGAAAGAGTTCATCATAAAGAGTCCCTCTTTCTCCATAAAGTCGGCCAGCTGCTGGCCCCTTCGGTTCCGTTGCCCTACTCCAAATTTCCCTAACTTCAGCTCACCGCTTTCTCTTGTGCCTAGTTTTGCGTTGAAGTCTCCCATCAACACCGTGTAGTGGGTTTTGGAGGAATGTATGGCTTTGGAAATATCCTCATACATTTCCTCCACCTCCTCATCGGAATGTGCCGACGTTGGTGCGTAAACCTGTATGACCTTCAGCGAATACCGTTTGGTGATTCTGAGTATCAGGTACGCGACCCTCGTCGACACACTCTCAATCTGTACAACGTTGTTGACGAGAGACTTGTGGACGATAAATCCGACACCTCCTTGGGACAGATGGTCGTCCTCCCGGTGATAGAACAAGTTGCCGGATTCGAGAATCACCGTGTCCTCCCCCTCTCTTCGGAGTTTTAATCATTAAAACCAAGGAGTTTTCAATTAAATAGATTTTAATATGAAAGGAACAGTGGAAATATTCCATTCCCGATACTTTTAGTGCAGCCTGTGTAGGTTCGTATGACAATAAAGTTTTTGCGTCTAGTATAATGAGAATAAATGACGATATATAGTCCAAATAAATTTCGTTCGATGCGTAACTACATTGTGTGCACCTGTTCAAGTTTTAATTTTTTACATTTTGACAGTTTTTTTTACATTTAAAATAACTCTAAATGCAAGTTTGAAGGCTCAGTAGCACACTGCGTGTTTAAAACCAGTATGGAAATATAAAATAAATTTTCGAGCCTCAACTTTAATTATCGATATCGATTGCTATATATTTGTGTCTTTTGATTTGCCGCAAATGATGCAAGTGAAAATTATTAACTATGGTGAAGCAAAAAGGATGGTTACAAAATTAGAAGGCTATATGTGTGTGTTCATCTGTTCCCTCAGATCTTCTAAACTACTCATTTTTAAAAGCATTGTGCCCTTTCGTGGCTTTAAAGCTGTATGAAATCACATAAAAATGAACATGGCTGCTTGTTGCGGACATAGAATGAAACATGATATACCTAAGATATTAAGAAAATATAAAAGTAAAACTATAAAATTAAATAAGAGTCCTGCTCCCCGTGGTATCGTACCAACAACGCTGCGTTTCCTCACTGAATGACTATACTAATTGAGTAAATATTGAAAATCTTGTCTGGGTAATTATTTCTTATATTTACGCGAACACTACACATTTAAAAATACTAGTTTTTACGGATTATATCGCGTATATTAACTATTTTATATACCCGACGTTTCGGCCACTTTACAGCACCCATGGTCACGGGGGGGATTGAGATGTTCAACGTCCAGATGTCATAGTTAACCGCGGTCACCATAGATTAAGATTATTAATTTTTGTTACGATCTATGCAGTATGAACTTATAGTATCTTGAAGTCTTGCAGTTGTATGCTTGGGTTGGGATTTAATTTTATTTATTATATGATCCCAAGCAGATGGTAGCAGCCATTCTCCATCTTCTCTTTTTAAATTAGGATGTGTTTTGATTTCAATAGCCTCGCGAATCATCCTTGGAAGAAATTGGTGTTCTCTAACGAGGATTTGTGGTCTATCAAATCTGATGTAGTAACGGGGAAGATCCTGTACGTGTTCACAGACTGCAGACTTCCCGGAGCGTTGATTCTTCACATCAGCTATATGTTCTTTAATGCGGGTTTTAATTGATCTTTTAGTTTGTCCTTTGTAGGAGAGACCACATTTACAATCAAGCTTGTACACTCCTGCATCTTGCAGAGGGACATTACACTTGACTGATGGTAACAACTGACCAATCTTCTTCGGCGGCACGAAGTATGTTTTAATGGAAGCGCGCTTCAAGACGTAGCCAATCTTGTCAGTGACTACTCTGACATATGGCAATACAGCAGGTACACGCTCGAATGTGTCCGGCTTTACCAGTTCACTGTAACATACGCACGGGACCCGAAGCTTGTCATGCAAAATGTTATTGACGTTTTGGAGCTCGGTAGCCAGATGCTTACTAACACAGATCTCTCGTGATCTCTGAAATAAAGATATTCTCACGGTAGCTAACTTTGAAGGATTTTGATGAGAATTACCGTTGAAGTATCTATATGTATGGCCGTTTTTTTCTATATACAGATATTATCAATATTTCAAATTACTAACACATCTAGAAAAGCTAAAGAATTGTTTGGCCTCTAACACCATTGTGAACTGAATTTTAGAATTTATAGAGCTAAGATGGCCTAAAAATGCAGTTACTTTACCTAAAAGTAGAATTCTGAAAGTAACGTCTTCTTACCACTTGTAGAATCTTGGATTTATGGGAGAAGTAAGCAGGGCTTTCTCCTCAAAGTATTCCACGAATTTGTCGGCGACTATTGGAGATACAGGTGAGCCCATCGCCACACCATCTAATTGCTTGTAGAATACCCTTCTTTCACAATAGGTAGCCAAATGTAAGGTAGTGTCTGAGTAATACTTCACATTATACGGGCATGTTGTTTACTTCCAGCCTTCTAGTTACAATTGAGATGCAGTCTTCAACAGGTAAGTGGTGGTAAACTGGCCATAGTTTCATTGTCTGCCAGATGTAGGTCTTTAATAACGCTCTGAAAAAACGGTAGGAATCCTTTATGTGTGCTCTTGTATCTCCTCTAAGTGGTGAGAGTATTTTCGCTAAGTGTTGAGCCAATTTGTAAGTTGGTGAATCGATTTGGCTCAATATGGGAGTTAGTGGAGCATTGGGCTTGTGTATTTTTGGTAACCCATAAAACTTTGGTGATTTAGCACACGTTGGTATTATCGATTTTACGTCCAGATTTAATTTTGCGGAGTGTATTTTATGAGGTTCTTTATGAGACTTCAAGATACTATATTGAGTTCACAGTGCATAGATCGGAACAAAAATAATAATTTTAATCTATGGTAACCGCGGTTAACTATGACATCTTGACGTTTAACATCTCAGTCCCCCCCCACCCGTGGTGCTGTAAAGTGCTTGAAACGTCAAGTATATAAAAAAGGATATAATCCGTAAAAAACTAGTATTATTTTAATATAGTCTGGGCATCCAATAAAACGTGTAATTCAGAATACTCCGAAATTACACGATATAAAAAATGCTTGCTATATTAATATTGATTAATTAACGTTTTTTATTAAACTGAAGTACCCAAAGAACTTGTCGCGATATTTACCTTTGTACCTAAACAATAATATAATATGTAACTTGATATTGACATAAGTATGTAATTCTAAGAAAAAACTAATGATCAATCGCTCGACAAGCTTTTATAACACATAAATTGGGTAATGTAATAAATTAGAGGGTTCGATTTAATTTATAACTTTTTTTCTTCTTTTTGGAGGTTTTCAGTAAAAGCTTGTTTTTAAATATTTTTTACTAATACTATTTTTTTTACTAATATTATTATTTCTCTATATCACGAAAATTTCTTGAGTATTTTAGTGAAGTCGTTTTTCATGGTGGTAATTAATTATTGCCAACTGTGACGATTCGTTCATATATTTATATTCTGTTCATAGCATCTGTAAGAAATATAGAAATAATTGTGTTAATGCGTTATTAATAATATTGGATGAAGGAGGAATTCTGTCCTTACCGAGACAAATGTTGTATTAATGAATGCGTTGCTTACTGGAAGGATTACAGATTGATTAAGATTCAGACTTAACAAATTAAATTATTAAAAATTATTTATTATCATAATTCATAACAATAGATCTTGTGGGTATTAGAGTAACTATGCAATCCTTTAAGTTTTTCTTATTCTGTGCCTATTGTTTAATATTCGTGATTATTTAAGATTTTTTATAATTGGCATTAATTTGAAACGTCTTCAGAAAATATAAAAAAGTTTTGGTTAAGTGATTGCAATATTTGAAAAATTTCCTTTTATTGAAAGCCATCATTTGTTTAACTAGGAGGTGTGATACTTTTTCTTCTTCATCAGCTCGTAAGAGTTGGCTGCTGAACATGAGCCTCTCTTTATGCATCATATGTCTATGTAGGAATGTAATGGCAGCTTGTAGTTACGATGACAATATAAATAAATAATTTCATGACGATAAAATAGTTCTATCTAGGACTATCATCACATCTCATGATCTTTGCGTGTAGCTATATTTTTTTAACTTTAATATTATTTTTAGTTATGAAACAAATACATATTTTTGACACTATCTTTCATATCATTTTCTTAAAAATAAGTAACGGAGAAATAGTCCAAAATTTAGTCTCATTGAAAAGGTTGGGAAGCGATACATGAGGCAAAAGCCATATCCTTTGTATTTGCAAAATGAATATTGTAATAAACCTAACTGAAGTTAGTATTGCTACTACCACTAGACTAGTTTAGTTTTTGCCTGATTAGTAAACTTTGTAATTATCCTAATAACGAAGAATTCAGAACATAATTTCTAAGCTATTTTATTAATATGTGAATCAAAGTATTGTTACGAGCTTGAGGTTCGTGACAATATAAATTGCCGATAGAATTACCTAAATTAACACTTTAATTTTCTTTTCACAAATTAAAACTTAAAACACTAATAATTAGGCACACTGATTCACTTTATTCCGCTCCGAACCTTCGCTTGTCTTGCCGAATTCAATACTTCCCCGATCGCGTATTGCAGCGCCTTTATATAGGGCTCTTCCACGAAAACATCCAGAATATTCGAGTAAATACGCGCGCCAACCGACCAAGCGCAGAAAGTTCGAGTCTCAGCTTCTAGAAGATTAGTTCTTCGTTTCGACAACAGATGGCGCTGTCGGTTGAAGGATTAGTGGTCATTTTCTGGAAAGCTCTCTCCTCGCTCTGTTGCCCTACACTAGATGGCGCTAGTGCCAGATGTCAACTTAGCCGCGCAACAGTATGTTTATACTGAAGCTTGGAATCAATAAAAATTCCGAGAAATACGGTTGAACTTTCTCATCATTTAAATATTTCTACTTCAGCTAACCACTTTAATAGATAAACTATTACTCCTATTATTATGGCTCGACATTAAAGTCTTTTACATTTTTATGATTATAGAATTTGGGCCTATTTTATTAAAATACTCCCTGGATTTTCCGTAATCTCCATACAGATTAACGATCGGAGTATTTTTGCGTTTAATATAATTAAGAAATGATTTTAAAAATATTTAAAATATTTGCTCATATCTTTAATCATGTCCAACACCCCCTTTATCATTACCTACGTATAACTAAATATGTCATTAAAAGTTAGTATTAATTTCAAAACAAAATGAGTCTTGCAACAAAAATACAAAGATTTTTGAAGAACACTTTAAATAATATATTTTTCAATAAATGTCACAATTTTTTAATTATATAATTCATACCACAAGTTCTATCCGAAATTAAAACGGGTTATAAAAAAAGAAAAGGTTTCATCAGCAGCCTCTGTTTTTCCTTACTCTGTAATCTACCAGCGTCCAGTGGCCAGCACGCTTGTGACGTTTAATTTTGTCTGAAAATGATTGATAACTTTGCCTGTTCATTTTCATACTTTTGTGCACATTCAGTATGGGCCTAGTTGGACGCTCCACGGTTTATTACATACGTCATAACATGATATAGCACTGCGGCATTTCTGAAAACTTACAAGAAAAAATAAATGTAAAAATATATTTGTGAAGAAACAGTTTGTAGAGCATAATTTTGATGCATCTCATAAAACATTACAGAAATCAAAATCAAAATCTTAGAATTAAGTGTTAATTTGCTCTCTTGAAAATATCATGTGAGACGTTCCTTTAAAATTCATAATGTTGTCTTATACGTATTTAATAGACTCATTTTATGTGTTTTCATAAAAGTTAGTAAAGTTACAGCCTATATACGTCCCACTGCTGGGCACAGGCCTCCCCTCATTTCTGAGAGGGTTTTAGGGCAAGGAAGTGTCCGCCGCGCTGCCCCAATGCGTGATGGCGAACTTCACATGTCTTCAAAATAATTTTTTTTCTTATTTCTTAGACATGATGGTTTCCTCACGATGTTTTCCTTCACCGCCGAGCATGTGGTATACCACGTGCTTTTAAGTGCTGATATATCAGCACTTAAAATTGCAATTAACAATTTCATTCGTGCCGGCGGGGATCGAACCCGGGTTACTCGCGTTCTGTTATATTTACAGCGAGCGTAAACCGTCTGAGCTACCACGACATGCTTTCATGCGTTCAACTTATATTATGTCTTAGTTTCTCGAAGGCAATTAAAAAAAAAACCAAATGATCCACATACCTAACAATGTTGTAATCACGCATGCACGGGGTCTTCTATTTTATAATCATCATTACAGGCTGTGAAAAGTCCACTTCTGAATCTTGGTTTTCTCCTTACCTTGTCCTGAGTCCTGAGCTACCTGCATTTATCAACAAGTTCTTTAATTTTGTATCCTAATAGTTTATTTTTAAATATTAACACGTGTGATAATGGAGCTTGGTACGAAATAATTTAAATATTGTGAGTTTATAAATTTATACTCATAATATTGCTATGCGTAAAATAATATATAGCAATAGAGGATTTGGTCACAAACTAAGAAGGTTTGCTTGCAATAACGATACATGCGTGAAAATAATAGGTCAAAGTGTTTAAATTACCGCATGGAAATGTAAATGTTATAGTTTCTAATTATTAGAATTTTCGTAAAATTTCTGTTTTAACTCAAAAACCCTTTTTGACGCAACGGTTCTTGTCATCTGCCGCTCACTAATATTAAGCTAAGAACAGCTTGTTTATTTTCAATAGATTTGGTAGAATATGAATAAATAAAACAAAATATTTAAATAGTAAACACGTATATTACCAATTGTAGCTATGTCATGCGGGCACACAGAACACGGAATAAGACATTAAAAAATTAACTTTAAAAGAGAGAGTTATTTTTATTGCCCCTGAAATATATTTGTTTAATAGTTGCCGCTTAGTTTCTTTTTTGTGTCATAGAGTTTTTCAGATAGAAGTGAAGTTGAATATTTAGGTATTTTTCTATAACAGCCTTAGTTAAATCGGTTATGTGGTTAGAAAACGGAAATTGTCTTATGTCATGAAATCTGATTGTGTCAAACAAAGAGCTCTCAACGAAATTTGTCAATACTTTAACTTCGATTAATTTTTTATTTATGTTTATTGATTTCACCATAATACGTTGCCGTACAACAAGTTCCGTAAATTTACAAATTTTTATTACGTCACTCGAAGGATAGATAAGGCCACCTTAGTCTTTTTTTAATTAATTTGTCAAGAGTCAGAGACAAGAGTCAGTTTGACTGCATAAAAGAGCTCCGATACATATGTCGCATTTTATTTTATTTATGAGGGAATGAACAACGTTGCCAGCTATATAACCTAAAACAGAAAAAAAATCTGTAACACAGGGATACACTCAAATAAGGAATCCTGACTCGCGAAACTAGGGAAATGTGCGATCAGGAGTCAGTGATTATGACAGGAGTAGGCAGTTATAGTACTTGATCTGCCAAGGCGAGCAAAAAAAGCGGCACGGCCGTACAACCCTTTTCTCGAAGCAATTCAGGTCATTTTCGACTCCCTATAACTTTGTCGTGGATAAAACTAGAAGCCTGAAATTACAGTAACAAAACAGGCATTGTATAAACACGGTATATTTCGAATTTCATTCAATTTGAACCAGCAGCTTAAGAATTATAACTAGTCAAAATTTCTTAATTTTGTCAGTGACTGACCGATCATCAAAAGTCTAAGACACTTCTATCAGACATAGAAGCTTGAAATTTAGAATACAATTAGTGTTTAGTGTATAGATCAAGGAAAAACTAAAAAAAATTGTTGCGTTTTTGGTCCAGTTTTCTAGATACACCAACTGCACAAATAACTTTGTAATCCCATATAAATATATAGGATTACAAAGTTACATTTGCAGTGAACGAATCAGTGTACCTGTATTTGTAATATGTATAATGGAATAATAAGTGTAGATAGGTACCTAGATATAATTATCTACAAAAAGAAATGAGATCCCTTAAAAACAAAACTTGTAAAAAAAAAACCAAGTCTGCGAGACTTGGTTTTTTTCACTCAGTTCTTCTACCGTAAAAAGTTGTGAGATCCATGTAATACCAAGTCGGTTAAATAATAATATTGACTTGGCCATCGCACTAAACTATCTAATTTAATATAATATGTATTAATTGTTAGATACATTGTGTTTTCATGCGATGGCCAAGTCAATCTTTTTATTAAACCGACTTGGTTTTACATGGATCTCACAGTTTTTTACGGTAGAAGAACTGAGTTGCGAGACTTGTTTTTTTTATAAGCTTTTGTAATATGCAAAGGGTAAGATTACGCTAACTTTAGCACGTTTGTTTATTATTTCATTGCCTATGTTCTTCTGATTACGTTTTCGTGGTGACAAAGTAGAATTCTTTGTATCATTAACCTAAAAAATATTGTCAACAATATATGAACATATTTACAGTTATGAACAAAATATAACTTTATAAAATAGTATAAACAAACAATGTACACAACTTGTACATGTACTGCATGTACTGCACCGTTTTTTAAATATCTCTTCTTAGAATTTTTGACCTCGAAGTCATCTTCATTAAAGTGTTGTGAACAAATGGGACTTGATTTAGTCGTAATCCAGTCTTTACGACCAGTAATTTCGATCCACTGTTTCCGTATATCTGGCTTTTTAGGAAAACTGAAATGTTATAGGAAACAAAATGTCTTATATGTATATACTTTAGTATATACTTTAGTCTTTTTTTAATCCAAAATGAATCCAAAATCCAAATAACAAGGTTTGGTTGATGGCTGCGCGAAATAAAAAAGACGCCACTTTCCAGCATTCTCTTTTACCTAAGAATCCGAATCTATAAAGATATCGATAAAATGCTTAGCGTAATGATCAATGCCATTAATAATTATTTTTATAAGAAAAGATAATGAAGATTACTACCCAAAAGAAATTGAAACTTATCGATAAATTGCTACAGAGTGCGTGTCTCTTCACTAGAATCATGTGTCACCTTTACATTGCGTGCTTAAAACGACTCTATAAAAATGGTATGCGTACTTTGCCAGCAATGTATATTTTATAGAATTTTAATAACATTTTACTGATTTTGACTTAAAAACCGTAAATTTGAGAAGTTTTTTTACTTTCCGATGAAAAGAAATTCCTCATTTGGCTACACTCGACACTTCACTCCTTGCTTTACAACTAATAACAGCACAAGTAGGCATTTTTCGTCAAAATTAGTCGCCGCGTTTCACTTGCGCACGGTGAGAGCGTTCGTGAGTGCGCTCACGTGTCTCGGGATTTATATGACCGTTTGAGCAAATCAGTGGCATTCTATGTTTTTCTGTTTTCTATGTGCGGGCACATGTCAGTTACACTTACTTCTAAGTCAGTCAGTGTTTAATACGTCAACGGAGCCAATATTGAGCTAACGAGTGAATATACCGGTTTGTCTGTCCTATGTCGCATTACAATCTGTCACGCTTGTCACAGAGAAGAAAATTATATGAATGGAATGTTCATAATAATTAACATTGCAAGGGATTTTTTGAAATTTTTATTAAATTGTGCATTATCAACATATAATTACCCTGTCCTGTGAGTTTAGATCTTTTTGAAGCGGATTTGAAAGATTTATACCCTCTTCGAAATGGGGGTAGGTGTCCGTTAGTGGGATGTAAATAAGAGCTTGCTAATACTTACTTTTACTTTTTTACTTCATAGAGTTTAGTCCCTTATTGTTTATGTCCTTATTGTAGTCCTTATTGTATATGTCGGAGAATCATAATGTGGGTAAGTCGTAGACATGATTCATTTGTGAGTGTAAGGGCTAATTTTCAAAATTTTTCATTAATAATAAGCGGAGAAGCCTGCTTACAGACTAACAAGACTGGATATCAATAAATGGCATATCCACCAAAATACGTCTAACTACAAAACCTAAATCCCTCAGTGTGAGTTGCCAATGATGAATGATGTATCAGAGACATGATCTTTCACCGCTGGCCGTTATAATATGCTTAAAGTCGCGCAGCGGGCTATCGAGAGTGCTGCGCGTAGTTTTTCTCTGCGTGATGATATCCTGCGCGCATCAAATGGCCGGTTTAAACTCACCATTTTAACGCTGCTTGCTTTTTCTACAATCACCTAATCATTGTTTTTACCAGTGTTTATGGTTGCCTTTTCACGTAGTTTATGTAAAGGTAAGCTCACAAACATGTATTGGAAACATGACCTTATTAGGAATATTAAATGCAAGGCGTTTAACGACACGTTCATTGCCATACAACTGTGAACTACATGTCAATACGTGCCCCTATGAAGCCATCGTCGGTTTTTCATGTTTCTGCTCGCCGTGAGAAAGTCAATAATGTTGACGGCGCCTTATTTGAACATATCTGTAAGTAAGGCTTAGCTTTCATTAAGCAATGCACTTTGTTGAAACCATATAAATATAATACACGTATTGTCAAAATATGTGAGCTATTAAAAGTCCACTACTAGACATAGGCCTCCTCCATAGATAGGCTCATAAGCAATATTTGCTATAGTTGCCGCGCTAGGCATGCGGTTCATAATTACAGTTTTTATTATTTTGAGTTTTTATCAAAAAGATGCTCTTCCCTCCATCTCCTGTTCATCCCCTCTATCGTAAGAGGCGACTCTTACGATACTCTAGGGACGACATGGGGTAGCGGATTCAATTAGATACAAACGTGGTCTTTGAACGTGTAAGTCTATCTTATAATACACTTTCCACACGTACGTTAAGAAATGTAAACGGATCTTTTATTAAAATTATGCATTAATTTTTAAAATCAATTTGTTTATTTAGGCAAATAATTTATCCTAAGACAATCTCATTATGCTTAGTAATCTCATATGTTATTAATGTTTTAACGAATGAAGAAAAGGTCTCAGCTAACATCAAACGAACGCATAGTTCATGGAATTGCGTAGCAGTAAAATAACTTTCAAAACAGCTGCAATTACCCATTCGTTTTAAATAATAAAAACACTTCAGAAGTAGTAACAAATGTGTCAGCACTTTGAGTATTATAAAAAGTAGCCCGAAGTATTCCGGGCATTAAATGAAAATCTTAAGCAGTAAATTTGTCGTCGTTTAAAGAGATTAAAAGAGAATGTAGCGTGAGATTGAATGGCGAATTCATTTGAGTCATCCCTTGCTTTGGGTAATTTATATCGACTTTGACGTTTCTGCCCTCGTGTGAGGTATAAGAAAGCTTGGTGAAAAAAGAACGTTTACGAATAAATCATTTTAATTTCCGAAGTATTTAGTGTTGCCAAAAATTAACATCTAATATATATTTATTTTATTTGTTCGTATTTTAACTTTCATCAGATTGCGGTAAAACTTTGTTAATTTTGTTAACAAACTGCTTACACTTTCGCGAAGGCTATAGGGATAGCTGGACCCAGTAGATGGAACTGTTATAGAATAGCAACTATGCAAGGCACAGGTTTGGCTACATATGGAATACTGTTTCCATCTCTGATCCGGGGCTCCCCAGTACGTGCTCCATCCACTTGACCGCATCCAGAGAGTGGCTCAAACTGTCGACGACTAAGTCCTATCCGATCGGCTCGATTCGATGGTACTGCGAACAGATTTTGCATCTCTTTGTATTTTCTACCGCATCTACCACGAGGAATCACCGCTCTAAGAATTGTTCGGATTAATTCCAGCCGCCAAATTTTACGATTATACATCGCGACAAAACTCACGATACCATCCACACCATCTGGTTGCTTGATGGTCTATCAGCGTACGTTTTACTAAGAGTTTTCTTTTTCGTACGACCCCTCTGTGAAATCGTTTACCACCAGCGATTTTTCCGTACCGATACGACTTAGGGACCTTCAAGGAATGAGGTTTCTCTTTTCTAAAAGGCCGGTAACGCACCTGTAAATTCCTCTGGTGTTGCAGTTACAATTGTTCATGGGCGGCGACAACCACTTACCATCACGTGAGCCGCATTCTCGTTTGCCACCTCTTCTATAAAAAAGAACTCAGATATCAAACGTGCGAAGCCGGGGCAGATCTATTCGGGGCAGAACTATTAACTCATAAATACTAAGTATTCAGCTTATGAGGGATAGGTAATTAGCCTTTCATCTGTGAGGAAATCAAAATGGAAACTGTCATATCTGTGGTGGCTGAATTCAGTCACATCACAGACTTGGGTTATTTTTGGCCCTAAGTTGATAAAAATTATAATATCTCCAATTCTATTTTAATTTAAGGTTTTATTTTCTTTATCCATTACTCAGAATTAGTTTCTGTTCCTATTTCTTTATCACTAATTCATCAGACGAGAGGCATAGATAAGCCTTATGCAACTCATCTCATGACTAATCACGGCTGTATTACATGCTCTTATAGTCGCCTCGCGTACCTTTCGTCGCGTAGAGGCTCGACACGACATGTGCACAGTACACACACACTCGTTGAACATTTGAACTCCGTATGCCCACTGAGATGGACCTAGATGAAACCGTTGCTGCGTTTTGCCTTTGTGCTATTAGTTATTGTAATTTTTACACATTTACCATAAAAAGAAAATTAACAAGCCATGGTGAAGAACAAGATGGTGGATGTTTTCTATTCACCGTAACAGAACCATGTAAGTTAAATAGAAAAAAGTACGCTTTCGTTTTCATCGCAAGACTCACGAGACTAAAGATGGTTAATATATATTTTAAGTATTAAAATAAACAGTTAAAAATATTAACAAATTTATTTAATAAATAAAATTTACCTTATTGAATAAAATTATTCAGTCATTGCCCTGTGCGCCATCTAGCAGATTCTTTGCGTACCACCTTGAGAGTCACTCAGTTTTCGTTCGATAAAATTACTTCATCTATAGTATGAAGTAGATGGCGCTATTAAAATGTTATATACTGAAGAAATAAAAGAAATATTCTTTAAAAACAACAATACAAGTATTCTTCTGATTTATTACATTAAAATTTAAGCTTCACATTTAAAAAAGGATTGTAAGAATTATTTGCTATAAAATTAAACATTGTGGTTGAAAATTACCATATTATTAAATTACAAATCACTTGCCGTAAGTCATTTAAAGTGATATTTTTATTAAAACCGTACAAACTGATATTTTTAACGCATATGGGTAACGAAACGAAAACTATTGGCTGAATACGTTAGTGGTTGATATTAATTTTATGTATTTTGTTGTTACGCTATTGGCTGAAATATTGGTTGGTGTTTATTTAAATAGTTAAACGAAGCGCGTCAGTTTATTATTATTTTTTTTTGAGCTTACTTCTTTGGTTTCGGTAATAGTGTTCTGTGGTTTACTTTTTCATCAAAATATTACAAGGGTGTATAAAAAGTTGTAAAAAATAAATACTAAGGAAGTTTAAGATTTAGTGAAATTAGTTTTTACTTATATGTATTTACTATTTAGTATTATTTAGTGTAGTGTACAAACATATAGGATTTCGGTTAGAGTTTAATTTTCACCTTTTATTATGGCGAGACTGTGGGACCAACTTAAAAAATTTGTAATTTTTTTAACATTTAGTAAATACTAAATACCTAATAATTAAATGGTTAAACGAACTTACCTTGTCCTAGACATTCTTAACAATTGTAGTACGCCGCATTCCATGCCAGCATCACAATTTATCCAAGCTTGCTAAAAAAAATGAAAGCAGTATATCTGGCAACACTGTATCAACCCGTCCGTCAATGCAACTTCATTATGTTTAAAGCAAGGAATTAGATGAGCAACCCTAACCCAGGGAGGGTTGGGCCGGGAGTACCGTGTAGGACAAGGAGCTTCGTATAATTATGGCTGAACTTCACTTATGGTAAGTTCGTTTAACCATTTAATTATACTCCCTCCTTGTCCTAGACATTCTTAACAATTGTAGATGTTTGAAGATAGGGTTGCGAATTTATAATACCAATGAATAGAAATTTGCAATTTCGCTTATTTTATAAAAAAATGTTGAACATATTGCCTGTATAGTAAATTTAAATTAATAACATAAATAAATTATCGTTATTTCATAACATTTCCTTATACACATAAGGCCAGCTTGATTGCAGCAGAAGTGGCCCTGTGGAAGAATTATGACTGAAAAAGAAAACAATTTGGAATATATATTCCAGTTTAATTTTAACATCTTATAACTTACTTAAGAAATACTATTCTAAGTGGGTTAAATTTATCACTATCTTGTGTTCTGTTTTCTATTAAAATATTCACAAGAAAGGCTCAACCCCTTCTCATTTATTTTTTCCCATGCAAACCCCGTTCAAGTGAAATTCTATTTATATCTTAACTATACAACTGAGCTCCCGTTTGAATAAATGTAATATTTGTTGAAGGACAATGTATGTATATTATAACCTATAACTCATCATTGCTCAGCTTGTTACTACTAGTTTTTGTAAATTTCTGTATTCTCAATATTTATTGCAATATACTCGTACTGTAGTTAATAATCTAAAGTAACTTATTATTAAGTCTATTTTTATAACTCAAACCTAAGTAAAAGGCACAAATGCCCAGGAAGGAATTTATAACACTTACTACAATTTGGTACGATAAAGAATTAATTATTTTATTATTTTATAATTTATAGTATTTGACATAGGAGAGTTCACTATAATTCTTAGTATGAATTTTGGAGTGAATCTTGGAGTGCCATATTTTACAAAATACTTCACTAATAGTAACCAATGATGTGTATGAGATGTCTATGAGATGACTGTAACGTGATACAGTAGTATAATTATCTTTATATAGACAGTGTTAACAATAATTTGTTATTTTATTCAAAATAAATAATTAATTTTTTCACATTTACTGCTCATGTGAAAAAAAACTACTTTATAGTTTTGTAGTGACAGCGCTTTAACGTTAATTCAAAACCTGTCTAAGCTCAAAGTGTTAGCTCTAAAAGGTCTGAATAATTAACCGTGTCTATCCTCTATGTGATAGATGTAACGGTTTAAAGCCTGCAGTGATTTTGCCGAGTCATAGTCTATCTTAATGTCTTCCTTCAAGTGGTAATGCTTTCAATTCAAATCTATCTAACCTCAAAGTGTTAGCTCTAAGATTTGAATAGTCAACTGTGTCTACCCTCTATGTGATAGCTCTAATAGTTTAAAGCCTGCAGTTATTTCTTCCGAGCCGTAGTCCATCTTAATATCTTCCTTCAAGTGATATTGCTTTCAATTCAAACCTCTCTAACCTCATAGTGTTAGCTCTAAGGTTTGAATAGTCAACCGTGTGTGCTATATATATATACATATAGCTATGTGATAGCTCTAACGGTTTAAAGCCTGCAGTGATATCTTCTGAGTCCTAGCCCATCTTAATATCTTTCCACTAATGATAGCATCTTATATGTGAATTAAGACCTGTCTACCTTCTAAGTCATAGCCGTAAAGTCTGAATAGTTGTACATGTCTATCCTCGTAAATGACAGCTCTAATGCATAGCATTTTAATAACTTATGCTAGATATTCTCTCAACAATTTTAAGTTTACAGTAATTACTTCTGCCTCTCTGCAATATAACTCCTGTTAGATATTTTTCCCAGCAGTTTTAATTCAATAGTGCTTTTGCATCCCTATCTCCTCAGTATTATACTTTTCCTATTTCTTCAACACTGTCCGCAACTACGTGCATATCTAAAGTGGGAATAGTCTTGCCCAACTTTCAAATCATTGGTATGTTGGTATATTTTGCTACCTTGATGTCCGGTGATCATGTGGGGGTTCTCTTACGTTGACAATTTTTGGACTTCTTTTGCCAAACCCTTGTGAGACTTTCTAGTACTTTTACATCTATAATTTGTAACAAGTTTTTCATTATGTTATACTCATAATATTGAGCCCTTTGTAATAAAAACTATACCATTAATTATCTTTATTTGATTGCTTCTAAATCTCAGTACCCCAAAATATTTTCTGAAAAAATATTTGTGGACGTTAAAGGTTTACATAACCTTAATAATGAGTTACCCATGAGTTAAGTTTATTTATAGCATTTATTTCTTTTCATAATCAGGATTTTCTGATACTAAAGAAAGTTTAGTTGTAATCTCAGGGTATACAACTAAATCTCAGGGTGTATAATTTCCGGGTCTGCAGCCCCAATTTCCTGACTGATAATGGCGACTGCCCAACGTAAGTAAATGAAAGTAAGAAAAACATTAATATATATCACTTAAAATTTCTCAACGTATCTCTGTACAATGTATCTCAACCCACATTTATAGGTTAAAATACCTATTTACTATTTCATATTATATGAGTGACGAGGTTATGTTATTAACCCTTAATAGTGAATTTGTTCGATAATAATTTATCATACTTGTTAATAAATGGGCACAGTGAATCTGATTTTATTATTTAATAAATGTTTTAACTTTATTTATTTTATATACACGTGCACCAACCTCGAACAATAGGATTTTTGTTTACCTTTGATCGGTTGGCTCCATTTTGAATATCTTCCTTTCCCAAGTACATAATCAAATTATTGCCACGCAGATACGTAATAAATTTATTTGTAATAGGTTTTGGATACAATATATTTGATTTTACACTAAAAATATTTAATTTTTACAACAAAAATTATAAAAACACACCGTGATGGCTAGCACAAAAAAAACGTAATGAAGTTGCATTGACGGACGGGTTGATACAGTGTTGCCAGATATACTGTTTTAAAAATTTTTTTAGCGTGCTTGGATAAATTGTGATGCTGGCATGGAATGCGGCGTACTACAATTGTTAAGAATGTCTAGGACAAGGAGGGAGTATAATCATTGTTAGTAATAAACAATGTATTATAAATCGTAATATAATATAATTATTGAATTAATGAACTTTTAAACAGGCCTTGCTTAATTTTGGACTTTAATAATAAAGAGACTTCCTGTACCTATTAAAATATAACGAAATGTATATTGGGTTAAAATTTCATGCGTAAAATTTAAGCAATAAAATTAACACAATCGAATAAAAATAAAAATTAACTACAAAAGATGTAATATTTTTAACTGTTAATTTTATCTGTTAGAAAAAATTAACAAATAACTTTTAACAAATAAATACATTTAACTATTAACGCCATAACGAGACCCTTTAACCCGAAAGTAAAAAACCGACAAGCTTCCGAGAATGAACGAGGATCGCGGGACGCGCCGCGACGCGACGAGCACAGTGTACCGCCGTGTACACTGTAGCTCTAGCTGTACACACTACACAATTGTGTACTACACAGTACACACACTCGTACTCGGCTCGGTCTGTCTCGTCTTGTTTCAACGAGCGTGTTACTGCGTCCATAATTTCGACTACAAAGAAAGCAAAATAACGACGAGAGACGAGACTCGCCGCTGTCAAAAATTGATAAGTTTGTGTTTGCGTATCTATATTACAAAAATATAATTTTGTTATCACATAGTACTGCAGTGTAGAGGTTAATATTGTAGTTAATGTGAAACCATATCGCTTTATAAAATACTACTGACGCCATCTATTGAGGTAATAAATCAAGCTACCTTAAAACAATTTGTCGTGAATTTAATATGGGTTGGCCTTAAAGTCAGCAGTTTACGGCTTTTTAATTTCCCCATTGTTCCAAATAATTTCCAATATTAACGACTAGCTCTCAAGATTCTTATACGGCTCGAACTCCTTTCATAAAGCTGAGCAAGCCTTCATCCATATACTTTGTAAAATCATGAAAGAATCTTCAAAATAGGTTCTTAAATTTAAAATTGACACAGATATTGCGTAAAAAATCATAGAGTCGAATTGTAAACCTTTTTGTTTTGACGTCTGCTAATATTTTTCTAAATTACTCTATCTCTGTCGTTATTTAGTAGCAGAAGCGATTTCAGTCTAAGAGCGATTTACATAGCAAAAGAATCGAAACAGATAAGGGAAATAAAATGTGAACTCATATTTATTTATTTTTATTTATTTCAGAGACATGGTACATAAGTTGTATTATAACTTTTAGGTATCGGCGTAGAAACAGCACGATTATCAATTATCAATTCTTAGTTTTTTACCCTGACCCTTTTTTTTTTTTTTTTTTTTTCCCGCCCCTTGCAATGTCAGCAATAATATGTCAATATAGCAATATTATGTCAATCTAATAATAATTATTACAGCACATAATTCTTTCATAAAGCTTTCAATTGTGAAGTATAACTTAATACTAAGGCTTCTATTATTCCGAATAGTAATCGCATACATTTGAAGTTAGTAAAACATTGACATTTTTATGACTAACAGGCGTTTTTTTTTTTTTGTAAATAAATAATATTTCCATCTCTATTGTAACTTGTTCAAAGCAAAGTTATTCACAATTCATAGATTTAGGTAAAAATACTTAATTGAATCACATAATAAAACACTCACGCCTGTCACCCAGAGGGGTAGGCAGAGACTACGGACTTCCATTTGGCACGATCCTAACATACCTCTTTCGCCTCCTTTACATCCATATATCTATGGATACATGCTCGTCGGTTAAGGGTACTTCTAACGTGGCCCATTTTCAAAATATCGCCAATTTGGTCGATAAACTTTTTCTAGGGCGTCCCTTCCCGGCTCGGCCGTTCACATCTGCCATATAAATTTGCTTTGTCACTCTTTCCTCATTCATTCTTTCTACATGACCAAACTACCGAAGCATTTCTTTCTTAATCCTGGTCACAACATAATCTTGCATACCACATTTATCTCTTATCACGCGACTTCTCACCCTGTCATTCAGATTCAACCCTAGTATATTCCTTAAAGACCGCATTTCTACAGCATTTATTCTACTTTCGTGCTTCTTCTGCCACACCCAGCTTTCACTACCATACACTAAAGTAGGGACTAACACAGCATTATGAATTACCATACGTGCCTTTTTTGACACATTCTGGTTCTTCATAATAGAGTATAGTGCCCCATTCACTCTATTCCCTGCATTTACTCGTCGTTCTATATCCCTATCATATCTACCATCCCTACTAAATACACATCCCAAATACACAAACTCATCCACTTGCTCAATTAACTCTCCTTCTATTCTTATTTCACATACCGTTTTGCTTTCTTCTCTTTCAAAAACCATCACTTTCGTCTTACTTGCGTTCACTTTCATACCCCTTTCTTTTAGTGATCTGTTCATTAATGTAACCATCATTTGCAACTCGGCCGCCGACGACGCAAGAATAACTTGATCATCGGCGTACAAAAGGCATTTGACGGTTAACTCGCCCATTCTTAACCCACATTCTTCATCTTTCAAAGTTTGCAAACACCTGTCCATAAATAGATTGAACAGCCAAGGGGAAGCTACACAGCCCTGTCTGACACCTTTTTGGATGCCAAACCAGTCCGAGTAGACCCCATTGATCCTGACACAAGCACTAGAGTACCTATAAAGCGACGTTAATGCCTGTATCAAACCAGCGCTCAACCCATATGAGTTCAGTGTTTGCGATAACACATTCCTGTCCACTCTGTCATAAGCCTTTTCCAAGTCCATGAACGCACAAAAAACTTTCTGGTTTTTGGCCAAAAACTTCTCTGCAATCATGCGCATGGAAAAGACTTGATCTGTACACCCCATTCCCTATCTAAAACCCGCTTGCACATCCCAAATTTTTCCATCAGTTTCTTTCATAACTCTTTCAATTAACACCTTAGCATACAGTTTACCCACAATACTAAGCAAGCTGATACCACGGTAGTTTTTGCAGTCCTGCTGTGACTTTTCCTTTATATATTGGTACTATAACTGCTTTACACCAGTCATCCGGTACCCGTTTTAATTGAATCAATATACCTACATATAGTGTCACCTTGGTACCCACTCAATTTTATATTGTTGCGTGAATAAGTCAACGTCATACACTAGCGCCATCTAGTGTCAGGAACGAGAGTGAGGGGAGCTTTGCAGAAAATGACATCACAAATCTTTCAACCGACAGCGCCATCCGAAGAACTAAGTTTCTAGAAAATCTACACTCGAATACTCGTCACTTTGCGCGCATTTACTTGAATATTCCGGATGCTTCATTGCTAATTTGTATATATAGGCGCTGCAATACGCGATCGGGGTAGTATTGGATTTGGCGAGACAAGCGAAGCTTCGGAGTGGAATAAAGTGAATTAGTGTGTTTAATTATTAGTGTTTTAAGTTTTAATTTGTATAAAGTAAATTAAAGTGTTAATTTAGGTAATTTTATCGGCAATTTTAATTGTCACGAACCTCAAGCTCGTAACAGTATGTCAGATAATCTTCTACGGAGTAAAAACAACGGTCTAGAAGCCATTGAGTTAAAGTTCTTTTAAATTTATTAATATTTTACGGTTTTATATTTTCTGGTAGCTTATTAAATATTTTAATTGCCATACAAAAACAACTTTTGCTATACATATTGAGCCTTTGTTGTGGTACATATAATTTACCTATAATTCGGCTATTCCCAACACTTCATTGTGTGATGGAAATATGTTTGGATGCTTTTTTACAAAAATACTTATTTCTAGTATGTACAGACAAGACAACGGTAGAATTTTTAGTTTTTTTTTTAAATTATGATGTACAATTTTCATACAATTCAACACCACATAACGCTCTTATACATTTTTTTTGGACTTTAAATGCTTTATCCACATAAACGGAATTTCCCCAAACAATCAATACATTGAAATAATACTAGTTTTTTACGGAATTTATCGCGTGTATTTAACTTTTTAATTACCCGACGTTTCGAACGCTTTACAGCACTCATGGTCACGGGAGGACTGAGATGTTGACCCGTGACCATGAGTGCTGTAGAGCGTTCGAAACGTCGGGTAATTAAAAAGTTAAATACACGCGATAAATTCCGTAAAAAATTAGTATTATTTCAATGTGTAGTGTTCGCGTAAATATAAGAAATCACAATCAATACATATTGTTACGCGCTCAAGTCGACGGCACTAGCGCCATCTAGTCTCAAACCGAAGAACTAGGTTTCTAGAAAATCTATACTCGAACACTCGTCGCTTTGCGCGCATTTACTTGAATATTCCGGATGCTTCATTGCTAATTTTTATATATAGGCGCTGCAATACGCGATCGGGGCAGTATTGGATTTGGCGAGACAAGCGAAGCTTCGGAGCGGAATAAAGTGAATTAGTGTGTTTAATTATTCGTGTTTTAAGTCTTAAT
Source organism: Parnassius apollo (assembly GCA_907164705.1). Lineage (NCBI taxonomy): Eukaryota > Metazoa > Arthropoda > Insecta > Lepidoptera > Papilionidae > Parnassius > Parnassius apollo. Next base: position 24,811,767 of record CAJQZP010000885.1, on the reverse strand, counting down.
TTGTGTAAAGTAAATTAAAGTGTTAATTTAGGTAATTTTATCGGCAATTTTTATTGTCACGAACCTCAAGCTCCTAACAATATCGTAAGAGGGATGATAGATATCCATGATATGTAATAATGTCTATTTCCTGAGAAGCTATAAATCTTAAACGTCGCAAAGCAAGACCGAATTTGTCTAGTTTATTTATTAATTTTATAATATGATCTTTCCAATTTAAATTTTTATCTTGAATTATATGAAGGAAGTTTAAATCAAAGTCTTCTTTGGGTCACAGTGCACTTGTGGATCAGTTGCGTGTTATGACATCGTTTTATTTCAAAGCATAATAAATGAAGAAAAAAAAATTCTGTCTAGCCTAAATAATTAGACAAAGGGTGAAAAAACATTAATTACTTCTCATTAATTTCCCTTTAAAGTGTAACACAAGAGTAACATTACAATCACAAAAAGGGATTTCTCTTTTTTAAATGTTGTTAAAAGCTATTTCTAAAATTTTATAATTATGTTGTAGTAAAAATAAAGGGCTGGTTTTTTCATGTAATATACTTTAAATTGTAAACTAGTAATTTATGATTGTTGTGTAATGTATATTAATATTTATTAATAGTAGCTATTTGCGTCGTTGCTCATGGGGGGATATGGTTGCTCGGGTATACCTCAATCTCTGAAAACTAAAGTGTGTAACCAGTGTGTGTTGCCAGTGATGACTTACGGATCAGAGACGTGGTCCTTCACTGCTGGTCGTATGAGGACGCTCAAGGTCGCTCAGCGAGCTATGGAGAGGGCTATGCTCGGAGTTTCTCTGCGTGATAGACTCAGAAATGAGGATATCCGCAGTAAAACCAGATTGACCGACATAGCCCAACGGATTAGTAAGCTGAAGTGGCAATGGGCCGGCCATATAGCTCGAAGAACCGATAACCGATGGGGAAGAAAGGTTCTCGAGTGGCAGCCTCGTACCGGTAGGCGTAGTGTAGGGCGACCCCCCACTAGATGGAGTGACGACCTGGTAAGATATGCAGGAAGTCGATGGATGCAGGTAGCTCAGGACCGTGCTTTGTGGCATTGCTTGGGGGAGGCCTATGTTCAGCAGTGGACTTGTGAAGGGCTGTAATGACGATAATGATGATGATGAATAGTAGCTATAAGCTTTGGTTAACTTAGTATTAACCATTTTACTGTCCCGCGTCATATATGAACATTTCAATTGTTTAAACTATTGTGTCTTTTTCGCGGATAGGGAAGTTGTGGTAAAAGAATTATGAAAAAAACAATTTTTTTTTTAATTTATTCAATAAACTAACAGTTTAATTACAAAAACAATTTCTTCGTGTCATTAAACATCTTTTGTTTGTCTTGGCACTGCAGTTTGCTCTTATACATTATTTTACTTAAGCTTATTATTTACATTATATTGAAATTAACTTTTATTTAAACTAAATATAAAGTACTATGTAACAATTATGGTACTCAAATATTAAACATTTTTGTCATCTAAATTTTATATTAAAATATATAATATGTATTTCTTAAGCTATACTTTTTTTTGTGGGAAGGTAGTTTTTGGTATTGTTTACCTGGAATCATCATCATCATCGTTACAGCCTTTCACAAGTCCACTGCTGTACATAGGCCTCCCCCAAGTAATGCCACAAAGCACGGTCCTGAGCCACCTGCATCCATCGACTTCCTACATGTCTTACCAGGTCGTCACTCCATCTAGTGGGGGGTCGCCCTACACTACGCCTACCGGTACGAGGCTGCCACTCGAGAACCTTTCTTCCCCATCGGTTATCGGTTCTTCGAGCTATATAGCCGGCCTATTGCCACTTCAGCTTACTAATCCGTTGGGCTATGTCGGTCACTCTGGTTTCACTGCGGATATCCTCATTTCTGAGTCTATCATGCAGTGAAACTCCGAGCATAGCCCTCTCCATAGCTCGCTGAGCGACCTTGAGCGTCCTCATACGGCCAGCGGTGAAGGACCACGTCTCTGATCCGTAAGTCATCACTGGCAACACGCACTGGTTGTACACTTTAGTTTTCAGAGATTGAGGTATACGTGATGAGAAGATGTGTCGTAATTTCCCGAACGCTGCCCAGCCGAGTTGAATCCGTCGATTGACCTCTCGGTCGAAGTTGGACTTACCTATTCGGACTATTTGTCCCAGGTAAACGTACTCGTCAACAACTTCGAGCATAGTGCTCCCAACAATTACCGGCATAGGTGTGACATGGACATTAAACATGATCTTTGTTTTGTCCATGTTCATCTTAAGACCTATCCGTTGGGAGACACCATTGAGGTCATTGAGCATAGTGCTAAGGTCCTCCAGCGATTCTGCCATAAGGACTATATCGTCGGCAAATCGAAGGTGAGTGATGTACTCGCCATTGATGTTAATACCGTATCCTTTCCAGTCCAGTAGCTTGAAAATGTCTTCCAAAGCAGCGGGGAAGAGTTTCGGGGATATAACGTCACCCTGTCTTACACCTCTCTGCAGTTGGATAAGTTTCGAGCTCTGGTTCTGTACTCGGATAGCCATCGTAGCCCTACTGTACAAACACTTCAGCACTTCAATATACCGACAGTCAACTAGGCACCGCTGAAGAGACTGTAGCACCGCCCAAATTTCGACGGAATCAAAGGCTTTCTCATAGTCCACATACGCCAGGCAAAGTGGCAGATTGTACTCTTCGGACTTCAGTACAATTTGCCGAAGGGTATGTATGTGGTCTATGGTACTGAAGCCTTTTCGGAAACCGGCTTGTTCGGGAGGCTGGAAGTCGTCGAGTCTGCGTGCGAGACGATTCGTAATGACTCTCGAAAACAGCACGTAGACGCGGCTCAGAAGGGAAATCGGTCTGTAGTTCTTCAAGAGAGCGTTGTCGCCTTTCTCAAAGAACAAGACCACCGCGCTTCTGCTCCACGCCTCCGTACTAATGCCACCATGGAGGACGGAATTGAAGAGCTTCTGAAGGACTTCAAGTACCGGTGTTTCACCCGCTTTCAGACGCTCCGCTGTAATTCCATCCTCGCCCGGGGCCTTGCCGTTTTTAAGGTGATGGAGAGCCATTCTAATTTCGCTCAGACTGACGTCCGGGATATCATCGGAATAGTGTCGCATAAGACTTGTTCTTGGATCGTTACTCACACTTGCGTGTGGCTCCAACGATGATGTGTACAGCTGCCCGTAGAACCCCTCAATCTCACTCAGAATCTCAGGTGTCCCGGAAACGATGTTGCCACACTCAGTCTTTAGCCTTGACATTTGGCTCCTTCTAGCAGAAAGATCTCTGGAAAAGACTTTGGAGCCCTGGTTCCGCTCGATCGCTTCTTTAATACGAGCAGTATTAAAGTTGCGTAAGTCTCGCCGCATGCATTTGGAGATCTGTCTGTTCAGCTGCCTGTATGCTGTCAAATCTGTTGACGATTGCAGCCTCATCTCCCATCTAACAGCCATGAGATTAAGAGTGTGATCGGAGAGTTTTTGTGTTCTTCTGCGGCGGGTCTTGCAGAACTTAGCTTCGACCGCATGGACAGTTTCCACGAGCTTGTCATTCATATCGTCCACTGCATTGCAATCCTCTAGGCACTGAAAGCGGTTTTGTAACTCGAGCTGAAAGGTTTCGGGATTCTGGATTAGAGCACGAGGGGGACGGAGCGTTGACTTCATTAGACGAAACCTCTCCAACTTAACTTTTAGGTTCAGTGTGCCTCTAACCATTCGGTGATCGCTGCCAGTTTTCACCCTTGCGATCACTGAGACATCACTGAACAGTTGGCGTCTGGTCGTCATAATGAAGTCAATCTCATTTTTTGTCGAACCGTCGGGGCTCGACCAGGTCCACCTTCCTGTGGGGCTGCTTCTGGAAGAAAGAGTTCATCATAAAGAGTCCCTCTTTCTCCATAAAGTCGGCCAGCTGCTAGCCCCTTCGGTTCCGTTGCCCTACTCCAAATTTCCCCACCTTCAGCTTACCGCTTTCTCTTGTGCCCAGTTTTGCGTTGAAGTCTCCCATCAACACCGTGTAGTGGGTTTTGGAGGAATGCATGGCTCTGGAAATATCCTCATACATTTCCTCCACCTCCTCATCGGGATGTGCCGAGGTTGGTGCGTAAACCTGTATGACCTTCAGCGAATACCGTTTGGTGATTCTGAGTATCAGGTACGCGACCCTCGTCGACACACTCCCAATCTTTACAACGTTGTTGACGAGAGACTTGTGGACGATAAATCCGACACCTCCTTGGGACAGATGGTCGCCCTCCCGGTGGTAGAACAAGTTACCGGACTCGAGGATTGCCGTATCCTCCCCCTCTCTTCGGACCTCGGATAATCCAATAATATGCCAGCGCAACTTGTCTACCTCTTCTTCCAGCTCCAGTAATCTTCTCGTCAGTCCTCAGGGTGCGTGCGTTATATGTTGCCAGGTCGAGTCGTCGTAGGTGGCAACCGAACCTCCACCGGAGATTCTTAGCACCCCCTGCCCCGCCGTTACCATGGTCGCCACCGTATCCAGGAATAGCGGGGCCGCCGGGGACTGGGGGCCGTTTTTTTGCGTCATTATTCATGGGGGGATATTTTCCATAGTTGCCACGCTTGGCGAGCGGGTTGGCAACCGCAGTTTTTTATTATAACACAGTTGTTATCAGGAAGATGCTGCTGCCCATCTCCTGCCTGTCTTCCTCTGTCGCCTCTTACGACACCCACGGGAAGATATGGGGTAGTGGATATTCTTAACCGCCACTACACGGCATGTAATAGTGAAGTAAAAATGTGATTGTTGTCTTCCATTGTTATATGATATATTTATCTTTTTTTTTTAGGATAGGGTGACAAACGAGCACACAGTCTACCTGATGGTAAGTGGTTGCTGCAGCCCATAGAGATCTACATTTATCCTCGATTACAAATCAAAATGCAGATGCGTTGTCACCCGTGAGGACTAAGATGGAATGCCACGTTTCCAGTAAAAAGGGTCTCCGGTTTTACACTCACCATACGAAACACAGCAGCTTTAAGCTACTATTTCACGCTGGTATTCTGTTAGAGCGTGGTCCTTCCCCGGTCGAGCCAACCCATTCGTGCCACAACTATACTATTAATATAACTGCAGCATGGCTCTACCACGTATAAAAATTAAAAAAAAAATCTTTTTTTTGCGCGTACCCACGGAGTGTATTTTTAAGGAATGATTTTTTACTGTATTTTAGTTACACGTTTTGTTTATTTGTTCTTTTTAACAATTATTGGCTTATAATTAGGGATATGCAAGTTGGATTAGAAATAGGAATGGGGTGTATGAATCAGGTTTATTATTAACACAAAAACCAAAAAGTTTTATTAGTTTTTCTTTTATTTTTTAAATATTTTACTAGGTCTCAGTATTCCCTAGGCATACCAACATCTTATTACTCGTGTTAAACGCGGTTTGTTGTAGCAATGTGACTTATCCGTGGTGATCGCGTCCCGTTTTTCGTATTCCTCGTGAGGCTGAATTTTACAAGGCTTAAGTTCAGCCTCACGAGGAATACCGTTCTTATCTGTTGACTGGGACACTCCAGTGTCAGCTCGTTGCTAATATTTCTCCAGATCTAGAAGTCACCTGTGCGAAGCAGGGCGTGTCACTAGTTGCTAATATTTTGCTATTAAATTACCAATGAGTGTAACGCTCATTACAAAAAGATTACAGAACAAATCATGAAATAAATTACAACATAACGTATTTTTAATCCTTATTGCTTGCAGTGAAGATCATAGTAAAATGTCGACTAAGTCGTGGTGTAATAGTCAGATGAACGTCTCTATATTTTCTTAATTTTGCAGGAGAAGCATTTTATTGTAAACGCTTACCTAGACACAAGATATATATATATATATATATATATATATATATATATATATATATATATATCCCGTATTTTGGGAGAATTTTACTTACTTATATAAGTATATATTAATTAGGCTGACATACGCCATTGTGGCCTTTGATTATTTTAAACCTTTGTTATTATTGTACTTAGATACGTCATTCGTAAAGTTAGGTCTTTTTAAGCAAGTGATGAACTGATTAAATAAAAATAAATAGGTAATCAATCAAACCTGACATAACTTTAATTTACTTCTGTAAACTTAAAAGTACAATTTTATTGAATAAAACTAAATTTACGGATTTTATCCCGTTTATTTCACTACTTTTACTTATTTTTAATTCCCGACGTTTCGGGTGCTTTACAGCAACCATGGTCACGGGGGGGGGGGGAGACTGAGATGTTTGACGTCCCAATGTCATAGTTAGTCCAGCTACCTTCAGTTTTTGAATATTAATTTTTAATATTAATTTTTAACACATAATATGATCTCTTATGAACTGTCTAGTATCTTCCGATTTTTATTTTGAGGTGTGTGTTTGCCCCGCATATCGGCTTCTACAACTTTCAAAAAACTGACTGCAACGAATGTTAGTTGCAGTCAGTTTTTTGAACCGAAACCGTACAAATGTTTCTGAGATACTCTAAGTTGCTAAAAATAATATTTGACATACTTTTAACAGATTCAACCCCAGCAATATCAGTTGTATTATTTTCTATGTTGACGTATCAAGAGTTTCTCTATTATCAGAATGAAGAACATTTTGGGCCATAACATCATTTATTTGAACATTGTTTCCTGTTTCTGAAGTCGATAAGTCACTTGATGAAAAGATGCATTCACCTGGTGCGGGCACACCATCATTGCTCGAATGTGATAAATACAAATCCTCATTTAAACTAATTAGAGACACATTTTCTAAAGTTGACAATAATTTGCTAGCTGACGGTCCAGGTTCACAAAAATCAGAGAGTGGCACATTTTTAAAAGTTGTCGTTAAATCAGTAGAGGATGTTTTAGGACAAGGGTTTAAGTAATTCTTAATTTCTTTAATGTTAGCATTGAATATAGTCTCGTTTAAATGAAACGCTTTCTGAAAAAAAAAACTAAATTGTTTACATATAAAATAAATAATGTCACATCTGGAGGGTATCTTTAATTATTAACCCTAATGAAAAAATGTGCTTTTTGTACTATAAAATTAATATCAAGTGTCTGTCTGAAGTATTGAAATAATTGGCTTCTCTTAATCTGAGAGTATTATTTGCATGTTATTACGACGAAACTACCGTTTTTAAAAATTTGTTTGTCTGTTTGTGTGTCTGTCTATCCAGGCTATTCTTCAGAATGGCTGAACCAACTGTAAAGAAACTTTACGAACTAATAATGAGCAACGCTGGAGCGGCTCACTGGTAGCAAATGAATTACTATTTTGTGACAAGCTCTACTCAACGCTGCTGATGTGTTTTGTATGGTGAGCGTAGAGAATCGGAGACCCATTTTACTGGAAACGAGGCATTCCATCTTAGTCCTCAAGGGCCACAACCTATCTGCATTTTGATATGTAATCGAGGATAGATGTAGATGTTTATGGACCACAGCAAGCACTTACCATCAGATGGACTGTGTGTTCGTTTATTACTCTTAACTTATTTAAAAAAAAAACTCGTTACGCTAGGAGTAAAAGACACAGATCGACAAAGTTACAAGGTATCTGATGCTGTGATAGTTAATACGCAAAATCTCATATAAAAAATACAAGCTGACAGCTTGGTATTGGTAGCACAGTGCTTTTAGACGTTTGCCTGAGGCACTGCAGATCGAGGGTTCGAAACCCACACCGTACAAATATTTGTATGGTCTATACTCCTAAATGTACGCCTCAATATGTTCAGCAGTGAACTTTTGATGGCATGTAATGATTTCATAATGATGATAAATTATTACAAATTCTCCTTTTAAAATCTTAATATATATAAATTACGTGTCACGTTGTTTGTCCGCGATGAACTCCTAAACTACTTAACCGATTTTAATCAAATTTGCACACCGTGTTCAGTTTGGCCGAACATGAGAGATAGGTTAGTTATTTTGCCCATGAGTGACCCACAATATTTTTTTTGTGAATTTAAGGATTTTTAATAGGACATGACAAAAGGCTTAGAGAATATAACACTGTGGTTATAATATAGTCTTTGACAAAATGTCATCGAAAAGGGCAGAATAACGTCTGCCTGGCTGGCTAGTATAATATAATAATTATACATAGAAAAGCTTTGGGTTTTGCATAAAGCGCATAAATACAAAGAAATATTTAATAGTTCGTTCATAGCGGCACCCAAATACGTTTCCAGATTGCGTTGAAACGAACGCAAATAGATCTATGGGTAAAATATTTATTAACTGGCGTAAATGTCAACGCCGTACGCTTAATCCCTTTTATGGGCTTTCTAGTAATAATTTAACCAGCTTCATTTAATAATTTTAAACATTGTGGCGAGTTGACATTAATATTAATATTAGCTATTTACGAATTACACGTGTATTTATAGTTAACATGCTTTTATTTAGGCATAAAAATATTTTAACAAATATTAAATATGGTTGTCAACTGTTAGACTATATTTTAAAGCACACAAATCTACCATGTACTTACCATATCGCAGAGATTAGGTAATTGATTTAACTATTTTATATACGTTTCAACCAGGTGATATTGTAAGTTGGTTTAAGTTTTTTTTTTTATAGAATAAGGGTGACAAATGAGCCCATAGTACACTGAATATGAAGTTTCTTTGATTATACACTTGTCAACACGTATATAATCAAAGGTAAGTGGATGCTCTTTATTACATCTACCCTCTATTAGCAACCAAAATGCAGATAAGTAGCTATGCCTGAGGGCTACGATGGAATGCCCGGTTAACAGTAAAAAGGGTCTCCGGTTCTCTATACTTAGCATTAAGCTGCTATTTGACGCTGGTATTCTGTGAGAGCGTGGTACCCCGGACCCCATTCGTGCCGCAGACATAATATTTAAAAAATAAAAAACGTTGCCACCACATCAGGATTTTCTCCCGTATTTTGGGGGAATTTTACTTATATAAATAGTACAAGGCCAAATATCAATACCAGGATTATTTGTAAGCAATACAAATACATGCTCCTTACGGGATTCAAACCCGCGGTCCTCCACGCCGCAACTCATTGCTAAGTCATTGCGCCACGAAACAAGAAAAATTCTCAGAATCTTTTTATAAAAAAAAAATTGAAGTGAGTTTGTTGATGGCAGTCGAAATTGCTACACATCTCAACTTTTTATCACTATGCTTGTAGGTTCGTATGACAATAACGTTTTTGTGTCTGGTATAATGAGAATAATAAATACGAATATATTCCAAACAAATTTCGTTCGATGCGTAAATTCATTACGTCCACCTGTTCAAGTTTTCATTAAACTGGATACGACAGTTTTTTTTACATTTAAAATAACTCTAAATGCAAGTTTGAAGGCTCAGTAGCACACTGTGTGTTTAAAGCCAGTATGGAAATATAAAATAAATTTTCGAGTCTAGATGATTGTCGAGTAACAATAATGTCCTCGAAACCAAATTTTAGTTATGATGCCAGAATCAACGGAGACTAGCTATCTGCGTGACAGGATTACGAGTATAAGGCACGAGTGTGTGCGCACGATAGCTGTACGCTTTCTATTCTATTCCCTCACTTTCATAGTCAGTTAAGACGGAAATCTGACACGACCGGAGAGGGATCGGGCGCAGGACCAATGGCTTAAGCGTTTTTACCCCCGAGACACGGGGGTGAAACGATGCCAATTTCTTGACTCCGGGCTGCTACTTATAACTTTTTCATGATTTTTATCCGGCCGATCCGAATCCGAGACCTCATGATCAGCAGTCGCACTTCCGATTTACGACCTACCTCGTCAGTCATGGCTCATGGCTATCTTATCTACGAGTGATGTAATTATGTCAAAAACAGTTTTCTCTATTTCATGTAACGTTTATTAGAATCATGATTTTTCTCAAAACCCAGTTATTTACTAATTTACGAGTAGTGGCGGCGTCAGAGAATTACCCCATACAATGTGATAAGAGACGACAGCGGGATATGGAACAGGGGATGGGCAGCAGCACCTTCGTTGTAATAATTCCTAATAATAAAAACTGCAGTTATCAACCCGCCTGACAAGTATGAAAATTATGGCACATACCTGTGAGGCAATACATTGGGGAAGCCAATGTTCAACGGTCTTTTAGTAGCGGTTTGGCTGTGATGCATAATGTTGATAATGACTTGGTGGAAATTGTAATCAAGCACTGGCTTATAATAGATATGCGAATCATTAACTTAATATTAATTTTATAATTTATAACATAAAGTAACAAACAAGGTAGTTTAGTTAGCAGTCCATCTGACGCCTACACTCACCTGCAACACGGGTTAAAAATTGAATAATTGAGATTACAATTTAAAAATTTAGTAGCAAAGGATGAATTTTGTCAAGTAAACTTCGATAATTATTTTAATTTCAAATGTCTCATAACGTTTTTTAATTATTTTATTCTTGAGGGCTATGAACACTTAACAGGTGATTTTGACATTAAAATATACCTAATACATAACGTTTTATAGACCACCATATTGAGCCGTCCGCCATATTGGACTTTCAAAGCGGACGGTTCAAGATGACGGTGTAGTTATTTTCTATCATAGATGTAGTATAGTATAGTATAGATTTTGATTTTTGATTGAGTGATTAAGGCGAAATTAAAATGTACGTGTAATGTGCATGTGTGGGTGACAAATAGTGTTGCACCATGCATTGCCTGCCTCAACTTCAATTACATATATATATATATATATTAGATACCGATTGCTATATATTTGTGTCTTTTGATTTGGCGCAAATGATGTAAGTGAATATTTTTACCCACCTATGGCGAAGCAAAAAGGATGGTTACAAAATTAGAAGGCTATATGTGTGTGTTCATCTGTTCCCTTAGATCTTCTAAACTACTCATTTTAAAAGCATTGTGCCCTTTCGTGGTTTTAAAGCTGTATGAAATCACACAAAAATAAACATGGCGGCTTGTTGCGAACATAGAATGAAACATGATATACTTAAGATATTAAGAAAATTATAACAAAGTAAAACTAAAACTAAAAACTTAAATTACCATAGAGTCCTGCTCCCCGTGGTATCGTTCCAACAACGCTGCGTTTCCTCATTGAATGACTATACAAATTGAGTAAATATTGAAATATCTTGTCTGGGTAATTATTTCTTATATTTACGCGAACACTACACATTTAAATTATACTAATTTTTAACGGATTATATCGCGTATATTAACTATTTTATGTGCCCGACGTTTCGGCCTTTTTACAGCACCCATGGTCACGGGGGGGGGGGGTTGAGATGTTCAACGTCCAGATGTCATAATTAACCGCGGTCACCATAGATTAGGATTATTAATTTTTGTACCGATCTATGCAGTATGAACTTATAGTATCTTGAAGTCTTGCAGTTGTATGCTTGGGTTGGGATTTAATTTTATTAACTATATGATCCCAAGCAGATGGTAGCAGCCATTCTCCATCTTCTCTTTTGAAATTAGGATGTGTTTTGATTTCAATAGCCTCGCGAATCATCCTTGGAAGAAATTGGTGTTCTTTAACGAGAATTCGGGGTCTATCAAATCTGATGTAGTAACGGGGACGATCCTGTACGTGTTCACAGACTGCAGACTTCCCGGAGCATCGATTCTTCACATCAGCTATATGTTCTTTAATGCGGGTTTTAATTGATCTTTTAGTTTGTCCTATGTAGGAGAGACCACATTTACAATCAAACTTGTACACCCCTACATCTTGCAGAGGGACATTACACTTGACTGATGGTAACAACTGACCAATCTTCTTCGGCGGCTCGAAGTATGTTTTAATGAAAGTGCGCTTCAAGACGTAGCCAATCTTGTCAGTGACTACTCTGACATATGGCAGTACAGCAGGTACACGCTCGAATGTGTCCGGCTTCACCCGTTCACTGTGAACTGTGACAAAGGCACGGGACCCGAAGCTTGTTGTCATGCAAAATTTTATTGACGTTTTGGAGCTCGGCAGCCAGATGTTAACTATCACAGATCTCTCGTGATCTCGGACATAAAGATATTCTCACGTTAGCTAACTGTGAAGGATTTTGGTGAGAATTACCGTTTGTGTATCTATATGTATGGGCGTTTTTTCTATACACAGATATTATCAAGATTCCAAATTACTAACACATCTAGAAAAGCTAAAGAATTGTTTTGCCTCTAACTCCATTTTGAAATGAATTTTAGAATTTATAGAGTTAAGATGGCCTAAAAATACAGTTACTTTATCTAAAGGTAGAATTGTGAAAGTGACGTCTTCTTCCCACTTGTAGAATCTTGGCTTTAAGGGAGAAGTAAGCAGGGCTTTCTTCTCAAAGTCTTCCACGAATATGTCGGCGACTATTGGAGATACAAGTGAGCCCATCGCCACACCATCTAATTGCTTGTAGAATACCCCTCCTTTCACAATAGCTAGCAAGATGTAAGGTAGTGTCTGAGTAATACTGCTCATTCTACGGGCATGTTGTTTACTTCCAGCCTTCTAGTTACAATTGAGATGCAGTCTTCAACAGGTAAGCATGTAAACAATGACTGCACATCAAAACTGACATGCATCAGTTTCATTGACATACATCTGCCAGATGTAGGTGTTTAATAACACTGACAAAATGGTAGGAATCCTTTATGTGTGCTCTTGTATCTAAGTGTTGATCTTTTATCCAATCTTTGAGCCAATTTGTAAGTCGGTGAATCGATTTGGCTCACTATGGGACGTAGTGGAGCATTGGGTTTGTGTATTTTTGGTAACACATAAAACTTTGGTGATTTGGCACACGTAGGTAATATCGATTTTACGTCCAGATTTAATTTTGCGGAGTATTTTTTATGAGGTTTTTATGAGACTTCAAGATACTATAAGTTCACAGTGCCACAGAATAAATAATAGACATAGACATAGATCGGAGCAAAAATAATAATTATAATCTATGGTAACCGCGGTTAACTATGACATCTTGAAGTTTAACATCTCAGTTCCCCCCCCCCCCCGTGACCATCGGTGCTGTAAAGTGCTTGAATCGTCAGGTATATAAAAAAGGATATAATACGTAAAAAACTAATTTTATTTAAATATTGTCTGGGCATCGAATAAAAGGTGTAATTCAGAATATTCCGAAAATACATAATATAAAAAATGCTAGCTATATTAGTATAAATTAGTCAACGTATTTTTATTAAACTGAAGTACCCAAGGAACGTGTCGCGAAATTTACCTTTGTACCTAAACCAAGAATACAATTTGTAACTTGATATTGACACAAGTATGTAATTCTAAGAAAAAACTAATGATCAATCTCTCGACAACCTTTTATATCACATACCTAGGTGGATTGAAAAGTACTCGGCCTAACACAGATCCATTCAAATCTAAAAATCAAATCTACCCACATTATTTAGTTCAGTTCAGACTAGTTCATTGTGTGAAGTTCGAAACGTGTGCGATAATTAGTTGTGATTTTATATATTTATTAACAAAGTAATCGGACATAATTTCCGCGAATGGAGCAAATCGAGCAGCGTGCCGTCATTAAGTACCTCCATAAGAAGGGGCTATCATCAAAAACCATCCATGATGACATGGTCAGTACATTAGGCGATTGTGCTCTGTCATATTCATCCGTCAAAAAATGGATAGCAGAATTTAAGCGTGGTAGAGAGAGTGTGAAAGATGAACCCCGCTCTGGAAGGCCTTCGACGTCAACTACTGACAAAAATATTAAAAAAGTACTTGATTTAATAATGGGAGACCGCAGATTAAAAATTAGAGAGATAGCCGAGATTATAGGCATCTCTTATGAACGAACTCAAAACATCATTGTCAACGAGTTGGGTTTCCACAAGGTGTCTGCGAGGTGGGTTCCGCGACTGCTTTCAGTTGAACAAAAAAGGACGCGATTGACTATTTCACGCGACTGTTTGGAGTTATTTGAAGCCGATGCAGATGATCTTTTGAATCGTTTTGTTACTATGGACGAAATATGGGTTCATTACTGTACACCGGAAACAAAACAACAATCAAAACAGTGGAGAAGACCTGGTTCACCACCCCCTAAAAAGGCTAAGTCGATTTTGTCGGCAAATAAGGTGATGGCTTCAGTATTCTGGGACTCGAAAGGTGTGATTATGATTGATTATCTTGAAAGGGGTCAGACTATAAACTCTGATTACTACTGCACCTTACTACGTCGTTTACGAGAGGAAATAAAAGAAAAACGTCGAGGAATGCTCAGAAGAAAAGTCCTGTTTCATCAAGATAACGCCCGTGTTCACACGTCAGTACAGTCAATGGCTGAAATTCACAACTGTGGCTTTGAACTGTTACATCCGCCGTATTCACCTGATCTGGCACCATCAGACTTCTTTCTGTTCCCTAACCTAAAAAAGCACTTGGGAGGTCAAAGATTTTCGACAAACGACGAGGTCAAAGCAGCTGTAGACGCATATTTTGACTCTAAGGAAGAATCATTTTTTTTCAACGGTCTAAATGCTTGGAAGGGGAGGTGGCAAAAGTGTATTGAACTTGATGGTGATTATGTAGAAAAATAAAAATATAACTGATTTAGTATGTGTTTATTTTCTTGGTTAGGCCGAGTACTTTTCAATCCACCCTCGTAAATTGTGTAATGTAATAAATTGAAGGGTTAGATTTAATTTATAACTTATTTTCTTCTTTTTAGAGGTTTTCAATAAAAGTTTGTTTTTAAATATTTTTAACTAATAATTTATTTCTCTATACCACGAAAATTTCTTGAGTATTTTAGTGAAGTCATTTTTCATGCTGGTAATTAATTATTGCCAACTGTGACGATAAGTTCATATATTTATATTCTGTTCATAGCATCTGTAAGAAATATAGAAATAATTGTGTTAATGCGTTGTTAATAGTGTTGGATGAAGGAGGAATTCTGTCCTTACCGAGACAAATGTTGTATTAATGAATGCGTTGCTTACTGGAACGATTACAGATTGAATAAGATTCAGAGTTAACAAATTAAATTATTAAAAATTATTTATTATCATAATTCATAACAATAGATCTTGTGGATATTAGAGTAATTATGCAATTCTTTAAGATTTTATTTCTCTGTGCTTATTGTTTAATATTTATGATTATTTAATATTTTTTATAATTGGCATTAATTTGAAACGTCTTCAGAAAATATAAAAAAGTTTTGGTTAAGTGAACGCAATATTTGAAAAATTTCCTTTTATTGAAAGCGATAATTTGTTTAACTAGGAGGTGTCGTGATATTTTTTCTTCTTCGTCAGCCCGTAGGAGTTGGCAGCTGAACATCAGCCTCTCTTTATGCACCATATATCTATGTAGGAATGTAATGGCAGCTTGTAGTTATGACGACAATACAAATAAATAATTTCATGACGATAAAATAGTTCTATCTAGGAATATCATCACATCTCATGATCTATGCGTGTAGCTTTATTTTTTTTACTTTAATATTATTCTTAGTTATGAAACAAATAAATATTTTTGACACTACCTTTCATACCATTTTCTTAAAAATAAGTAACGGAGAAATAGTCCAAAATTTAGTCTCATTGAAAAGGTTGGGAAGCGATACATGAGGTAAAAGCCATATCATTTGTATTTGCAAAATGAAAATTGTAATAAATCTTACTGAAGTTAGTATTGCTACTACCACTAGACTAGTTTAGTTTTTGCCTGATTAGTAAACTTTGTAATCATCATAATAACGAAGAATTAAGAACATAATATTTCTAAGCTAGTTATGTAGCTAGTTATTAATATGTGTATCAAAGTATGTATATACTGAAGCTTGGAATCAATAAAAATTCCGAGAAATACGGTTGAACTTTCGCAACATTTAAATATTTCCACTTCGGCTAACCACTTTAATAGATAAACTATTACGCTTATTATTATGGTTCGACATTAAAATTTTATATTTTTATGATTATAGAATTTGGGCCTATTCTATGGAAATACTTCCTGGATTTTCCGTAATCTCCATACAGATTAAAGATCGGAGTATTTTTGCGTTTAATGTAATTAAGAGATGGTTTTAAAAGTATTTAAAATATTTGCTCAAATATTTAATCATGTCCAACGCCTCCTTTCATCATTACCTACGTAGTTATCTGTCATTAAAGGTTAGTATTCATTTAAAAAGAAATTGAGTTTCTCATCAAAAATACAAAGTTTTTTGAAGAACACTTTACATAATATATTTTTAAATAAATGTCACAACTTTTTAGTTTTATAATTTTTACCATTAGTTCTATCCAAAATTAAAATGGGTTATAAAAAAGAAAAGGTGATTTGATTTAATAAGCAGCCTCTGTTTTTTCTTACTCTGTATCTACCAGCGTCCAGTGGCCAGCACGCTTGTGACGTTTAATTTTGTCTGAAAATGATTGATAACTTTGCCTGTTCATTTTCATACTTTTGTGCACATTCAGTATGGGCCTAGTTGGATGCTCCACGGTTTATTACATACGTCATAACATGATATAGCACTGCGGCATTTCCGAAAACTTACAAGAAAAAATAAATGTAAAATATATTTGTGAAGAAACAATTTGTAGAGCACAATTTTGATGCATCTCATAAACATTATAGAAATCAATTACAAAATTTTCAAATTAAATGTTAATTTGCTTTCTCAAAAATATCAACTGAGACGTTCCTTTAAAATTCATAATGCTGTCTTATACGTATTTAATAGACTCATTTTACATGTTTTCAAAAAAGTTAGTAAAGTTATAGCCTATATACTTCGCACTGCTGGGCACAGGTGTTTTTCTTCACCGCCGAGCACGTGGTATATCAGCACTTAAAATTGCAATTAACAACTTCATTGGTGCCGGCGGGGATCGAACCCGGGTTACTCGCGTTCTGTTATATTTACAGCGAGCGTTAATCGTCTGAGCTACCACGGCATGCTTTCATGCGTTCAATTAATATTAGATATGTCTTAGTCTCTCGAATTCAATTGAAAATACCAAATGATCCACAAACCTAACAATGTTGCAATCACGTATGCACGGGGTCTTGTATTTTATTATCATCATTACAGGCTGTGAAAAGTCCACTTCTGAACCTTAGCTTTCTCCTTGCATTGTCACGGCCGAGTCCTGATCTACCTGCATTCATCAACAAATTCTTTAATTATGTATCCTAATAGTTTTTTTTTAAATATTAATACGTGTGATAATGGAGCTTGTTACGAAAAAAATTAAATGTTGTGAGTTCATAAAATTATAATATTGTTATGCATAAAATAATATATTGCAATCGAAGGTTTGGTCACAAACTAAGGTTTGCTTGCAATAACAATGCATGCGTGAAAATAATAGATCAAAGTGTTTACATTACGGAATGGAAATATGAATGTTTTAGTTTCTAATTATTAGAATTTTCGTAAAATTTCTGTTTTAACTCAAAAACCCTCTTTGACGCAACGGTTTTATCATCTGCCCCTCACTAACATTAAGCTAAGAACAGCTTGTTTATTTTCAATAGATTTGGTAGAATATGAATAAATAAAACAAAATATTTAAAGAGTGAACACTTATATTACCAATTGTAGGTATGTCATGCGGGCACATGTCAGTTACACTGCCTATAATCGACAACGCTGAAGTGTTTAATACGTCAACGGAGCCAATATTGAGCTAACGAGTGAATATACGGGTTTGTATGTCCGATGTCGCATTACAATCTGTCACGCTTGTCACAGAGAAGAAAATTATTTGTATAGAATGTTCATAATAATTAACATTGCAAGGGATTTTTTGAAATTGTTATTAAATTGCGCATTATCAATATATAATTACCCCGTCCTGGAGTTTAGATCTTTTTCAAGAGATTTATACCCTCTCCGAAGTGGGGGTAGGTATTCATTAGTGGGATGTAAATAAGAGCTTACATAATATTTACTTTTACTTTTTTACTTCATGGAGTTATTATATAATATACACGTACATAAGGGACTATAACCGAAGGTATGTCGGAGAATCATAATGTGGGTAAGTCGTAGACATGATTCATTTGTTGCTGTTAGGACTAATTTTCTAAATTTCATTAATATTAAGCAGAGGAGCCTGCTTACAGACTAACAAGACTATGGAGACCAATAAATGGCATATCCACCAAAATATGTCTAACTACAAAACCTAAATCCCTCAGTGTGAGTTGCCAATGATGAATGATGTATCTGAGACAGGGTCTTTCACTGCTGGCCGTTATAATAGCTTGAAGTCGCGCAGCGGGCTATCGAGAGGGCTGCGCTTAGTTTTTCTCTTCGTGATGATATCCGCAGCTGGACTAGATGAGAGTTTCAGGTGTAGGACTCGTTTTCTGCCGAGGAGTCTGTATTGGTAGGTATTACCCTTTTACTTATGTCGCCAGGCAGCATTAAGAACATTTTTGTGTTCCGCTCTGAATGGTAAAGGGAGCGAATATATCTGGTTGTTTCCATCTTAGGCCCCAGAGGTGACAACACATCTGGAGTTTAAATCACTCCGAGCAAGCTCAAAAAATTGGCGTTAAAAGCGATTCACGGCATAATCAAATGGCAGGTTCAAACTCACGATTTGAACGCTGCCTGCTTTTTCTTTTTCTCTCAGTACTTACTCACGGTTGCCTTTTCACGTAGTTCATGAAAAGAAAAGCTCATAAACATGTATTAAAAACCTGACCTTATTAGGAATAGTAAATGCAAGGCGTTTATGACCTGTTCATTACCATACAACTATGAACTACATGTCAATACGATATGTGAAGCCAACGTCGGTTCTTCATGTTGCTGCTTGCCGTGAGAAAGTCAACAATGTGGACGGCGCCTTATTTGAACGTACCTGTAACTAAAGCTTAATTTTCATTAAGCAATGCACCTTTTTAAAACCCTGTAATAATACACGTATTGTCAAAATATGTGAACTATTTTGAGTACACTAGGTACTAAACATAGGCATTGAGTGACTCATGAGAAATATTTGCTATAGTTGCCGCGAAAGGAAGGTGGTTCATAATTACAGTTTTTATTATTTTGATTTTTTATCAGAAAGATGCTTTTCCCTCCATCCCCTGTCCATTCGCTCTGTCGCCTCTTACGGTACTAAGGGTTTTTTGGGGTGCGTTGTGCGTGTATTTGTCTTAATATATGAAAATAAACGGATTCTTTAATTAAACTTATCCATTAATTTTCAAAATCAATTTATTTATTCAAGCTTACTTTTCACATCGTGTGATTCAAGTGATTTTGCCTATAAGACAATCTTATTATGCTTAGTAATCTGATTTGTTATTAATGTTTTAATGAATAAAGAAACAGTCTCAGCTAACATCAAACGAACGCATAGTTCATGGAATTGCGCAGCAGTAAAATAAAATTTCAGAACAGCTGCAATTACCCATTCGTTTTAAATAATAAAACACTTTAGAAGTAGTAACAAATGTATCAGCACTTTAAATATTACAAAAAGTAACACGAAGTATACCGGGAATTAAATGAAAATCTTAAGCAGTAAATTGGTCGCCGTTAAAGAGATTAAAAGAGAATGTAGCGTGAGATTGAATGGCGAATTCATTTGCGTCATCTCTCGCTTTGGGTAATTTATATCGACTTTGACGTTTCTGCCTCCATGTGACGTATAAGAAAGCTTGGTGAAAAAAGAACGTTTACGAAAAAATCATTTTAATTTCCGAAGTCTTTATCTAATACATAAAAAAATAATATTTGTTTGTTCGTATTTTATATAACGTTCATCAGGTTGAGGTAGAACTTTGTACTGCTTGCACTTTCGCGAAGGTTATAGGCATAGCTGGCCCAGTAGGTGGCGCAGTTGTTAAATATAAACTATACAAAGCACATGTGTGGCCACACATGGAATACTGTTCCCATCTCTGTTCCGGGGCATCCAAATACCTGCTCCTTCCACTTGACCGCATCCAGCGCACAGGCTCAAACCGTTTACAACCAAGTCCGCTCAGATCGGCTCGATTCCTCGGCGCTGCGAAGAGATATTGCTTCTTTTTGTATTTTCTATTGCATCTAACTATGGGCAGCTGTACACATCATCGTTGGAGCCACACGCTAGTGTGAGTAACGATCCAAGAGCAAGTCTTATCCGACACTATTCCGATGATATCCCGGACGTCAGTCTAAGCGAGATTAGAATGGCTCTCCAGCACCTTAAAAACGGCAGGGCCCCAGGCGAGGATGGAATTACAGCGGAGCTTCTGAAAGCGGGTGGAACACCGGTACTTGAAGTCCTTCAGAAGCCCTTCAATTCCGTCCTCCATGGTGGCACTACTCCAGAGGCGTGAAGCAGAAGTGCGGTGGTCTTGTTCTTTAAGAAAGGCGACAACGCTCTCTTGAAGAACTACAGACCGATTTCCCTTCTGAGCCGCGTCTACGTGCTGTTTTCGAGAGTCATTACGAATCGTCTCGCACGCAGACTCGACGACTTCCAGCCTCCCGAACAAGCCGGTTTCCGAAAAGGCTTCAGTACCATAGACCACATACATACCCTGCGGCAGATTGTACAGAAGACTGAAGAGTACAATTTGCCACTTTGCCTGGCGTATGTGGACTATGAGAAAGCCTTTGATTCCGTCGAAATTTGGGCGGTGCTGCAGTCCCTTCAGCGGTGCCAAGTGGACTGTCGGTATATCGAAGTGCTTAAGTGTTTGTACAGTAGGGCTACGATGGCTATCCGAGTACAGAACTAGAGTTCGAAACCTATCCAACTGCAGAGAGGTGTAAGACAGGGTGATGTTATATCCCCGAAACTCTTCACCGCTGCGTTGGAAGACGTTTTCAAGCTACTGGACTGGAAAGGATACGGTATTAACATCAATGGCGAGTACATCACTCACCTTCGATTTGCCGACGATATAGTCCTTATGGCAGAATCGCTGGAGGACTTAAACACTATGCTCAATGACCTCAATAGTGCCTCCCAACGGATAGGTCTTTAGATGAACATGGACAAAACTAAGATCATGTTTAATGTCCATGTCACACCTATGCCGGTAGTTGTTGGGAGCACTATGCTCGAAGTTGTTGACGAGTACGTTTACCTGGGACAAATAGTCCGACTAGGTAAGTCCAACTTCGACCGAGAGGTCAATCGACGGATTCAACTCGGCTGGGCAGCGTTCGGGAAATTACGACTCATCTTCTCGTCAGGTATACCTCAATCTCTGAAAACTAAAGTGTACAACCAGTGCGTGTTGCCAGTGATGACTTACGGATCAGAGACGTGGTCCTTCACTGCTGGCCGTATGAGGACGCTCAAGGTCGCTCAGCGAGCTACGGAGAGGGCTATGCTCGGAGTTTCTCTGCGTGATAGACTCAGAAATGAGGATATCCGCAGTAAAATCAGAGTGACCGACATAGCCCAACGGATTAGTAAGCTGAAGTGGCAATGGGCCGGCCATATAGCTCGAAGAACCGATAACCGATGGGGAAGAAAGGTTCTCGAGTGGCAGCCTCGTACCGGTGGGCGTAGTGTAGGGCGACCCCCCACTAGATGGAGTGACGACCTGGTAAGATATGCAGGAAGTCGATGGATGCAGGTGGCTCAGGACCGTGCTTTGTGGCATTACTTGGGGGAGGCCTATGTTCAGCAGTCGACTCGTGAAGGGCTGTGATGATGATGATGATGATGATTGCATCTACCACAGGTAATCATCATTCTGGGAAGTTGTTCGGATTAATTCCAGCTGCCTAATATTACGAACTCACGATACCGTCCACATCATCTGTTTTGGTTACTTGACGGTCCACCAGCGTACGTTTTACTGAGAGTTGTCTTCCTCGTACGACCCCTCAGTGAAATTGTTTACCACCGGCGATTTTTCCGTACCGATTCGACTTAAGAACCTTCAAGAAATGAGGTTACACTTTTCTAATAGGACTGTTATGCACTTGCAATTTATCTAGTGTTGCAGTTACAATTGTTCATAGGCGGCGGTGATCACTTAGAGTCACGCGAGCCGCATTCTCGTTGTTTTTTTTTTTGTCACCACCTCTTCTATAAATAAGAATTCAGATATCACCCGTGCGAAGCCGGGACAGATCACTAGTACGTAATAAATATTAAGTATTCAGCTTCTGAGAGATCGGTAATTAGGATAGGCTTTATCCCACTCATCTCATGACTAATGGCGGCTGTACACGCTCGACTTGTCGTCTCGCGTGCCTCTCTCACCGCATCGTTGTATCATTTGAAACACGTATGCCCGCTGATATGAACCTAGACGAAACTGTTGCTGCATTTTGCCTTTGTGCTATTAGTTATTATATTTTTTTAAGTAAACTTACTTCACATCAAGGTCAAGATGGCGCACGCAGGAAATAACTTTGGCGCACGCGCTGGAAGTAATTTGTAGCGCACTTGTGTCACTGCTGCTATTGCTTTTCTATGTGAAAATTCGGGCTTGCATCTATTTCACAACATTTTTTGGTTGTTTGAATCATGGAAAGAACATATGGTGCTATCCAAGATATTACAGAGAACACTTTACTTCAGTACGAAATAGTGACTTCAAGTGGACCAGACATTAACTAAAATTGCAACTGTAAACTGTGAAAGAGCCAACATTGATAATGTTAATAATAAATATATATTATATAAATCTATTTCAACCGTGACTAGAATACGAGTTATACAAATGTTGAAAGCCTACCAGTTAAAATGTAAATATTTACTCAAGTCTATTAAGAAGCTCTTTTCAAAAATTTGCATAATTTTCGAGAAAATAGTAAGCAGTTATTTGATGTTTCAACGTGCAAATGCAAGGAATTTACAAATTTAACCTGCCCAACCGATAAAAACGAACCCAAACGAGAACATTCATTTTTGATTGATCAGAGAATTTCTCGCACAATGAGAATAGGCGGAGTCAACGTTACTAATACGAATAAGCTAGATCAGGAAAATTGGTGGGATACATCCTCAACAATTAGTTCTACATCAATTGATTCAGAAACAGACGTTTCTATGTTATCGTTGCCATCCGAGCGGAGTTTTTGACAAGAAGAAGAAAAAATTGTTTTTATCTACCTTAGCAAATACTTGTGACAGATATGGAGTCTCAGACAGGGCAGCTGCAGCAAACGCTTCATAAGTTTTGAATGATATTAGATCAGACGTCAAGGTTATTGACAGACATAAATTACGACGCGAGAAATCGAAAAATCGTCAGAAATTAATAAAAGACTACACTATGACGGAGTTTTCCGCTTTGTATTTTGATGACAAAAAAGACAAAACTTTAAAGATTATAAATAAATGTAACAAATATTAAAGAACAATGACTGTTGAAGAGCACATTTACATGGAACATCTTGTGACAATTTATTTACTGCATATGAAGGGCGGGAGACACTTCGGGATCCAAGTCTTACAATGGTCGGTTGGGAAAAATATTGCAAACTTGTGAACAAATTCCGATTAAAAAATTCCAACCTATCGAGAGTAGAATCACACTCAGAAATGGCCCCAGATTTGACCACAGGTCAAAAGTACTTGCACGAGATCGTCTCTGCGGTACAATCAAATTCTTTCCCAGAAGATCTAATAAACAGGTCTCCAGGTATATAATTTTATGTTCGTTGACTCACACGTGCTAATTGAATCCTACGTTTGTATGTAGTAACGGAGCAACCATCAGAAAATTTGAATGTTCTGGCTACATTTGTCGTAAAAGTTTACGCCCCTATTAAGAACTACTTGGTTCTCGATTAAGAATAAACCATCACGCAAAGATGGAGCTCGACATCTATTTAAGATTATAGTAGCCTGCCAGAATCCTTGTAAGAAAAAGTAATGAAAGAAACAATTAGGGCTAGGCAAGCTGGAACAAGAATAGGAATTGGGTGCATGAATCAGGTTTTTTCTATATTAGTTGTTGTTAGGATGATGCTGCTGCCCATTTCCTGTTTCAGTTTCTCTTCGACGACCCTTTTACGACTTCCTCGAGACGAGACGGAGTTAGTGGATAAGTTTCCCTGCTTTAGCTCGTGATTGACCAATAGAAAATGCTAAAGGCGTTAAGTACACCAATTGTACACTTATTATACAATATGTAACGTAATTAACGCACACCCTCAGACACCCCAATTAGTATATTATGTTATAATCATAATACATACACTGAATTTTTAGTTAAACATTTTTGGGCACTGATTATTTATCAAATTAGTTATACTAATTCCGGAAGAATATTGTGGTCACAGTACAAATCCACGAACGCAAAGACTTTAACCTGCTTGAAATAAAGTTCATTTTTCTTTATTTTTATTGAATGACAGAATTAGTAATAATACAAATAAAACTGCACTCTTAAAAGTCTTATTGCCTTAAGTTACGGTCCATTTCAGTTTGTTTCGACTGTACAGATTTGGTGTGACTGTAATTTACGTAGTTTTAATTATTTTTGGGATAAATTAAAAAAAATTACCTATATCAAAAATGATAGGGATCGATTCAGTAAACGATTCTGAACAAACTACTTTTTCAAAGTGCGTTAATTATGTTACATGTTGTATATATATGTGTGTGCAATAAAGATTTTGAATAAGTAAATAAATAGATATAATGATTTCTTATGTTTACGTGAACACTATACTCGGATTTTATTGCGTTTAATTTATTTTATTATTCATACCCGACGTTTCGGGTGCTTTCCAGCACCCATGGTCACTGGAGACTGAGGTGACTGACGTCCCGATGTCAAAGTTAACCCGGAGTACCTTCAGCTTTTTAACCAAACAAACCAAAGACAATAATTAATTGGGTGCTGGAAAGTACCAGATACGTCGGGTATTAAAAATAAAATAAATAAAACGCGATTAAATCCGTAAAAGTAGTTTTAATCAATAAATAGATATAATATAAAATAGCCCGCTTGAAATCGGTGCAAATTAGTTTAACAAATTAATATGCCTGATAACAATGTATAAGAACACTACACAGTATAAACGCTATGTATGACGCTAAAATATCATTGCTATCAACACATTTGAAACCTGATAATTCTGTGACGAAGTTTATGCCACTATAACAATGTTTTATGTAAAATCAAGCAAATGTCACGTTATTATATTTGTCACCGCGAACGACTTCCAGAAGCTCGTAAACATTTCACAATCGGACGGACGGACATTAACTTGCCGCAACTTTGCAGTATTCAAATGTTTTAGTTTGTTACGAACAACAAAATGTAACACTGGAATAATAAAATAATATGAAACTTCATTTGTTTCACTCAAATTCCAAGAAAATATTATGATTGCTTTGAAAAAAAAACGGCACCTACTGAGAAAAGGGAGCGCCCACATTATAATCCGTTTAGTCCAGAACTAGTGTCGCTAATCACAAGTTGTGTCTCCACACTAGATTTGACAGCTAGCTTTTAGGTGCAATTTCGAATTGTTTTTGCGCTTTGTCTAATTTAAATAAATAATTAAAATATTGCTTTATTATGAGAAATTATTTTGTATTGTAATTATGTATTATATTTTCTGTAAATTTTTAAATTGTAATTATGTATTATATTTTCTGTAAATTTTTAAATTGAAAGGAACGCGAAGGGAAAATGTTATACATAATCAAAGTGATTCAATTCGCTCGTTAATATTTAAATATTTATGTTCATAATTATTTCCACTAATATGTCATTCTCAGTTTTAAAAAGGGAAAATAACGGTTTACAAAGAAATTTGGAAATATGTTTACTTTTTACACATCATTTAATCATTCAAATTAACGGAAAACTCACGGATAACTCTAACTTGACAAGCAATTATTTGCATTTATACTAATGGTCCCGCTTATCTTTTGAATTTAGCCGACATAAAAAGAAAAGGTGTACAATATGACTGTTTGGTCTTCTTTTTGTACATTTGTTACGCGTTATCTTCGCAAATTGTCCTTCAACGACATTTTGACATTTTGATGATTATTTTTAATGATTTCTTATATTTACTTCGAGACTAAGAGAGATAACTTGAGATCGAATTAAACTAATTTTACGGTTAAATATGACATCGGGAAGTCTAAAAGCACCCGAATCTTCGGGAATTAATAATAAGTAAAATAAGTTAAATTGAACGCGCTAAAATCGGTAAAATTAGTTTTATTTCAATTTATTTTAATGGATTAATATTAGAGGCATACCCATATAAATTTGGAGAAAAAACTCCACTTCGTCAAATTGATGACGATTTTTTTAATCTAATAATTTTTCCCCGACAAAACTCAAAATCTCCAGACAAACAGCTTCTCTTCACATCACAGCTGATTTTGATTTAATAAAAGCTGAGTTAGTTATTAAACTTAACTTTGAAGTAAATTTATTGAATTTCAAATCTTTTCTGAATACTAATAAGATGTCCAAATTGTTGACTCAGAAAGTCGTGTGTTAGTGTTTTGTGTGTTTGAGTGTTGTGTAATAGAATTTTATTTTTTTTTTTTTTTGAAGGGTATTGTTAAACCGGGGGTTGGATAACTGTAGTATTTTTTTTTAATTTAAATAAGTAATATACAGCGCGTTGCAGCCCCAGAATAAATAATTGTGTACCTAAATATCGTTTTAAATTTGGAAGAGTTAAATAGTTTAATAAAGTATAATAATACATTGATTAATTC
Organism: Parnassius apollo; assembly: GCA_907164705.1. NCBI lineage: Eukaryota > Metazoa > Arthropoda > Insecta > Lepidoptera > Papilionidae > Parnassius > Parnassius apollo. The sequence goes on along the minus strand of CAJQZP010000885.1, from coordinate 24,785,072 downwards.
GAATGATATAGAACTTTCTAATAAATTCGTCGATACGATGCGCACGCCACCTCCTGTAAGTTAATTGTACTATGTCTATAGTCTTCACGCAAGTGCAAGCAATAAGTTGGCGTAGTTTTACCGCAATATGATTAACGGTATGGCGGCGCATAAAATACGAACAAATGAAGCTTCCAGGCTTCGCGCTGGTGATATCTGGATTTTAACAGCTCCACCTACCGGGTCCAACTATTCTTATAACCTTTGCGGAAGTGCAAGCAATATGTTGACAAAGTTTTACCGTAATCTAATGAAAGGTATGGCAACGCATAAAATACGAACAAAGAAATATTAATTTTTATGTATTAGATTATTATCAGTCTAATAATTGGAAATTTCATGATTATTAAGACATAATTTATGACGATTTTTATGATATAATATATTAATATAATTGTTTTGTTTCTGTGATATTACTATTTACATTGTACTCGTGCATATAAATTATACGTAATAACCATTGCTGCAATTCCATGACCAGACTAGTAGAATCCGCAAAGCATAAGTTACAATTACTATAAGTCAACCGCAAATCCATTCATCACACTTAAAATGTATTAACATCGGCTAACAAATCCCATTAGGGCAGAAGCAGATGCGCTATTCTGTAACCGTATTAACGCAATCATGTCAAATTTGATGTATGGACGCGTGACGTCAACAATACAATTTTCTGAGCCCATTGTTGAGGATCGCCCACTCGCTTGTAATAAGTAACAATAACTTAATGCTTTCCTGTGATTGAAAGACACGTTTCGCAAATAAAACCGGAGAAGTGCTTAGTTAGCGTTACTCACACGAAAAATAGTTTCGAAATATCTATCTAAAGCTAAAAATAGCGTCATCATCTTATTAAATAATTTACCGTTACCATTACGGCTAACAATATTCCTCTGAACGACGTGACAACAAATTTATTGTGGTACGCTTGGCAGACGAGATGGCAACTGAAGTTTTTTTATTTTTAGGTGATAGCCACTAACGAAAACTCTAGACCATATACCATCGCCTGGTTGTATCTCTCTGTATTCTTCTATGACACCTACGGGATGATATGGGGTGGTGTATATCCTTACACCGTCACTACTTTGCTTAATAATGCAATAAATTCTTTAAAATCATTAAATTAAAAATGTTATCAAAACAATATAAGTGTTTTGTACAATGAACATCACATTTTGCGCCAGATGTTTGATTTTCTTATCGGTCTATTTTTTTTAATTGTAAGTGGGTGCTATGGCCCATAGATATCTACGTCTATCCTCGTTTGCGTCTGTAAGAGCGTGGTCCTTCCCTGGTGAAGCCAACCCGTTCGTGCTACAACTATACAATAATATTATCGCATCGTTACCTTTGGAATCTTAAGGGCAACTTAAAAAAGTGTCTGTGTGATCTTGTGGCCTCCGATAGTTGGCAGTATAATCACACAACAGACGCCTCAAAAGTTTTAATAAGCCGTGTAGTAGCGGTTAAAGAATATCCACTACCTCATAATGTCCCGTGGGTGTCTAAAGAGGCGACTGGGAAACTGGAGAAGACCAGCAGCATCTTGAAATTATAATAAAAGAAAACTGTGGACTCACCTGTCAGGAGTGCTATAATCTATGCACTATGGGGGAGGACTATAATAAGCAACGGACTTTTGTAGGCTGCAATGAAATGGAACGAATGGAAGACATTTTAAGCCTTTCCGTGTTTTATAGTATACATTTTTGAGAGAGTGCGCAGGAATTGCATGACTTAACCTTTTCCGTTCTACCACCGGACTACCAGACGCTCTGTTTGTAACCACCCTTTTGCTTTCAACACACTGATAAGCATACGCATACGAAATAAACGGTTTACTTCGACGTTCATAATGCTTGCAACGTAGAAGTGGAAAATTTTTGTCGGCATCTGTCTTTCCATCCGAGTACGTGGGTGTTCAACGCAAGAGTGAATAGTCTTTAGTTCATCTAATTCAGTTATCTTTGCTATCTTCGGCTGCATAACTACTTACTATCAGGTGAGATAGCATTTGAATATTGGCTTATAATACGAGTAGTTAAAAAAATTCATTGAAATAGATTAGAATTGGAAATTATTTTTCTTTGTTCTTTTATACATGTATATAACATGTTAAAGAAGAAAGTCCTCCATAAATAGGACACACTCATGGAGGACTTGGAGTAGAAATCCCATCTTATTGCTTCCGTAAATCCAAGATTCTACGAGGGGCACGTAGACGACACTTTCACAATTGTAACATCTAACAAAGTAACAGCATCGTAAGATCTCAACTCCATAAACTCTAAAATACAATTCAGAATGGAGTTAAAGGCAAATAATTATTTAGCTTTTCTAGGTGTTTTAGTCATCCGAAATCCAGATAACGAAATCCTGGTCACAATGTGTATAGTAAAAGACATACTAACCGATATTTAAACAGTGAATCTTACCACCATCCAACACAGTTAGCTGCCGTAGAAAAATATTTGTTTCAGAGAGCATAAGGGATCTCTAACAGAAAATATCTGGCCACCGAGCGTCAGAACGTCAAGCAAGTACTGCAAGGCTGATTTAAAAAAAATAGTGCGAAGGAGGTAAAAGTTTCGTTTATTCAAATCCTAAAAATTGGGGCTTCCTAGCATTTGGATCTGTGGTAGGTTGCTTTACTTTTTCACTGTTTATTTGAAGTCGCACCATTTTGAACTATCGGTGTCATAAGACGTGACTACAAATAATGCCAGAAATATATGGCTTCCGATACATGGCAGTATAAGCGACTCGTCTCCGCCACACGTAAAATACCTAGACTAGCGAAGGGCAGCAACGTCAACGGTGCGAGTACTGTGATTGTCATTCCGCTTACCAAGTGTGTCCTTTGAGATATCCTGACAACAACGAGAGGATACAATAAGAGTGACAGACGAGCACACAGTCCACCCGATGGTAAGTGGATGCTGTGGCCTATAGACATCTATATTTAACCTCGATTAAGTATCAAAACGCACATGCGCTGTCTCTCTTGAGGACTAAGATCTAATGCCTCGATTCCAGTAAAGCGGATCGCCGGTTCTCTACACTCACAATACTAAATACAGCTGCATTAAGCTGCTATTTTACGCTGGTATTCCGTGAGAGCGTGGTCCTTCCGTGGTCGAGTCGACCCAGTCATTCTACAACAATAATATAGCTGCAGTGTATATACGAGTATATATAGCCTATGTTCATCAATTGATTACAAGGATTGACGAAGTAAAATATCATGTGTAATTTTTTTTGTGTCGGTATTTTTGGTAATGCAAATCAGATTTATAGTATTCACTGGCTTGGATACCCAACCGTTATAATTTTATGTTCATATTATGTTCAAGATCGTAAAGTTATTACGATTTTAAGTACATTATGAACGTAGCACAAATACGTTACTTGCTTTAGACATGAAAGCAAAACTGTTGATTTTATTATTTCTGTGAGATTACTAACGGGAGAGAAAACTTTTCTCTCAGGTTTTGTTTTTTAAATGTTGCCCTGCTCTAGAAATTAATATCAACGCGAAAAATATAAAATAGTAGCTCAAGCAAAATAGTCTTGCGTATGGTGAGTGTAGAGAACCGGAGAAAAACTTTACTGGTTATGAGGTATTGTCTTACTTCTCATGGGTGACAATGCTCTTTGCTTTTCTCTTATTCTATAAAAAGTAAGATCTTCTTTTAGAAAAAAAAGTATTTTTTTATTTTTACCAAATTATAAGTCGCTAAAAGCTACAGAAAGGTTTTGGTTAAAAGGAACTACACCATAATATTGAATTTGAAAGCCTAATTTATCATTTCTGTTGTAACTGTTCTATAGACCTTTCACAATTTCAGGTTATTTGCATTTTCTTATCTTTAATCTAAAGTTAAATCTCATACAACTTACCAATCAAGGGAGCAATTAGTATTCATATATTAATATTGCTAACGTCCTTGCAATAGGCGTGTTAGTTCGGGAATTTAATTCAAACATTTATCTTTAATTGGAGAAATATATATTTCTTATCTAATAGATTGCTTGAAGTTATCACTTCACTTAAGTCACGGGTCAATTATCGCATAGACCTTATCTCTATATATTTATCAAGCATTCTTGAAACTGCAAGCCTTAATGCAGTTGTTTTATGAAAAGAAAGCTTATGTAGTAAATCCTTAAATCGGATTTGGCTTGCAGAATTAGATCGCGCGTAAAGAATAGCCTGACCGAAATACATTATCTCCTTAGTTCAGTCTCGTTCGACGCAAGACTTTATAACTTTGGCTAAGAGATTTATTGCAATGAAATTGTATAGAATTTTCCTGTGCGTGAGCGTAAATAGACGGCACAGTTGTTAATACTTGTATATTATTTCCGTTTTGGTTTTTTATTTATGACACAGCCAGGTACAAAAATATTTTTATTTGGTATATTTCAACATATTTTAAAAAAGTTTCACTTTTGATATTTTTTTTAAAGTTACAGTCTATATACGTGCCACTGCCACAGGCTTCCTCTTATTTCTGAGAGGGTTTCAGGGCAAGGAAATGTCCGCTTCATGCATGAAATTTACCGAGAACGTTTGGCCCCTGAGCTACCATGGCTTGTGTTTTTTTTTCTTAGTGTATGTAAGGTAATAACACCGAATAAAAATTCATAATATTTGGCATGTGACGAGTATAAGAAAATGATAGGAAAACATCGTGAAGAAACATTTATTTATGAGGATTATCATTCTCATTCTTTTAATGTGGTGGAGTCACGCTGCAGCTATATTATGGCTGAAGCACGAATAAGTTCGACCAGGGAAGGAACACGCTCTCACAGAATACCGGTATAAAATAGCTTATTTAATGGTACTGTGCTTCGTATAGTGAGTATAGAGAAGCATCCTTTTTTCTTGAAAGAAGGCATGCTATCTTAGTTCTCAGGGATGACAACGCATCTACATTTTGATTTTTAATCGAATACATGGTCATATATATATATATATATATATATATATATATATTTATATATTTTTTATTTTTGTTGGTGTGCTCTCTTGTAACCGAATTATTCTATTAAAAAGAGCATTTTCAGACCGATTGTACTATAACTCTCCTCCTAAAATGAGAGGAGTTTTTGTTAAGAAATGTGAAGTATAAATGCTGTAAGTTTTAATTCCGTTTATCCGACATCTGCGATTACCTGTTGTGATGGTGTTGCAACGGTACGGAACGGGAATTTCTTACAATTGTTACTATCAGGTGAGTCGCATGCACATTTGTTCCCTCTTTTTTTAAAACGCGGCGAACTTTTCAGCCGCTTACTGTCCAATAATTTGTCGGTTATACGCAACATCCGAAGATACGGTCGGATACCATGAAACTCTTAAAGTTCTAAATAGCGATAAAACTCAGTAGTAATAAATCTCATTTATCGTATGCATCTAATTCAAACGCAGCTTTCCTCACGACTGTCAATTTGAATCTGACTCCACAGTCTGCAAATCACTGCTCTTTATTAGATTAAAGGAAATTTATCGTATCTCCGAATGCGAGACGACAGTTCGTATTTCCATGGCCGTCTGTTCAGAGTAAACACCTTTCTCGTCTCCCGCTGTCAGGGGAATTCAATTTCATTTGAAAAATTGCTCATTTTTGCTTTATTACATAAGTAGGTATCATTTTTATGTTTTTGAAAGATTGTAATTCTGTACCTTATCTTGTTTTTTATCGATAACAATAATTTAAGTATCTTGTGAGTTTAAGATTAATGAATTATTACATACATTATATTTAAGTACAGAAAACATTCTAAACAATAAATTTAGTATGGTAAAAATACTGATAGCTACCTTTAAATAAATTGCAGTTTTAGTTAATTAAAATATTCATAATATCATAAAAACAAACCTTGATTGGTAAGTTGTATGAGATTTAACTTTAGATTAAAGATAAGAAAATGCAAATAACCTGAAATTGTGAAAGGTCTATAGAACAGTTACAACAGAAATGATAAATTAGGCTCTCAAATTCAATATTTTGGTGTAGTTCCTTTTAATTAAAACCTTTCTGTAGCTTTTAGCGACTTATAATTTGGCAAAAATAAAAAAATACTATTTTTTCTAAAAGAAGATCGTACTTTTTATAGAATAAAGGAGACACACGAGCACACATTAAGAATTAAAATGTAGACGCATTGTCACCCCTGAGAAGTAAGACATAATACCTCATAACCAGTAAAGTTTTTCTCCGGTTCTCTACACTCACCATACGCAAGACAACAGCATTGAGCTACTATTTTATATTTTTCGCGTTGATATTAATTTCTAGAGCAGGAAACATTTAAAAAACAAAACCTGAGAGAAAAGTTTTCTCTCCCGTTAGTAATCTCACAGAAATAATAAAACAATCTACTGTTTTGCTTTCATGTCTAAAGCAAGTAACGTATTTGTGCTACGTTCATAACGTACTTAAAATCGTAATAACTTTACGATCTTGAGCATAATATAAACATAAAATTATAACGGTTGGGTATCCAAGCCAGTGAATACTATAAATCTGATTTGCATTACCAAAAATACCGACACAAAAAAAATTACACATGATATTTTATATGATCAAACGAACTTCTCCAAGTGAAGTTCGATCAGTATTATATGAATCGCTTCATTCGAAGATATAATATTAACAACGTAGTTTCCTTATTCTACAAGGCTAAGTCGCACCTTTAAAGATTTTTACTCTACCCACATCAATTGCCCCCCTTCCACCAACGTCTCTCGCCGTACGAGCGTACAGCCTCATTCTTTTAGAGATATTATTCTAAGCAAAACTTTTTGTGGGTTATGGGTGGGAGGGAAATTATATCTTCGAATGAAGCGATTCATATAATACTGATCGAACTTCACTTGGAGAAGTTCGTTTGATCATATATTATATTTCATCGCTTCATTCTTCAGATATAATATTAACAACGTAGATGTTTAGAGCTTAAAGTTTTGCTTATTGGGTTACTTTAAAAGAAAAATCATAAAAAATCAAATATCATTTATTAGTTCAATCTTAATAAAATAACATACACTTAACGTAACATAACTTTTCTATCTTATTTAATAAATTCAAATTTAATTATTTAGGAGGACAGTTCTCGCAAACTTATTTTCGTCAATAATTTGGCGATGATAAAATTTTGCAAAGGTCTCTGATGCTGACGACCAACCGGCTGTTTTTCTGATCGTATCTAGAGAGATTCCAGCGGACCTAGCAGCCGAAGTGACGGCATGGCGCGTGCTGTGTGCACTATACATAGTCACGTCCACGCCGCTCTCCGCTAATACGTTCTTAATCCACCTACTGATAGATTGAGCAGTGGCCGCCTTGTGTGGCCGCCTGTAGGTTAGCAATAAGTTCCGACAACCTGCGGGTCTTATTTTTTTTGTAATCTCTAAGTAATCTTTTATTGCCGTGGCTGGACAAATATTTTTATTTTCAATAAAATAAGGTAAAATTAAAAGGGGTTGCTGACGTCCCAATGCAGACGTTTTAATTATATCAGTGATGCTGATTCTAACATCTGAAGAACATATCTTAATATTGTCTATCTTTATTAAAGATAATGTTTGAGCTCGGTGTGCTGTGCATAATGCCATTAATACTGCTAATTTTTTTGTGAGTTTTTCAATTGAACGTGTATCATTGGGAACCCAACCTCCAATATGATTTAAGACAATTTTTGGGTCCCAAGTACCAGTATATTTTGGAAGGGCTGGTCTTAACTTGAATGCGCCCTTTAAGAATCTTTTTATTTGGTCTTTAGAACCTACACAGTCTCCCAGAAGTAATGATAAAGCCGACCTGTGGTTATTGAGTGAACCGTAAGAAGCCCCATTATTAAATTGCTCCGATAAAATTAGCAAAATTGACGGTATAGAATTTGCGTAAGGATCTAAATTATTTTTATGACAAAATTGCCACCACAACTTATACGAGACGCTATACTGAAGTATTGTATTCTTTGAAAGGGATGCCATCATCACGTGAAGAGCGGGTGATGGTGTACCTCTTCTTATAAATGCGACCCTGAGAGCCTCGCTGCACCCAGGGTAAGTTGTTTGTGCAGGTGATGCGGAGTTCTGGAAGAAGACCGTAAGAGATCTCTGTGAGGTTTGAGGAACATTATATCTGATCTGAGTAAGTTGTTTAACATTGGGTACCAAGGCTGGGATGGCCAATAAGGAAAGACTAAAATACCTTCGGCTTTATCGCTTATGATTTTTTCTAGACATTTCATTATTAAAGAAAAAGGTGGAAACGCATAGAAATATTTGTATCTCCAATCAATAGTGAAAGCATCTACTAATAGGGCATCTGGATCCGGTCTCCAAGACACATAGTTCGTGCATTTTGCATTGGCGCGAGAAGCGAAAAGATCTATTTCTGGTTCCCCCAATTTTTGTATGATCTCTTTATAAGCGTTATCACTTAGCTCCCATTCTGTATCTAAGTTTAGTTTCCTTGATTCTTGATCTGCTTCTACATTTTCTTTACTATTTATATAAGATGCGTGTAGCCAAATGTTTCGCTTCTCGCACCATTGCCATATTGATCGAGATAACTCATTCAAATGGGGGAATTGGATTCCTCCCATTCGATTGATATAACTTATAGCTGTTGTATTATCTACGCGCAATAAAATATTACAATCCAACTTATCCCTGACAAAACATTTAATACCTAGAAATATGGCTAGTAACTCTAGGTAATTGATATGATAGTTGAGTTCATTATATTTCCATCCTCCGCCAACCCGAATATTATTACAACAAGCACCCCAACCTGTCAAGCACGCGTCTGCAAATATCTCATAATTAAATTTAGTTAAACGAAACGAATTTTTGGTTAAAAATACATTTTTTTTCCACCATTGCAAATCTGGTAAGATATCTTTTGAAAGTTGAATATTTTTATTATACGTCTTATATTTTTGAAGCGCAAGGTATTTTTGTCTTTCTAGTCGTTTAGTGTACAACCAGCCATATTTTACCGCAGGACAAGCGGCCGTGAGAACACCTATCAAATGAGCGAAATCTCTGATCGAACAACTAGTTAAGACAGAGAACCTTTGTACTAAGTGAGCTATATGATTTTGTTTATCTATGGGTAGGCTTATAGAAAGTTCCGTGGAATCAAAAATAAATCCCAAATATTTGCGAGATATATTCGGGACTAGACAGGACTTATTATAATTAATAACAAAACCTAAGCATTGTAAAAGATGCATAGTCGCGTTAACATTGTCTAAACATTCATTGTAGTCTTTACCTATACAAAGAATGTCGTCAAGATATATGACAGACTTATATCCCCTGCTTCTTAAGTTGGTTATTACCTCTTTCATTATCTTACTAAATGTTCTAGGAGCAACGGACAGGCCATACGGCATAGCATTGAACTCATATAGGGTTTTAACTAAATTTTCATCCTCAAATTCAAATCTTAAAAATTTGCGATGACTCGACTTAATAGACACTAGTAAGTAAGCCTCCCGTAGGTCAATGGTAGCCATGTAACCATTACGAGGTATTAACTTTGAGGCCGTTCTGTAATCCTCCATTTTAAAGTGAGATTTTGCAATGAACTTATTAAGAGACTTTAAATTCAGAATAAATCTTTTGTCTCCGTTAGGTTTTGGTGCTAAGAAAACTGAGGATATGAACTGATTCTTTGATGGATGACACTTTGATATTGCTCCTAAGTGTAATAAATTACTAATAGCTACAGAGATGTATTGTTTATCTTTTGGTGACAAAGTTGAATGAGGTAATCTACACTGAGTAATATGTCTATTAAATGGTATGGTAAATCCATCCCGGATCCATCTTAAAATAATTTTATTTTTTGTTAATTTAAGCCAACAGTCATAAAAATATTGTAATCTTCCCGAATGTACCTGTTTTACTGCTGAACTGGAGCACGGTGAGATTTGTTGTTGCTCCAAGACCTCGTTTGTGGATACACCTGAGGGGGTAGATACCTGCGGATCCCTGATGACAACTTCCTTGGCCCTCCCCGCCCCCCCCTTGTGCTGCGAGCGAGCAGGGCCTCTCCAGTTTTCCTGGTAACGATTGTTTCTTGAAGACGAACTTGTTTTTATCTGTGACGTGGAAGGTTTTGGATCTGTTTTCTTAATCTGAAGACCTTGTTTTTCGATGGCTTTTGACGGCTTAATCTTTTCAGGAAGCTCATTGCCAAAAAGGGTTTCATCTCTTTCACTCTCATGAATGACTTTAAAAAAAGACTTGTCTAATCCGGGTGTCACCAATTTAATTCTGGTTTGGGTCTCAGAGTGATGGAGGTCGGATAATGTACGGCAAGCATCAGATAATTTTTTTATCGCTTGGACTTTATTATCTCCGATGAGAAGTAAAGACATAGCTCTATTAACAGCAGTAATGCCTATACCCAGTATTTGCTGATCGACCTCTATTTTCTTGTCCCTATTTCTGCTGCGTCGGTAAGTGCCGCTGCAATCTCGGGATTCAGCGTAGGTGCTCTCAAAAGCTTGCAGTTTTCGGGAATTAAATATTCTTTTAACAAGTTTTGTCTTGTTTCCTTAGTAAGACCCTTACGTAGAAGAGGAAGCCAACGGTGGGCAAGATCCTGGTGAATATTTTCACCGTATATTTGCTCATCAATTTCCGTATCACCCAAAGCTGACAATAGTTCAGGTTCTAATGTAGGAATTGTTTCTTCCGATTTTTCTTCAATTGTCAAAAGAGGATGTTCCTCGGAGGGAATGGATGCTACCATGGTGTCATCATTTACGACCTTATTACTATCCTCAGCTTCGTTATCTACAACAAGAAATAAAATATATATATTTCGGAGGTAGATAACAAAAAAATTTTTTTTTTGATAAGAATCTAAATGAACAACTTAAAACCTAAAACTGACGCTTTAATATATTTGTACATGAGTATTTAAGTTTATATAACCTTCGTGCTAACTCTCGGCTAGCCCCCGGTTAGAATACCTTCGTACTGACTCTCGGCCAGTCCCCGGGTAAATTTGTATTCGTGTTAATTCACGATCAACGCTAAGGTTTTTTGTCTTAAATTATATTGTTAATGATCACTCAGGCACTAGAATTGAATTACGTAACTGTAACACTTACCAAAATTTTCTTCGGCCTCAGAAGAATCGGAGTAAACAATGACTCGTTTATGTCGCTTTCGTTCTTGTTCTTCTAGTTTTTTGATTTTCTTTTGATAATAACCAATTTTATCTGCGGCACTGCGTTTCGACATTGTACTGTTCTAAGATAATTAAGTAAGGTGTGCGCTCTGCCTCGCACGAAAAAGGAATGAGGCTGTACGCTCGGACGGCGAGAGACGTTGGTGGGAGGGGGCAATTGTTTTTGATGTGGGTAGAGTAAAAATCTTTAAAGGTGCGACTTAGCCTTGTAGAATAAGGAAACTACGTTGTTAATATTATATCTGAAGAATGAAGCGATGAAATATAATACTTCGTCAATCCTTATAATCAATTGATGAACATAGGCTATATATACTCGTATATACACTGCAGCTATATTATTGTTGTAGAATGACTGAGTCGACTCGACCACGGAAGGACCACGCTCGCACGGAATACCAGCATAAAATAGCAGCTTAATGCAGCTGTATTTGGTATGGTGAGTGTAGAGAACCGGCGATCCGCTTTACTGGAATCGAGGCATTAGATCTTAGTCCTCAAGAGAGACAGCGCATCTGCGTTTTGATACTTAATCGAGGATAAATGTAGATGTCTATAGGCCACAGCATCCACTTACCATCGGGTGAACTATGTGCTCGTCTGTTACTCTTATCCTATAAAAAATATGCCTCTCGTTGTTGTCAGGATATCTCAAAGGACACACTTGGTAAGCGGAATGACAATCACAGTACATATATCTATGCATGCACACTCTTCGGTTCAGGGTACTCCTAATGTAGCCCATTTTCAAAATATCGCCAATTTGGTCGCTGAACCTTCTTCTAGGGCGTCCCTTCCCGACTCTGCTGTTCACATCTGCACTATAAATTTGCTTTGTCACTCTTTCCTCGTTCATTGTTTCTACATGACCGAACCACCGAAGCATTCCTTTCTAAATCCTGGTCACAAAATCATCTTGCACACCACATTTTTATCTTATCACGCAATTTCTCACCCTGTCGTTTAGATTCAGCCCTAGCATACTCCTACTTAAATATTTCTAAATTACTAAGATGTTACATTTTTAAAGGAAATTATTGTCAATAAGCTATTTTCAATAATTTTAATCTCTGTATTAAATTCAACAATATATATATATATATATATATATATATATATATATATATATATATATATATATATATATATATATATGATTGTTTTTAGTTAGTTATAAATTAATTTTCATTTATCTTTATTGCTCTATGGTATTCCTTGGTGTAGGCCTATTTTCAGCAGTGAACTTGTGAAAGGCTGTGATGATGATAATGATGATGATCTTAATTAACCTAATTTAGTAAGCATTTTTGTGTATGAGCTTTAAGAAAACTAACAAACAAAGTTTTCTTAACGCCTCATTTGTTTAGTACTCGATGTAAATTCAAACGATAAAATATTTTACGACATTGCGCAAACGGATGTGACCTTAGCGAAAATACGCGTTTAAATTTATCGACGGATCAATTGAATTTATTGTCAAAACTAAAAGTTTTATTGTCAAGATTTACATGCACGTCTGAAATGGTCCGTATAACGCTGTGTTTCATGTTTACGATAACAGTTTTTTTTAATTGCTAGCTGTTTACATTGAATCATCATTATCAACCAGTAACATTCCATTATTTTTTTATAATATCAGTGAGTCAGACTTACTTATTAACTGTCAACCTATGATATGGGGCTACCGCATATCATAAACTAGGTACCGCTGGATTTCTTGCTGGTTCTTCCCCGGTCAGAAGTTTTTTCCGAACCAGTGGTAAAAGTATAAATGACTCATAAATTTTCATACACATAAGTATTACTGTAATCTATATACTCAATGTTGGTGTTGTTAGTGGTAGGTGGTAGGGGTGTTAGCCATTTGGCTTATACAGCTTAATGTTACTCAGGGCCGTATGAAACTAAATGGTGATCAAGTTAATGATAAAAATGGTGGAGATGGTGATGACTTAGCTCATGATCCGTCGTAAAATCACGCATGGGCCGTTGCAAGGTGAGCGACCCTCACCCTGACTACTTAACTCTTTATGTTTTGAGTGGTCGGAACCGCCTTGGTCTACGGCCGTATAGTGTATACAGGCGCACGTTGAGCTTGTATACGGGAACGACGCGACTAATCTGTAGTCCCAATAGTGTTTGGATGTTAGATGAACATGTAGGGCCGTTGTGCTAAGAACCTACGACGTTTGGGTCGTCATATCCGATTGGAATTAAGGATTTAATAAGAACATTAATGGGTTGTGAGGTACAACCTGTACACACCTGTATACAACCTGAAAAGAGCATAACAGTTTAAGCGGCAAACCTTCCGATACCATCCACACCACCTGGATGCTTGGCGATCCACTACTGTACATTTCACTGGAAGTTTTCTTTCACGTACGACCTCTCTGTGGAATAATTTACCGATACGGCCTGGGGAATTTCAAGAAAAGAGCTTACTCCTTTCTAAAGGGCCGGCAACGCACCTGCAATTCCCTTGGTGTTGCGGTTGGTCATGGGCTGTGGTAGTCACTTAACATCAGGTGAACCGTATGCTCGTTTTCCCCCTCTTCTTTAAAAGAAGATGTCCAAAGTATTTGTCGTAATATCTAAGGTAATTACTGATCAGTTTAAGATCAATTTAAACAATGCCTTCGTCACTGTCTGGGATATTTTAGAAGCCTTAATTTTAGCAATACTATTTGTCGACAACTAATTTCAGAATATACAAAAAAATATTTTCCCACGTCTACAAACTTACAAAGAGAACACTTTTAGTCACGGCACGAATCTTATTTAAATATAACAAATAAAATCAAAACAAAGACAGTCCATTAACACGATTACTATAATAGGTAAGCGTACGAGACTTGATTAAGCCGCGTTTGTAAATCCGACTGGCCATAGTCCGATGAATCCAGGCTTCATTGAATTAAGTGGTCAGAGTGTGAGGCTGCGACGACACGTGTCCAGAATGCCTTATGCGATACAGTGTTGACTTGGACAAAAGATTACTCGATAGCGGTTTCCCTCGTTAGCTTGGCAGTGTGGTTATTGGCAATAACATCGTGTTTATGCTTGTGTGTTGTAGACTTTATGCGCAAATATCTGTTTGATGTTAAATACTGGAATTGTGCAAATTTCAACGTTGTGAGTCGTATTTAAACTTGCTTTGATACTGAATTCTGTAGCAACATAACGTTTTTATTATACTACTAGCTTTTAACCACACCCACCATCCGCGTAGAACTTAAACGAAAAAACTGCAGATCTTCCATTATAATAGTATTTTGGCAATCAAAAGCGTTTTATTTTTTTCAGTTTTTCGATTACACGAAAAAAATCTGCATGTGGTTCGAATAAATATTACTTAGATCACTCCTGGCATTGCGCTATATGTTGTACGATGTTATTTATTTCACCACAATCCGTTCAGCTATTTCAAAAATTGGCTCGGTCAAGCAAAATTTATAATTTTATTGTTTAAGTTAAATGCATGTTAATAGCCCCTTGACCTTAAAGAAGCCAGTTATTTCGATATTAGGCCCGGTAACATTTTGAGAAGTAACAAGTGCGAATGGCAAGTGGAAATTATATATGACAAGTGATTAGTGCGTGCGAACAGGCAGTGACAAGTGATAAGTGTGAATAAAATTAGCACTAAGCACTTGTCATTTGTCAGTTGCACTTACCACTCGCATTTTTTCAAAATGTAAACCGGGCCTTACATACAGACACTTTAATTTAATTTATATGTATCTATAGATTGGGGTTACAAATGAGCTAACTAATGTTAAGTGGTATGTCGTAGGGTTCTAAGCCCTTAAAAACCTATATCCTACTTCCGACAAGGAAAATCACAGATGTGTTGTCGCAGGCAAGGACTAAAGTGAAATGTCTTACATCCTGTTAAACACGATGTAATTTTGTTTATTTATTTGATATTATTATTCGGCCTTGACTTTGCCTGAATGGGTTTTATTAAAGTGGTAGGGCCATGCTACAGCTATAATATAGTTGTAGCAAGAAGGGGTCGGCTCGACCGGGGAAGAATGACGTTCTTACAGAATATCAGCGTAAAATAGCAGCTTGATGCTGCTGTGTTTCGTATGGTGAGTGTAGAAAACCGGAGACCATTATAACTGGATACGAGGATCCTACATCCCAGTCTTCGGGGGTGACAATGAATCCGCATTTTGATTCGTAAATTATGGATACATGTAGACGTCTATAGGCCACAGCATCCACTTACCATCATGTGGGCTGTGTGCTTGCTTTTCACTATTATTCAATAAAAAAGTGGCGTCACATAGACTTTGTAAAATAAACAATTTATCAATTTCCATTTATTTTATTTGTTTCTCTATTTCACAAAAAATACTGAACAGTTTTTCGAATAAAATGTAGTTTAGATCACTCTTGATTATACTCACTACCTGTTCGTGAAAGTTCATCACATTTGGTTCAGCCATCCCGAAGCATGCAAATATCCCCCTGAGCTCAAAATAAGTAACTATTTCCAAATTACAAACATATATTTCAATTTAATTTATAAGTACAGATTAAAATTGAATGTTTATTCAAACATAGCTTTAGCATTTCACGATGATAAGGTAATAATAGAAAGTGTAGCTAATTTGGTACACGCAATTTAGTGCTATATTATTCTCCAAATAATTATTTGAAAAGGAGAATGTGCAACCAGTTCATACTGGTATCTAATTATGACTTCTGGATCTGAGAAGTGGTCCTTTACTGCTGGCCGTTTTAGGAAGTTCAAGGTCAGTTTAAGGAAGTATGCTCGGGGTTTCTTGGAGTGATAAACTTAGAAATGAGGATATCTGCAGTAGAATCAGAGTAAACGATATAGCCCAACAGATTAGTAAGCTGAAGGCCAATGGACCGGCCATATAGCTAGACGAAGCAACAGCCGATGGGTAAAAAAATGTTCTAGAGTGGCAGTCTCGTACCGGTAGGCTAAGTGTAGGACGGTTCTACTAGATGGAGTGATGACCTGATAAAACGTGCACGAAGTCGGTTGATGCAAGTGTCTCAGGACTGTGCTTTATGGTGTTCCTTTGGAAAAGCCTATATTCTGTAATGGACTTGTGAAGAGCTGTAATAGTAATGATGATGATTAAAATACAAGAAGAATCATTAAATAATGGAATAAAAATGCACAAAACACAAGTCTTAAAATATTTACCTATACTCATTTCGTCGCGTAAGCAGGTTCTACAATGCCGATACTCACCGGTTATGATGTCTCCATCAGCGGTTTTTCTCAATAGTCGGTCACCAAAGTTTCATGCGTCGATTAGCATAGGTATATACATGAAGAAGATATACAGAATAAGGGTGACAAATGAGCACACAGTCCACCTGATGGTGAGTATATGCTGTGGCCCATAGACATCTATATTTATTCTCGATTAAGAATCAAAACGCAGGTGCGTTGTCACCCCTGAGAACTAAGATAGAATGCCTCGTTTCCAGTAAAAATGATCTCTGGATCTCTACACTAACCATACGAAACCCAGCACTATTAAGCTGCTATTTTACGCTGGTATTCTGTGAGAGCGTGGTCCTTCCCCGGTCGAACCGACCCATTCGTGCTACAACTATAATATAGCTGCAGCGTGGCTCTACAACGTATAGCTCGCCTTAAAATAATAAAATCAGACGTTACTTTGCATAATTCTATTATATTAAAGATGTTAAAAAAAATTTGCTAAGATATATATTTAAATTAATACGCAGATCTTGGCAAGTTAATTTTTAAACATCTTTTGCTACGTCCTAAATTTCATGTTTAGTAATTTGACACCGGTACACCAAAATACCGTTATTTGAAAATAAAGTACTGACTTCAAGTTATTAGTAGAGATCCTTCACTGTTAAGTTCATGATTTATCAGTTTGTCACAAAGTTGAAATAATTTGGCTAAAAAATTCACTTTCCCGCACTATAGCAACACCACATCATATGTCAATAGCTTTTTAAGACCACTGTTGGAGAAAAGCCCTTCCAAGAATAAGTCAGATTATATGTATTAACCTACCTGCCGAATGTGGGTAGTATGGAAAATGTGTCATACTCATTTCACTGTACAGATAGGGCTGAGATGACTCCTTCGCCTTCCAGAGTAATGTTGCTCTATGTCCAGTCTGCGAAAACATTAATTTCAGCGTGGATTTTTCACCAATAGTCTGTTTCAAAAAACAGCCAACAATCTGTGTCAATTTGTCACCAAAGGATCGGAATGAAGATGAGTTTTGGAAAAAAAACGATCCAGCTCCACTGTTTGAAGTGGATTGATAGAATTATACCAACTCTAATTTCCATTTTAAATTAAAGAGATGCGCATTTTGCGCGGAATATTTATAGGTTGTATTTAATAAAATTAATGAACATCATATTTATACTTACATTTATTTGAATTTAAAATAATACATTTTAAAATAACACTTATTTTTTTACGATTAAATGTCATAATAAAAGCTTATGGCACTAATGAAAGCAATTGTTTGTATAGGCAGCGTAAACAAAGCAACAGTTGCGAACTGTTGCTCTGTGCTTCAGTTTTCAACTCGTCGGTCGTGTCATCCTATGGACAGTGCATTATTAAAACGTGCTCAGAGTAGGAGTGAAAACAATACCTACATTAGTTGCTTGAAGCTTTATTAGCTCAGCTTTAATATCAACTTATGTCAGCAAATAAAATTTTCATCGCGAAAAAAGGCAAATCTTGTAAACTAGAATTATTTCTATTTCTCTGAATAAAACTAAACTTTGATGGGTAAAAAAGAACAAATAATAAATAATATAAATTTGTTGCCAACTGATAACGATATTCTAAAATAATAACTTAAGAAGAATTTTTTTTATTTGGGCGAAAAATCTAATAATAATGTCCTCCAGACCAAATTCCGGTCAATCTCAAAGATGACTAGCTATTTGCGCAGCACAGGATTAAATTATGTAGTGCACCAGAGTTTACGCAAACCAAGGTGCTCTCTTTATTTCCTCACTGTTATGATAGTTTAATTCCATTTTATGTATCAAATTAATTATGCATTCTTTCTTCGTTCAGCTGCCTTCATATAATAAAAAGAAACAAATTCAACTGATACGTAGACTACAGCTTTGATTTGGGCTATAGTTCGACAGGTCGGCAATCCGATAAGATTGGAGAGTGTTCAGGTGCAGGACCAACGACTTTACGTATTTTCCAGGGTACAGGGGTGAAACAGCGCCAACTTTTAACTCAAAGAGCCTACTTTTTAAAGGCTGGAATAATTTACAATTTCCTCTGTTGCGTTTTTTGTAAATTTTATTTGAATTTACTTATATTTTGTAATTTTCTAACTATTTATGCAGTACAGGGTTATATGTAGTGCACCAGAGTGTGCGCAAACGAAAGTGCACTTTTTATTCCCCCATTCACATAGTCCGATGGGACGCCAATCTTTTAAGAATGCAGAGTGTTCAGGCGCAGGACCAACGGCTTTACGTATTTTCCAAGGTACAAGTGTGAAACACCGCCAACTCTGAGCTGTGACTGAGAATATTTTAAGAAAGACTCATCAACTGGCTTTGGTCTGATCCGGGATTCGAACCACGATCATGTGGTCTCAAAAAGATCAGCAATGGCGCTAACTACTACTAGACCAACGCGTCGGTCAGTTATTAATGAATAAAAAAATTACTAAAGACTGGCTTCTAATGTTACTAATAGTTTAAAAAAAAATTAAAACGAACAAGAAGTGCAAAACAATTAAATCTATAACTTGTATTAAAATTTTAGGAGGGCGATGTAAATCTTAAATGAGTAACTAAAATACTGAGTGAGGACCAGTGGCTGAAGCTGCGGCTACTTCAAAGCCGCGAACATTTATATAATATGAAAAGGACAACTTTAATTAAAATACAGCTCCGGTTATATTTTATCTAACCTGAGTTTCATTTATTAGCCAGATGTTGAATATAACGCGAGTTATTAATTATTAAAGATACTGTAATGACCCAAAAACTGGAAAATGCTTTGATCAGCCGATTAGAGTCTTTTAGGCTCTTTACCAACGGACGGCGGCGATTGAGCTTCTATTTACTAAGCTAGCTTTGTAGTCCTAAGGCACAATTTTGTAAAATAAATTTATCTTTATTTTGTTTATATTTTAATTATAAGAATTTTTGTCACATATTTATTATTTATTATAGAAATTATAAAAATTACGTCGCTTAAACACTATTATGATGCACGTTTTCGCATTATGACGACCAGACGCCAACTGTTCAGTGATGTCTCAGTGATCGCAAG
Organism: Parnassius apollo; assembly: GCA_907164705.1. NCBI lineage: Eukaryota > Metazoa > Arthropoda > Insecta > Lepidoptera > Papilionidae > Parnassius > Parnassius apollo. The sequence continues at coordinate 24,765,494 of CAJQZP010000885.1, read as the reverse complement.
GGTGAAAACCGGAAGCGATCACCGAATGGTTAGAGGCACACTGAACCTAAACGTTAAGTTGGAGAGGTCTCGTCTAATGAAGTCAACGCTCCGTCCCCCCTCGTGCTCTGATCCAGAATCCCGAAATCTTTCAGCTTGAGTTAAGTTACCGCTTTCAGTGCCTACAAGATTGCAATGCAGTGGACGATATGAATGACAAGCTCGTAAAAACTGACCATGCGGTCGGAGCTAAGTTCTGCAAGACCCGCCGCAGAAGAACACAAAAACTCTCCGATCACACTCTTAATATCATGGCTGTTAGACGGGAAATGAGGCTGCAATCGTCAACAGATACAGGCATCTGAACAGACAGATCTCCAAATGCATGCGGCGAGACTTACGCAACTCTAATACTGTTCATATTAAAGAAGCGATCGAGCGGAACCAGGGCTCCAAAGTCTTTGCCAGAGATCTGTCTGCCAGAAAGAGCCAACTGTCAAAGCTGAAGGCTGAGTGTGGCAGCATCGTTTCCGGGACACCTGAGATTTTGAGTGAGATTGAGAGGTTCTATGGGCAGCTGTACACATCATCGTTGGAGCTACATGTAAGTGTGAGTAACGATCCAAGAGCAAGTCTTACCCGACACTATTCCGATGATATCCCGGACGTCAGTCTGAGCGAGATTAGAATGGCTCTCCAGCACCTTAAAAACGGCAGGGCCCCAGGCGAGGATGGAATTACAGCGGAGCTTCTGAAAGCGGGTGTAACACCGGTGACCGGTACTTGAAGTCCTTCAGAAGCTCTTCAATTCCGTCCTCCATGGTGGCACTACTCCGGAGACGTGGAGCAGAAGTGCGGTGGTCTTATTCTTTAAGAAAGGCGACAACCCTCTCTTGAAGAACTACAGACCGATTTGCCTTCTGAGCCGCGTCTACGTGCTGTTTTCGAGAGTCATTACGAATCGTCTCGCACGCGGACTCGACGACTTCCAGCCTCCCGAACAAGCCGGTTTCCGAAAAGGCTTCAGTACCATAGACCACATACATACCCTGCGGCAGATTGTACAGAAGACCGAAGAGTACAATCTGCCACTTTGCCTGGCGTATGTGGATATTGAGAAAGCCTTTGATTCCGTCGAAATTTGGGCGGTGCTACAGTCCCTTCAGCGATGCCAAGTTGACTGTCGGTATATCGAATTGCTGAAGTGTTTGTACAGTAGGGCTACGATCGCTATCCGAGTACAGAACTAGAGTTCGAAACCTATCCAACTGCAGAGAGGTGTAAGACAGGGTGACGTTATATCCCCGAAACTCTTCACCGCTGCGTTGGAAGACGTTTTCAAGCTACTGGACTGGAAAGGATACGGTATTAACATCAATGGCGAGTACATCACTCACCTTCGATTTGCCGACGATATAGTCCTTATGAGATGTGGGGACCTTAGCACTATGCTCAATGACCTCAATGGTGTCTCCCAACGGATAGGTCTTAAGATGAACATGGACAAAACAAAGATCATGTTTAATGTCCATGTCACACCTATGCCGGAAGTTGTTGGGAGCACTATGCTCGAAGTTGTTGACGACTACGTTTACCTGCGACAAATAGTCCGACTAGGTAAGGCCAACTGCGACCGAGAGGTCAATCGACGGATTCAACTCGGCTGGGCAGCGTTCGGGAAATTACGACACATCTTCTCGTCATTTATACCTCAATCTCTGAAAACTAAAGTGTACAACCAGTGCGTGTTGCCAGTGATGACTTACGGATCAGAGACGTGGTCCTTCACTGCTAGCCGTATGAGGACGCTCAAGGTCGCTCAGCGAGCCATGGAGAGGGCTATGCTCGGAGTTTCTCTGCGTGATAGACTCAGAAATGAGGATATCCGCAGTAAAACCAGAGTGACCGACATAGCCCAACGGATTAGTAAGCTGAAGTGGCAATGGGCCGGCCATATAGCTCGAAGAACCGATAATCGATGGGGAAGAAAGGTTCTTGAGTGTCAGCCTCGTACCGGTAGGCGTAGTGTACGGCGACCCCCCACTAGATGGAGTGACGACCTGGTAAGACATGCAGGAAGTCGATGGATGCAGGTGGCTCAGGACCGTGCTTTGTGGCATTACTTGGGGGAGGCCTATGTTCAGCAGTGGACTTGTGAAGGGCTGTAATGATGATGATGATGATGATGCGCGTTTTAAGTTTGTTCAAAATCTATAATCTCGGATAACTCTTTTCATATTGCTAGGAAATTTTGACGTAACACTTCATTCGAACACGTGCGTGCTTTTATATACCCATCATTAAAAAAATATCCATAGCAACGCGCGTTCGGGTACAACTGGTAAATAAAATTAGTGTTTTTCAGTCATTATTTTTGGATTTTGTGGTCGTTCACAGCCTGTAGCTCCCTTAATATTTTAATAACAATTATTGAATGAAATACTTGCTCTTTCCAGTACCCATTGTTACAAGGAACTGAGATCTTTGATGTTCTGATGTGATTAGTTACAGATGTTATCTGTAAAATTTGTTTTTTCACTGAAAAGAGTTCACGTTAATTTAAAGCACAGTGAACGTGAATTATGAAACGTGAACACCCAAACACGTGTAAATAAAACAGTAATTTCATTATTTAATTTTCAATTACTTAATTGTTTACAAGTTTTGTGAACCTTATTTTTATTTTTTTACGAACACTAAGCGCATGTCGCTTTCGTTCTTAAATTTGTTTTGTAAAACGTTTTTTTTAATTTCTACTAAATTACAAAAATTATTTTTGTAGAACCAAATTAGTACGAGCAAAATAATGTGCAGATATTTTACGTGTTGGAGTCACTACAATATTATACTTTCACAGAATACTAGCGTAAGCTAGCAGTAAGTTACTGCTAGTTTACTACTACTACGATTACTACGAGAATTTGGTTCTACAAAAATATTTAACGTTTACGAAACAGAGCCAAAACACATTAGTGTTTGCTGTGCGTGTATTGGCGTCCGTATTTTGATATTTAACCGAGGTTGGATTTATGTGTTAATTGGCCACAACATCCACTATCAGGTTGGCAGTGTGCTTACTTGTCAAACTTACTAATAAATAAAATATTCACGTAAATTTAAGAAACGATTGTAAAAAAATCTCTTAGTACTCAAAAGAGAAAAATAAGCACGGGACGTGATTATTTAAAAACAATACAGCGTTTGTTTGCTGCCATCTTTTGTGCAATTAAGACATTGTTATTATCAAAGTTGTAGTCGGCGTTCCAGTTGAATTTGTTCCTTTTTATTTGATTAAGGCAGCTGAACAAAGAGAAAGAGAATGCATAATTAATGTTCGCTACAGGAAAGTGCAACAAACCCTGTTTGAAATCATGACCTGTGTTTCACCTCCAACCGAGCGAAGGTGAAATCAAACAAAACCAGAAACGGCTTTAATGAACACGCTGCGAATTAAGGAATTAATTGCATGCATTCAAGTTCAACCGAAAATGGAATTAAATGCACAAACGTTGCTTTTGGTTTCAAATCTAAAATTCAATTTTTACGTGGTAGAGCCACGCTGCAATTATATTAGTAGGATATTTGTAGCACGAATGGGTCGGCTTGACCGGGGAAGGACCACGCTCTCATAGAATACCAGCGTAAAATAGCAGCTTAACGCTGCTGTGTTTCGTATGGTGATTCTAGAGAACCGGAGATCCTTTTTACAGGAAATGAGACATTCCATCTTAGTCCTCACGGGTGACAACGCATCTGCATTTTGATGCTAAATCGAGAATAGATGTAGTTGTCTATGGGCCACAGCAATCACTTACCATCAGGTTGACTGTGCGCTCGTTTGTCACCCTTATCCTATATAAAAAAATTCAAACTCATTTCTTTTTATAAAACTGAAGTGACAAAGGAACTTGCAGTCCACCTGATGGTAAGTGGCTATTGAGCAGCTTGTGGTCGTTTGTAGTCAACTTCAAATAAACAAGGCTACAGATACGTTGTCACCTCTGAAGACTAAGATGGAATGCCTCCCAACCTGTTATTATACTGACCTTTAGACCAGAACACAGCAGTGAAAATACTGCTATTTGACGGAAGAAGCAGGAAAGAAGATGGAACCAACCCAGACGAATTTTTACGTAAAAAAGGAATTCTTCCACTTAATTAAGAGTAATTGTGTATATTTTTTTCTAATATTCGATATATTACAATTCTGAGTCGGGTTCTTGTAGAAGTTTTTTGTACAAAAAACATTCTAATTGGGTTACCAGTAGTTAGTATATATACACAGGCCTTTTAGAAATCAATAACAGGTTTTTTTTATATTGACATTTTTTAATTACTCGTTCTCTTGGATATTGTTTCCATGCAAAATTTAGAAGCGCAATGATTTGACGTTAAAAATATAGTCTTGCTAATAATTTGATACACTTACTTACACTTAACTGTCCTAGGTTTCAACTTCTGCTCTTAAGCATTCAGTATTTCTGTCTAAGCTGAACATAAGCCTACTCAAGAATGCTCCGGTTGCCATCTGGTGAGTACTTACTTAAAAAAGTTGCCCATAATTACCACGCTGGGCGCACAAATGACATTCCCTATTACCAGTATACCAGCTACTACCAGGGAACGCCCAACGTTCACAGACGCTTCGGTCATGGGTGCCCACAAATAAAAGCATATTAAGGAAATTATAATATGCAATTAAAAGAATGAAATGGTTAAGGGATTGGTTTCAAAAAAAGTCTAAGTTTTTAAGATATAAAAGTTAACATTTTTACAAATAAACTTTTTTAACAATAATTTTACTGATTAAATTACTTTTACCGATTTTTGCGTTTAATTTTTTTGATTTTTAATTCCCGACGTTTCGGGTGCTCTCCAGCACCCATGGTCATGGGGGACTGAGGTAACTGACGTCCTGATATCGGTGTTAACTCGGAGTACCTTCAGCTTTTTAATTATTATTTATGGTCAGATCTACGCAGAATGAACTTACTACGTAAATTTACACTTTTGAGTGTATTCTCCATTAAAAGTCAATCGCTTGAGCCATATCTGTCAATCAGGGTACACCTCATGCAAGTGAGATTATTATTTTAAGCAAAAGGAAGCATATTTTCGTCACAACAAATTATTTTTGTAGTGCAGTGTAGTTGTTGCGAAATTATTCTTGTAGTGATGTGTAGTTGCGATGAAAGAGAATTCACTACCCTATATCATGCGTTAGGTATCGTTAGAGGTGACAAAAGAAAATGAAAAAAGATCTTTCATCGTATGTGTGGTGGCAACTCTGGCAAACATCTCTCTTATGAGTTAATCTATAAAAAAATATTACCTTTGGTTAATAATATTTTATTTACTGTGTGGTTTCACCGTTAGAGTATATATACATTATACCATTTCGTTCCGTGAGAGTCGGAAGAGGCTACTGTGGACGGTACCAGAAGGATCTTATAGCTACACAAGATAGCGGTACAATCATGCCATTATCTCCAGACATAAAGTATCAGACTAGTAGGGGGAGGCAGCGCCTAAATTGTGAAACTATCAGTAGTTATTATTGCTGTATAGTGGCTGTATAACACTAACCCATATCGTCTTGTGTGTGTGGTGTCTTAAGAGGCTAACGAGGGAAATAAAACAAGAAATGGGTAGCAGCATCTTGTAATAAGAAAACTACGGCCAACCCGTCTGCCAACTACGGCAACTATGAAAAATATCTCCCTATGAGGCAATCTATGGGGGAGACATTATTAGCAGTGAACCTTTGATTGGCTGTAATAATGAAGTTGATAATGATCTCTAATCCATCTGCCAAGTGTGGTGATAATGGCGATTTGTTGGGCATCTTATACGTTGGACATTTTGTACGTGGTAGAGCCACGCCGCAGCTATATTATAGTTGTAACACGAATGGGTCAGCTCGACCGGGGTAGGACTACGCTCTCACAGAATACCAGCGTAAAATAGCAGCTTAATACTGCTGTGTTTCGTATGGTGAGTGTAGAGATCCAGAGACCCTTTTTACTGGAAACGATACATTCCATATTAGTCCTCAGGGGTGACAACGCATCTGCGTTTTGATTCTTAATAGAGAATGTACATCTCTATGGGCCACATCATCCACTTACCATCAGGTGGACTGTGTGCCCGTTTGTCACCCTTATTCTATAAAAAAATCAGCAGTGAGCTTTTACGGTCTGATGAAGGTTAAAAACAGGCGTAAGTGTTTTTGTTGAAAATAATTATGTTATCCAATTCATCTAACGATCCAAATTAGTTTATACTAACCTGCCTCTAAAACCTACCGGTGTAGTGACCTAATTCGCATACAACTGAACTATGGGACAAGCGAGCCCGGCCAACAGTGCAGGGTAATCAATCAAGTGCTGTCCAAACTCCGAATACAATTATGAACTTAGTCCATGTCGCTTGTATGTACGTAGACCATCACGTACTGTTCCTGAAGTGATTAATTAGTCTTGTACACTCTACAAAATTATTGAGATCGAGGTTTTTGCGCTAATCATGTGTTTATACCGTTATCAAATTTTAACATGGTACGTATTTTATTTATAATTTACTTTTTATTTCAAGTACAGTTGTGAAATCCCGTTGGGTCCTTTCAATTCGCAGTCGTTAAAAAACAAAACTTATAGTATATGAATATTAGTGGGTCATTGTTGAAATTCGACAACAGGCATATATATGACCCAAGTTACAAATATTTCTAAATAACTACGTAACTCTTTTACTCAATAACGTTTTGCCGCTGAGTCAAGATAGTAAATCTTTTATATATTTTCAGTTATATTTATAGTAATAAACCCAGGCGTTATTTAATTTTCGCTGTTTTATTAAAATAGTTAAATAATATTCCCTACTTAGCAAACTCATATTATTAACATTCGTGTTAGGATGAAAGTTAGGATATTAATTATTTTCATTTAAAATTCAAATATCACATTTGGAATGATTAAAGATCCCGCGTAATAAATATATATGTCGTAATAACAGTGCTGGAGTTGGTGACAATTTTAACGCGGGTAATTGTGAATAATAAGATAACAAGCAGTGCCTTTGTGTGTGTTTCTAAGTGTTGAAGAACGAACTTTTTTAAAGCATTTTAATATTGTGTGGCAAGGGCACGGAGTTCCAAAGATGTGTTTTTGATACTTTGCGAGTAAATGATGCCTAAGGTTTCAAAAAAGAACTCTACGCTCTAATTAATCATATTTACTTCTTTTAAATGGGATATTAAAATTAGAGAACTTCACACTTATAAAAAATTACTGTACTTTTAAGACGGCAATACTTGGCTACCCATAGCTTGTCTAGATATGTCATAACTCATGACTGACGATGCCCTATAACAATTCTTTCTTGAGTAAAACAACTCTTTTTTAAATAGAATATGGATGACAAACGAGCAGACAGTCCAAGATGGCCATTGGATGCTGGTGTCCATAGACATCTACATGTATCCTCAATAAAGAATCAAAATGCAAATGCGTTGTCACCCTTGAGGGCCGAAATGAGATGCCTCGTTTCCAGTAAAAAGGGTCTCCGGTTCTCTACAATCACCATACGTATGCTATTTTACGCTAGCATTCTGTGAGAGCATGGTCCTATCCCGGTTAATCCGACCCATTCATGCTGCAGCCATAAAATAGCAGCAGCGTGGCTCTACCACGTCAAAAACTGTTTTTAAAACCACAACGCCATATAATAGATACTTTTCTGTTGCCAGTATATTTGAGTTAACGCTCCGATGTTTTTGTATAACTTTATTGTTGTAATCATTTCACTGATCTGCAACTGAGTACAAAATAAGGTTTGATCTCCGCCGGCAGCAACGAAATTTTAAGTTGAAACTTTAAGCGCTGGTTTACAGTTTACAGTTAAGTTGGTGAAAGACGATATGTCCCTTTTTTCGAGACAACTGAATAAAATATTTAGGACACGCGAAGTCTGCTAATACGCACGAGAGCAGCGGGCGAACTGATTGCTCCATAATCATCTCAGTGAGACATGATAACATGTGCTATAACTTTTAAAGAGGATTAAATTAAAAAAGTAAACTTTTTTATTTACGCTTTAAACAAAGTTATATCTCCATAATATTGTAACTGAACACATATAAGACCTTTCATTAAAACGACCTAAAACTGTCCGTTTCGCGCCGTTAAGACTATTAGCAAATCCCTTATCAAGTATATCGTAGGTAATCGCAGTCTCGTAGCCGGCCGAAAATACACGGTACAGCTATCCCAATATCGAGGATTGCGAGCAAACGCTGGTTTAGCAACACTAACATGATATTGCCTAGTCCAATATACGGGGCGGATTATATCTATTCTCAGTGGGAAAATACAAGCTATATTGAAGACATATAAAACTAAACGAGAAGCTTGTTGTCTGGCGTTCTAAACTACTATGCAACTATTAACTTTTTTTGAAATAAAATCACTACATTTTTTTACCAACTTCAGAAAGGAGAAAGTACTCAATTCTAATGTATTTTTTATGTGGATTACCTTAGAACTCTTTTCTAGGTGAACCGGTGTTGATGATTCTTTTTTTTAATTTAAAATCTAGTGCTTCTCGTGTGGTTTCATATAAATTTGATCAAGATCTTATCGGTAGTTTTTAATATTTAATTGACTTCGAATACATTAATGATGTTCTCATTTTATTTATATTGGAGTCGGTTGTGCATAATTATTAATTTTACCACTTAATAATTTTAGCAAAATGCAATAAAAAGCATAATGGTTTAATATTTATTTTTTATTAGAACCGCTCACATCTTATTCATTTATTGAAATCTGTCGAAAGTCTACTGCTGTTTCCCATATATTTATTTATTTATAAGATACATGCTTACAAGCTAACAGATGGTAGCATCCAACATGCTTGTAACATTAGATACATTAGGTTAAAATTATCTATTTAAGTCATAATCCTATTCAATTAAAACACATAATATTAAATTACCAAATAAATCGCATTATAAAAATAAAAAATTAAGTTAAAATAATTGCAGAACAAATAAAATAAAATATAATTAAAATAGTCAAATTAATAAAACAAAAAAGGCCAAAATAGTCAAACAAAATATTGCACATCATTAAAATAGTAATTATAATAATCAATGCCAGGTTTTAAAAATTATACAATATCAGTTACAATATTTCTTAATTTACTTATAAGTTTACTCAATTCATCAGCAAATAAGTCAAGATCATCGTTCTGAGCAAGTATGTCACTAATTCGTAAAGGGAAGTGCGCGCGCGCGGCGCGCTAGCAAACGAAGGCCGGCGGCGCGGTGCTATCTGCAGCCCTGACTTCTGTCGTATATTACGGGGAACTAAGATGCGTACACTCGCTAGTGTCTGCGGACTAATGAGATAGGCTCATAGAGGAGATACTTGCCATAGTTGCCACCCGTTACATGCGATTTGGAGTTTATATCAGGGCCTTAAGCGACACCCGCGGGATGACATGAGGTAGTAGAATCTCTTACGCCGCCACTACATGACAAACTCATTTCTATTTTCGATAAAAAGAAATTGTTATTTAAAGCCAGTAATAAAATATAACGTTATTCATATCTATTATATGACTATTTAAATTTATAAATAACTAAGCCACCTGCCTATGACAAATAGACTCCTGTGAGGCAATCTTGAGAGCAGTTTAGAAATAGACTTTTAATAATAAATGGAAAAACGAATGATTATTTAAAAAGTTGAATTTAAATAACTGACAAGTCTATTTAAATTAAGGGAAAATACATGAATTATGATTAAAATAATTTCCCGAGTGACGAATAATTTTCCTCGCGTAAATAATAAATAACATTTAGGAAAATTGGATAAGAGCTTTGCACCCTCCATTCATTTACGCTCACATATGAGTTATGTAAGAACGTCTAGAACGCGTTGTGTGCTGACTCCGCTGTATCACGCTCGCCAGAAACAATATTTTAGCGGTTAAAACTGCAAAGAGAAACGTGAGCTGTGCTAAGTACTTTTTGCGTAGAGCTTTGCAATATACCTACCGGTCTACTCTCGACAGAATCGAGTTCTGAAACAATCGAATTTTGTTCGAATTCAATTTCAAACTTTCCCATACCTAGCGCAGATTAAAATGGTGATTCAAACAGAAATTATCCGAATGAAAATATTTAGCTATCCGCCGCTAGATGGCACTCGAATGATTTTCCTTATAAGTCTATCCTGTTTACGTAGTAAATTTTTTTGAAACACACACATACACACACACACACACACACACACACACACACACTATATATATATATATATATATATATAAACAATATATATATATATACACTATATATATATCTAAATTCTATTGTGCGTATTTTTTATTCGAATTGTTAGTTAGATGGTTAGGGAGTAAGCTTTAAAATCATATTCGAAACGAAGTCAATCAATAATGTGTAGTAAACGTGACACACAAAGTTTAAGACAACTAAAGCTGCATTAAGTCTGAATGCCTTGACAAGTGTACGGGTCCATATTTAGGTCAAAACTGATTTAGTTTTATATCTCGAATATCTAGTAAGTTACAACCCTACCCTTTCTCATACCCTCGTAGTTTATTAGTGCTGACCGCGCCCTGGGAACACGTATGATATTAAAGTTTTTGAAATTCCATAAAATTCACGCCTAAACTGGTACTATTGGGGGAAATATAAATCAAGATTCTTTTTAAAAATATATTCAAGACTTCTTTGCCATATTACTTCTCAGAGAATATCAATTAGTTATACCACGAAAATTTAAATTTTTTTTCTTTCGTAATTGGGATTTTTGCATCCGTTTTGATTTTTCTTCACGCCGTAAAGTACATCAAACAAAATTGTACCATAAACTATATCAATATAATTTTTGTTATATATAGCGTATATACTTTCTTATGCATTTAGTTAAAGGCTGTTTTCTAGACATCACATACAGATACGTACGTCTATTTTATTTGACAGCGCCTTGCAGTGGCCTAAATTATTAAAAAAAGTTGAAAACATGAATCTTGCAAGGTCACTACAAATATTTTACATTAGTAAAATTTTATATTAAATTTACACTTACTATATTAAAATTTATTCATTTTCAATAGTTTTTTAAATAATTGGATCATAAATAAAAATAAGTTATAAGAATACATTAACAACTACATTTAATAAGAATATTACAGTAATAACTAACCTTTGTTATCTAGGATGAATTGAGGAAGGTTTATGGGCAATAATTTTTGAAGACTAAAATTATGGGAAAAATGTTTTAATAAAAGAGTTCCAACGTTTCCTTATTTTTAACAGATTATACATATAATTAGTTAGAACTCATAAATACTACGCTGAGCTGGGTATCTTTTAGTAACCATTTAATAAATTTTAAATATTGTTTTGAGTAAAATGCTGTCATGTTTTACTAAATAAAATTATTTTCTTTCTTTATTTCTTACTTATAATAGAAATGTCCTCGGAACTAAGACTAGCCATTTGTTAAATATAGGATGGTAGAAGCACAGGTGCACTATCTATTACCTCACGCTCATAGTTCGCTGAGATTACGAATCAAAATGCAGATGCGTTGTCACCCTTGAGGACTAAGATGGAATGCCTCGTTTCCAGTAAAAAGGGTCTCCGGTTCTCTACACTCATCATACGAAACACAGCAGCATTATGCTACGAGGTACTATTTCACGCTGGTATTCTGTGAGAGCGTGGTCATTCCCCGGTCGAGCCGACCCATTCGTGCTACAACTATACTACTAATATAACTGCAGCATGGCTCTACCACGTATATAAAACTGTTGCAAAAATTGTTGACAGTTGCGAAACATAATATGTACATAAATAAAGTGTATATTAAAATATATATACATAGTACATACATACACAACACATTTAAATATACTTTTCAAAATACAAATAGCATAAATGTATGTACAATAATACATATTGTGTACACATGCTTATAACCTTCATAAGTAAATATCCGTATCAATACATGAATGAATAAATATTTGAAGGAAAAAAAAAGTAAAATCATATCAGTTAGTAAATGCCTTCAGGTAATGTTGTCGTAGAAGTACTGAGGAGTTTTTATTTGTTACATTCTTAATATCATTGGGAAGGATGTTTCAAAGTTGGAAAACCTGTATTGTAAAAGTGAATCAGAAAAAATTTGATCTATGCTGTAGAAACCTTATCCTCAGACGGTTTGACTGTCGGGATGTTCGACCATTCGTCCAATGAAGAAAATCAAAATTATCTTTATGATGAGAAGGCGACCTTGGATCGTTTAAAATTGAATAAAGGACGAGTAAGATTATAGAGCATCGCCTTTGACGTATAGGTAGACATTTGAGATTTGAACGATAAGAAGATATGTGGTCATACTTACGTAAACCGAAAATAAACCTTATGCAATTATTAAGAAGGCGCTCCAACTTGCTTAGAGGATTTTGTGACAGATCTGGGTAACATACATCTGCGAAATCGATAATAGGTAGAATGACGGAATAAAGCGTAAGCTTGCTTTTGAAAGGTAGGAAATTTTAGAGACGAGAAAGGCAGTTTGACATAACCAGAGAAAGATCAGGCACAGGACCAACGGCTTTAGGTGCTTTTCGAGACACAGAGGTAAAACACCACCAACTTCCTCATTCCGAGCTGCTTCTGAAAATTTCTTGACAGAAAACCTTAATTCATTATCGAGATTCGAATTTGGGACCTGATTATCAGCAGGTGCACTTACGAATACTAGAACAACGGAGACAGTATAGAACCCTATATGACACTCATAGTTTTATCATAAAATTGTATTTTTAAAATGGCTACGTCTTAATGGCATGCGAATAAACTCTTCAGCTCAATACTCGTAAAAGGCTGTGATTTCGATATTGCAGAGAGTTCAATTTTATATTTATGTTTACATTTAATCGTAATAAACATGCCAACTTAATTTAAACTAATCCGATAAAAGCAGAAGAGCTATTTTGACTCTACTTAACTACTTTATGAATTTATTGAATCAGCTCGAAAATACCACTCATAAAATAGTCTCATCTCAGCCCACTTTTCATGGACTCAATGCCTGAGTGGTTGGATTGATGATGGACCTAGTAACGCCTCCTCTCAATCTCTTACATGCAAACTAATGCGGCGAGATAAATTTTTGACGATTAGGTCAATACTCGGTGCGCGTTGGCGGTCTGTCAGTGCATGACCGTCTCAACTCTAACTGTCGGCTTAGTTTCTACGAGCAGCCGGCTCACATTAAACTAGTTTACTGCGTACCGTCAACGAGTAGACAATTATTCGTCGGCGCTTTTTTATGGAATAACGGTGACAAGCGAGCACACAATCCATTACATACGCGTTGTTACCCTTGAACTCTAAGATTCAATGCATCGTTTCCATATTCCGCATTTTTAAAAGCTTTAATAAAATGGATGTACATAATATAAACATATTTCAATTCACTTTTGAATCGACATGGTTTGAGTCGTAATATGTAGTGTTCACTTTGGTCTCGTTATTTACTTCATAATCATCATTATAGGTCATCACAAGTCCACTGCTATCTATAGGCCTCTCCCTAAAGAACGCCGCAAAGCACAATCCTACGCCACCTGCATCCGTTGACTTCTTGCATCACTTATCAGGTCGTCACTTCATCTAGTGGGATGCCACCCTACACTTCGTATACCTATACGAGGCTGCCACTCAAGAACGGCAGTTACAGTATACACAGTAACATAGGGCCGACTGTGTGCTCATTTAGAAAGAAAGAAAGAAAGATTTATTGCAGCACGGCACAAAGATCAGTAGGCACTTAAGGGGAAATATAATCTCAAATGGCTTAGCGCTTCGTTATGCCGAAAATATTACAGCATTAATTTTGAAATAAATATATGGTAAAGTTGAGAATTAATATTAAGGATTATGTTAGACGAAAATACGATTTCGTAAAATTTTCTCGATAGAAAAAAAAATCCAAAGTTACCTCCAAAATAAACAATAAACCGCTGTTATTCATAAAATACTTTAAATAAGATCATAAAACTTTACATACTAACTGAACTAACTATAAATCAGTGCTTATGTTATTTACTTTTTTTAAATACTATTATTTTCACTGCAAAAAGAAATTACCTAAACTATCGGCCTCTTGAAGCGTGATTCCCGCCGCACGGTCACTTCGCTTCGGCCTTTGAACGGGGAGGCTGTGTCGCATACGATCAGAATATACAATACGCAACAGGACGACGTAAAATTAAAATGGGAAATAACCCCAATAAAAATAAGAAGCGACTGGCTTGGCGTTAAGAAACAGGCATAAATATGATAAACCTAATGAAATAAGTGTCTAACGACCTTTCTACTTACAGTTATTAGTGATTACAAACATGTCGTACAAGCAAGTGGGGGCGAAATTAGAATTTGAGCTGACTTACTATATCCCCTTAAATTTTAAGATTTGTGGACACATCAATTTATAACTTTTATTAAAAAATTACAATAGAATGTTTACTTATTTTGATAGAAATTAACTGTCAATCGGATTTACAGTCCATCAGATTATAAACGGCTGTCGCAGCCGATGAATGTCTGCAACAAACTTTCAGGAAAGAATGGTACAGATTCGTTGTCACGTCTGAGGCCTAAGATGGAATAACTCGTAATCTGTGATTATACTGGCTCTTCGTACCCTTCATCGCAACACAGCAGTGCCGGATACTGCTACTTGGTGGCAGAAATATGTATACCTGGGTAGGTACTTGTCAGACCAGGATTCCTCCACCCATAAGAACACCTGGCCTGAAAATGTGAAAAGAACGTAGAAGAGAAGATAATAGTGACAGTGAAACATCGAACCTAAACTCCATTTCTTTTGTAGAATAAGGGTGTCAAACGTGCACAAAGTCCATTTGATGGTAAATGGATGCTGTAGTTCATAGACATGTACATCTATCCTTGTTTAAAAATAAAAATGCAAATACATTGCCACTCCTGAGGACTACGATGGAATGCCTCGTTTCCATTAAAAAGTGTCTCCAGTTCTTTACACTCACTCCATTTTGTAGATACATACATACATACATACATAAACACTTACGCCTGTCACCCAGAGGGGTAGGCAGAGACTACAGACTTCCGTTTGGCACGATCCTGACGCACCTCTCTCGCCTCCTTCACATCCATACACCTACGCATACATGCTCGTCGGTTAAGGGTACTCCTAATTTGGCCCGTTTTCAATTAATCGCCAATTTGGTCGATAAATTTTCGCCTAGGACGTTCCTTTCCGACTCTGCCATTCACTTCTGCAACATACATTTTCTTTGTCACTCTTTCCTCATTCATTATTTCCACATGACCAAACCACCGAAGCATTCCTTTCTTAATCCTGGTTACAACATCATCATGCAAACCACACTCTTCTCTTATTACGCAATTTCTTACCCTGTCATTCAGATTCAGCCCTAACATACTCCTTAACGAGCGCATTTCTACTGCGTTCATTCTACTCTCGTGCTTCTTCTGCCACACCCAACTTTCACTACCATACGTTAAAGTAGGGATCAACACAGCATTGTGAATTGCCATACGTGCCTTTTTCGACACATTTTGACTCTTCACAATAGAGTGCAGGGCCCCATTTACTCTATTTCCCGCATTCACTTGTCGTTCTATATCCTTATCATATCTCCCATCCCTGCTAAAATTTTGTAGATACTTACGCGAAATATTGTCAATATTGCGTAAAGCTGTAGTGCGCTAGTTTTAAATTATTTTAAAGTGTGGAAAAACTAGTTAAGTTATTTTTAAAAATAACTAAGTGAGAAACTAGCGCGAGAAATGTTTGTATTTACTTATCAGTGTTAAGTACGTTTTACAGTGCTTTTTAATGCAATTAATTTACAGTAGTTTATTTTTCGATGTCTAAGTTATGCATTACAAAAATACTACTATAAAAATTCAAGCAATCCACA
Organism: Parnassius apollo; assembly: GCA_907164705.1. Taxonomy (NCBI): domain Eukaryota; kingdom Metazoa; phylum Arthropoda; class Insecta; order Lepidoptera; family Papilionidae; genus Parnassius; species Parnassius apollo. The sequence continues at coordinate 24,749,483 of CAJQZP010000885.1, read as the reverse complement.
CAATCGCGGGAACATTATCTAAAAAAGGTTTTTCGCCTGCGGTTCTATGGACCAATTCTATTTTGTTATCTCTACAGCATTCGTACAGCAACCATATCCACATTTATAGCACAGGGTTTAATAAATGTATATAAGACTCAAGCTCATACACGTTCTCGTAAAAAGAAATTGCTCGAGGTGAATTAAATTGAAATTTCAAAGGTACAATCTTATAGATTAAAAAGTAAAAGGCTTTACTTCGTAAATTTTCGTAATAACAAACCTTTTTTTAAGCGTACATTACTAAAACATGTTCTAAATCTAAAGAGAAATAGTGAATTATTTTCTGAAGTAAACGAAATAGAATTGGGTATACTGTATATTGTAGTATATTGTAATAATTATATATACACATTTATAAGTTACAATTTAAAGATTTGGGTAAGATAATGATCCATCTTCTAAACGAACTCAACCTAAACGATTTCTGGGTGCTCAACTATTTCTGAGTGGAAAAAATAGGTAACTTGGGGTTGGTACGTCATTTTTATAAATTAGTATCTTAATGGTCGCCACACACGGTCAGTTCAACAGATCATTCCAACTGATCAGTTCAAACTAGAACCATTGATGTTTTTTAAAATATCGGATTTTCGATATATCGATAATTATAAATATATGAATATCGAAGTTTTATATATAAGTTTATTTATCGATATATGGTAAATCTGATATTTAATTCTAGTTTGAACTGATCAGTTGAACTTACCGTGTGTGTCGTCCATAAGACAAACCGTGAACTGAACTTTCGCTATTCCGTTACCTCTTATTCAATACCTACTGTGGCGGCGCTGTCATCGCACTGCAAGCGAAACACACCGAAGCCTAAATCACGCTATTAAAATTCCGAATCATAAACAGTATATATAGAACATCTCCGAACTATCACACGGAGTGTTGGCCGCTACCCGGGCAGAACATCTTGCTCGGCGGGAGATCTCCCCTTTTCCTTCCACGGCCACAGTGGTGGCCCCGACGTGATCTGAACACGAAACCAACAACCTTCGGAAACTTCAAGCTTCAACATCGTCATGAGTACCCCACCCATTCGCTCCCGAGCATAAGCATATGTCGTCTGCAGTCTTCATATCCTGCAAGCCATCTAGCTTCACAAGGTTCATCGCAGCACTGGAATAATAATGCTTTCCTGTTCCTTCAAGCTATTCTCTGCGCTACAGTGTTCGGCACGGCTCTGTGCTTTACTGCTTGCCTCTGCTTTACCTTTTTCTCGACTCACCGCAGACTACAAGGCATCCATTGGCACTTGCACATTCGTCGACAACGAGGCTGCACTATCGACCTCCGGTCTGAGCAGGAGGGTGATGTGGCGGCGCGCCGCAAGCGAAAAACACCGAAGCCTAAATCACGCTATTAAAATTCCGAATCATAAACAGTATATATAGAACATCTCTGAACTATCACTCGGAATGTTGGTCGCTCCCCGGGCAGAACACCTTGCCCGACGGGAGTTCTCCCCCTTTTCCTTCCACGGCCACACCTACAATGCCGGTTAAACACTCGGTGTTGTACAGAATGCCCTAGGTAAAGTACGATATAAATAATATTCTATACACTGCCTGAATGTTTTAGGTATTGTATATAATACCGAATTATATAGATTGGTGGTAGCATATACAATATGGATCACCGACTTTGGAAGCTATGGCGCGGAAGTTATTTTATTATTTTTAGTTCTTTGGCTTTTACATCACTATTAAAAGTTCAATTTTGTGTAAACATGTCATATGTATTTGTAGACATTTGTAGACAATCATCATTGTATATTCGATATGGCTAATTGCTTTTTGTGTTTACTCGTATATTTACGTACAGCCGTCACAATAACAGTAATTGGCCCAGCAGACGTTGTTCTGTACTTTCCGGTAGATGATGCGATCTGATCAGATTTTGTAATTTTCTTTTTTGGCGCTAAACCAGCGTGTATTGTGAGTATAAATCACTTTGGTCCATAAATATAGAATTTGTTATACTATTTTAATATTAAAAATTAATAAAACTTGACTATAGCTATCAGATCCTAACATAGCTGTGAAACGTCGACATGATTAAGGCACATACTCCCTCCAATGGGAGAGGCAAATGTTCCAGCAGGAGACTGTTACAAGCTGCTAAATAAAAAGGATTATACAAGGAATAAAAACGTCTACAACTTTCTACTCAGGTGGACTTTTAAGCAAAATAGAAGACTTATCACCTATTGTATGCTACACAATCTGTTTCGTGCCACCCGCTTAAAATTTATATAAGATTCTTGGAGATAGCATTCTTTTAACATTTTTCATGCAACCATTTAAAAAGTATGCAAAAGCACGTAATTTTGATAATTTTTCGTAATTTTGATTGGTGAAAACAGCCCACAGTCGATCTAATGTCCCATTTGTTGTTCTTACGATTAATACATAATATACGTAGAAACGAAAATATAAGTAACTAATTTTCCTCGAAAAGGAAAACACGAAGAATAAAAAAAATATGAAGACATAAATAGTATTTATGTACTGACAAGTTTCGCAAAGGGCGAAATAGTGCAAGGTATTGTGCGTTGAAATTTGCCACGAGGACCGCTCCCCTTGTCCCACGAGATGTAGGCGATGTGACCAGAATATCCTATTAACAATATAAACGTAGATACCTAGAGTACTTTTCACTCCAAGTCAAATAACCAATTATTTTTTGTATTCTTATTTTTATTCAGGTTTCTGATAAGGATATGTACATACACTCGAAAGAAATATTTTAATTGTTTGGTCTTTCAATTGCTTGGCGGTAATTTGTTGATGTTATTGTTCATCTTTAGCATTCTGTGAAAGTATAGTTCGAGACATGATGAACTCAAATCATAGGTTTAACTTAAACGCCACACTTTTAGAACGCGGCAGACGTATTAACTATCAAAGCATCAGATATCTTGTAACTTTGTGGATCTAGGTCGGTCGTAACGAGTTTTTTTAATAAATTAAGAGTAACAAACGAGCACACAGTCCACCTGATGGTAAGTGGATGCTGTAGCCTACAAGTATCTACATTCATCTTCGATTAAAATCAAAATGCAGATGCTTTGTCAACTCTGAGGACTAAGATGGAACGCCTCGTTTCTAGTAAAAGGGGGTCTCCGATTCTCTACATTCACCATACATGCATAAGTATAAAGCTGATATTTTAAGTTGGTATTCTATGTGAGTGTGGTCAATCCTTTAGTGCTACAACTGTAATATAGCTGCAGCGTGGTTACACGTATAAAAGTTGATTGTATCGCCTTCCATCGGAAGTTACAAGATGTCTCTGATCTTTCCATATTCGCCTCTTATAACATCTATTGGATGCATCCTCGTACATTATATTTGTGTTACATAAAAAAAAACTTTTATCCATGCAGGTGTTGGAACGTAATATGTGATGTCTTTAGTCACAGTAATAAAGTAAATGTAGCAAAAAATATTTACGCCGTGAGTTATATTTTGCTGTGGTCGTTTAGTAACTCTGGGAAGGGAAGCTTCTTCATAAAAAGTGTCATTATTTTTGTAGAATAAAAGCTCGGACGCTTAGATTTTACGACGCAAATATACCATCCACTAGGTATTTAGACAATCTTCTTCAAGAGATTGAGCGAATAGGAGTGATTTATCTTGATTTATTTTATTTAAAGAATATTATGCTTTGTTCTAAAAAAAAATTGACTTCTAATACAGAACCGGGTTCGAGGTTAGTAAGATAGATATGTATTGTACACGACGGACAATAGTAGCTGCCCAATATAGACAAGCTCTGTGTGACGAAGTATAGACCAAGTCTGTGAAAAGCAACTATCCGGCAACTAACTAAACGATGTATTATATATACGAGGCTTAGTATCATATCATTATTTAGACTTTAGTATTCATAGATACTTAATACACATACATCCTCAAAAACTTAGCGCGAGATGTCAGATTTCTTAATAGTCCTGCCAAATAAGTCTTCTTAACATATTGGTAAATATTACGTTTTCCTTACCTAATTCTATATTATAAGCAATTTTTCTCGAAAAGTTTAACTACACATAATATAAACTAAAAACTAAGAATAATAATACCTACTATACTATTACAGATGAAACCCCAAACACATATACGTGCACAATGTAAAGTATGATAGGATTGGAGGCACTATCAGACACACAGAAAATCACAACTAGGGTTATATTAGTGATTTGTACAACATTTTTGCTCCGGTTGAAATACGAACGTAGGAATCGTGATCTTAAGTTCTACATCGTTCCTATAACATAAGTAACCACATAAAAATAAAAATAAATAGAGTAAATTTAATACCGCAAGCTATATGAGACATTGTGCCGCCACAGCCATTAGATAAAAACAACAACTATTTCTCAAGCAGCTGCTTGTAGTTTCACCGAGAAACCGCAACCTGGAACTAGTAATGCAACAAGCGATTTATGGCTTGACAGCTAAGAATATTAGATCGGTAAACATGAACGATAGGTTGTTTCGTATCAGACCTGTTCTATCTTAGCTTTAAACAATATAATAAATTCCAATAGCGCTATCCACTTAACATCGGTCGTGATAGTTAATCAATGTAGGAATAAGGATGTGGCTTTGAAATTCGCGATTCGGTCGTATTAAAATACGGAAAACATATATTATCTGAAGTAGCATTTTCTTTACAATTAATAAAAAAATACATTTAATAGTGTTTTCATGGGTATTTATACCTAGTCAGGTCATAAGTATTGTCACACAGGAAAAGTTTACTTTTGTCTGGCCACAAAGTTTAGAATTGAATTCGAATTGTTCTGAAAATTGTTCTTTTTTAGAATTTTCTCATTTTTAATTGAGTGGATGCTTAAAGAGAGGCTATTGCGTTGCATCGTTGCGGTTACGCGCTAATTAAAATTTTTGTCATACTGAAAAATTTGAATATAACCAAAAGATTCGTTTATCGTACCATCAAACGATACAATGAAGACTCTAGTGTAGATGACAGGTCAAAAAGTGGTCGCCATTGGTCTGTTAGGACTCCAGCAGTGATAAAAGCTGTGAAGGCGCGAATTCAAAGAAATCCCAAACGAAAGCAGAAAGTGTTGGCCCTTCAGATGGGGTTAAGCAGAACCACGGTGAAAAGGGTGTTAAATGAAGACTTAGGGCTTTGGGCATATTGAAGAAAAACAGAATATCGTTTGAATGCTCGTCTAATGGATCTGAGACTGAAGAGATGCCGCGCTTTGTTGAAGCGGTACGCTAGAAAAAAATATCGGGAAATACTTTTTTCGGATGAAATTTTTTTTACCGTAGAAGAGAGCTACAACAAACAAAATACGCGCAGATTGAAGGCCTGTATTCAAAATCACGGAGTTCATTTTGAATTAACTTTAGTGTTATAAGAATCTATGTTTTGTTACGTTCATTTTGGTATATAAATGGTTACATAATGAATAAGCTTGTGTCAATTATTTTATATTAAATATGTGACAGAATTTATGACCTGACTAGGTACATATTATAATAATTTAAAAGATGTTTTGGTATATCATTGGGGCATATGATATCACAAAACATAAAACTTAATATTTTTATTAACGATTTCTTATATTTTAAATTCAGAAAATATTTTTTACCTAGTGTGGGTTTACATAGTGCAGTACCGTAAGTATATACCCGCCAACGGAGTATGTATATCCGTAGCGTGTATTCGATTGGCATTTTCTTACAAGTCCTTTTGTTTGTTTTTATAGGACAGGTCATATTTATAATCTAGCTCTTATTTTATTTCTCTTCTTAAAAAAGGATATTAACAATGCTATAAACATTACTAAATTTCCCCTTAGCCACTCGTGGTAAGCTTAAATTGCTTGTGTTACGTGTGGTTCACGCCAGTAGTCGAATGGCGGATTTGAACTCACGACCTTTTTCAGTTCGCGGTCCGCGTCCTGAAATTAGGCTACTGTCGCTTAAAGTCGCTTAGCTTGTAAATAACTGCATCTTGTAAATGGATAATTTAATTCTGACACATGGTAACCACTAACAAATCTTCTTCGGCGCCTTGTTTTAATTTTTTAATTTAAAATGTTTTAATTGAAGCTTTCTTCTTTCTATTTCTTGGTATTTGGCATTCTCTTCAGCATCCATGTCCACGGAGAACTATGTTGTTTGACTTCCTTCCCTTTCAACTTTTTATTTTTATTTTTTGTCCGTTATTGTTTCGTCTTGAAGTCTTGCAATGGTTTGCTTGGGCTTGCTTTCAATTTTATTAAATATAATATTTCAAACAGATGGTGAAACCTAATTATCATTTTTTCTAAGATTAGAATTACACCCTTGGTAGAAATTGCTACTTTTTTCAATTTACATACTTTTCTTTATGTCGATGATGAATACGTTTGTATACTGCAGACTTCCCAGTTAGTTCTTCCCATGCATCACTGTGTAATATCCTTCTACTAGACGCAGGAGTGTACAAGCTTAATTTTAAATGTAGTCTGATACTTTCTCTCATATAGGCCAAACAAAAGTATCTATAGGAACCCGCGTAAAGGAAGCTGACGTCAAACACTACAAATCCTTCCATAAGAACATTGATTCCTACCAAGGATAATACAGATACAGGCTTTTGAAAGTGAAAAAAAATCCAAATTTCAATAAAAAGAAATACTACCTGCTTTGACCCTTAATTCATAATATCAAATCCAAACCCAAGTATACCACAAGACTTTAAAATAAAGTAATCTCGTGATACGAAGAGCAAATCAAAATAATTAATTAAACGTTTGTTTATATATAGTCACAGTGGCTATGGGTGCTGGAAGTATTCGAGACGTCGGGATTAAAAAATAAGTGTAATTAAACGTGATAAAATCAGTCTACCCCTCTGGTCAAGAATTTAAATTATGTTGTTGCATTGAGCTATTATGTACTACGTACTAGAGGCGACAATGTATTCAACTACATTGTTCCACTCAACTGCGGTGCATACCCCGAACTTTAATCAGTCACTCGCTAGGCGCTTGTAGAGTCGTCACGTGTTGTGCTGATTTAAAAAAATCTCTGGATAATAAATATGCCGTCGTTTGTACTTAGATATTGCACAAATAATTCAAGAAATGTCAGTAAAAGCCAAGGAATTACTTTTCATCGGTTAATAAGATACTAAATCAATAAAAAAAGTATTAAAGATTAATAATAAAACAAATTATTTGCCCTTCCTTCCGTGATTTCGCCGAGAGCGGACGTGTGCGAGCGCGTGTGTCAATAAGGCTCAAAATAGCTAAAAATTATCAATAATATTAAGAACATTTGACTACTCAACACCAGCGATCGGCTGCGGTGGGGAACGTGCGAGTGAGATAATAGACTTAATAATTGCCTTCTCGTTCCTGCATCGCATCTTTGCTCACTGACGCAGTAAGCGGTGCCAAAAGAAGACGGATGGTGCTTGTTTTTCATCTCTTTCGTCCCTGCATGATCGTTGTAACTACGTCAACCGCCGTAGCCACAACTACTACGTTTGCTACTAAATACATGCTACGAGACTACGACATTAATTGAAGCATACCTACCACCAGCCATCACACTTACTACAAGTGTCGCCGTAACTCTCGACTATAAAAAAAAAAAAATAACTTATCAATTTGTTCCACACTTCGTTGAGCTGAAAATAAGTTTGAGGCCGTACGAGAACTCTGAAAATGTTTCGAACACCGGAAAAATGCAATTCTGATTCCAACCTGCCTAGGGTCCCCGATGACAAAGAAACATCGCCTCCCAGTTTTGTCAGCTCACGAATTAAGAGAAAGCGCTCCGAAGAAATTCTGACCGATTTAGCGGACTTTAAGGCAGAAATGAAAGAAATGATTACTTCATGGATGGATCAGCAAAACAGCGAAAGAACAGAAATAACATCTGCGTTGAGATCCATAGAGGAATCACTGTCCTTTCTCTCAACCAAATACGACGACATGTGTAAAAAAGTGGACCTTATGGAGCAAGAGAGGCACAAACAGAAGGAATATATTACTATACTTGAAAATAAAGTGGAAAATCTCATGAAAGCCCAACGTAAATATTCATTTGAACTGAAAAATGTCCCAAGATCGGAAAAGGAATCCAAAGAAACGTTGTTGAACATGGTAAGCAACTTATTTACATCACTTAAGGTCAATATACAAAGTAATGACATTAAGGATATATATAGGACGACCATAAAGGGCGATAAAAAGCCTATTGTTGTCGAAATGTCAACTTATGCCCAGAAAATGAACATTACGAGCGCCGCTAAAATGTACAATAACCAAAATAAGAATAATAAATTAAATACCCAGAACCTAGGTCTAAAGGGAACATGTACCCCTATTTTTATCTCTGACCATCTCACACCTAATGGTAATAAACTATACTACTTAGCGAGGGAATTGTCAAAAAATCTGAAGTATAAATATTGCTGGACCTCGGTAGGTGAAGTTTTAATGCGGAAAGACGATTCATCCCCGATCATAAAAATTATGAATGAAGCACAAATAAAAGGTATTTATGAGGCCAACAAATGACTATGCATGAACAGTGTATTTAGTTTCAAGTGGATCCATGTCTTACAAAGTGTTCATGCAATTATTACAGGTCATATAGTTAAATTTTTTCGTTGTATGTTGCACCTATGTTCTGTTAACTCTGTTTTTGCCAGTTATTCATTCATAACCTACACGCTTTTCTTATCACACACTTACCTTAATACTTACTCCATCACACCAACACATATTACACTCACACACTTCTCTATAAAAGTTCTGTTTTTACTAGCTAAACATAATACCTTGCAGTTACACTGTGGATTGATTGCAATTATTAACTTTGATCTGAGAGTCTGGAATAACCAATGCAGGAATATTATTTTTCACTTTTATTCTTTCGTGGTAATCATCTACCTACAACTCCTTTATACAAATGATATTAAATTAATATCTGTTAGACTAATTCACAACACACATAAAAACTACTTAATTTTTTATGGATAATTTGTCCCATCCGTATAATGATATAGAAAATATTAGTATAGCTCAGGCCGTCACTTGCGCGCCTGAAGAGTGTTATTTACACATCTCAACAAAAAGTCACCTAACCATTCTCACCCAAAATATAAGGAGTATATACAAAAATCTTGATATTTTTCAAGCTATGCTCCACTCAACTAAAACCGATTGCGACGTACTAGTTATGACTGAATGTCATCTCTCAAAAATAAAAAGTATTCCCAAACTAAATGAAAATTATAACACACACTTTACAAAAAATACCTTAAACCAATGTGTTGGCGTAGTATTTTATGTAAAAAATAATCTAAGCTTCAATGTATTTGAACCGAACATTACAAACGCGTCCTGCCTTGCATTGACTCTTTACGATACTGTTATAATCGGCATTTATCGCACTCCATCTATTAGAAATACTGACGAATTCGTATCATCCCTTCAATCTCTTCTCATACAGTATAATTGCTATCCGAATATGATTATAACGGGTGACATAAACATCGACATCAAAATCCACTCCAAAGATCCAAACTGTCATAACTATTTAACATCACTCGCTTATTATGGGATACTCCCAGCTCACAGGCTCCCAACACGTGATAAAATGTGCTATGATCACATGATGCTCAAAACGTCTCACCCTGCTAAATCACTTGTTCTTACTAACCCTACCACTGACCACAGTACAGTCATTCTTGACGTGATGTTTGAACCTCTGCGACGCAATCTGGCTCCAAAAACAAAAATCTCAATAAATTTTGATGCCACTTTGAATGACATTAAGGCGGACTTACCTGATATATTAACAATAACAGACCCTTCTGAAGCTGCCCAGGTTTTGGTTAATAAAATCTCCACTGCGATTAAAAACAACCAAACTATAAAAAGTGTCCCTTCAAGAAAGATACTTATCAAGCCCTGGATAACCCCAGGAGTTTTACGTTGCCTTCGCAATCGCGACAAACTTCATCTTAAACTAAAAAAGAATCCGTATAATGAAATCTTGAGAGTAACCTATACACGTTATAGAAATTATTGTAGTAAACTTGTTCGAAAACTTAAAATAATGCACGAAAGAAACAATTTAACTAGGGCTAATAAAAATCCTAAATTACTGTGGAAAACTATAAAATCTATATGTAACATAAACAATAATAAAAATGACCACATATATAACCTACTCTCACTTAAATCCACACCGTTGGAAGTTGCAAATTTTGCTAATAATTACTTCTCTAACTTAGGTAAACGTCTGGCTGAAAACTTATTACCGTCCCCTATGTCTTATAATTCTATTCATGGCATAAATAACATTAAATGTCCCTCTTCATGCAATTCCTTTGTTCTTTTAGCAACAGATACAGCAGAAATTAACACAATCATCTGTAACTTATCTAACGACTCCGCCCCCCGGGTGGGATAACATCCCTACTGCTTTTATTAAAATGGCCAAAAATTATCTCACTCCTGTCCTTTGTCACGTGTATAACCTCTGTTTCGAAAAAGGCTGCTTCCCCTCTGTTTTCAAAAAAGCTATTGTTACACCCATCTATAAAAGTGGAAATAAAGATGAAATCGAAAACTATAGGCCTATCTCTGTACTTCCAGTTCTGGCAAAAATTTTGGAAAAGCTTATTAACAACCGCATTAACAAATTCCTTTACAAAAACAGCTTGCTATCAGATAATCAATTTGGCTTCAGAAATGGCGTCTCCACTGAAGACGCAGTTCTGGCACTTTCCGACACTATCTGTAAGCACCTAGATGCAGGCTATAAATGTGTCGGCGTCTTCCTGGATCTTGCAAAGGCGTTCGACTCTGTTTCAATTCCAACATTATTACATAAACTATATCACATTGGCATAAGAGGGACACCCCATAAACTATTCACAGACTACCTAACGAATCGCCTACAGCATCTAAAACTTGGTGACGTTATCAGCCAGTCATCTCCCATTACTTACGGCGTTCCTCAAGGCAGTGTACTCGGCCCGACATTGTTTTTGATATACGTGAATGACCTCTGTAGCCTCAAACTTCCCAATTGCGATATATTTACTTATGCGGATGATACCGCGCTGATCTTCAGTGAAAAGAGTTGGGATTCTCTTAGAATTACGACTGAATCAGGATTACGACATATATCAAATTACTTAAGATCACATCTATTAACACTTAATGTATTAAAAACCCAATTTGTTCCTTTTACGATACGAAAATCTACCTTACCACGCTCGGACTTTGCTCTCAAAATTCATAGCTGCTCCCAACACCAGGTGAAAAGCTGTCAATGTGTTGATATTGCTAGATCGTCTACTATTAAATATCTGGGTATCACTATTGACCAGCATCTTATATGGAACAAACAAATTGAGTGTACCATCGACAAGGTAAGAAAGCTTATGTGGGTTTTTAGAAGGCTCAGACATGTCGCAGATAATAAAATCCTTATATGTACGTATAAAGCTCTAGCCCAATCTGTCTTAAGCTACTGCATTACAGCTTGGAGTGGAGCATCTAAGTCCTATTTAATAACTCTTGAAAGGGCTCAGAGAGCATTACTGAAAGTGATGTTCTTTAAACCAATCCGTTTCTCAACTCACGAACTACACAAATCTTACAAAATCTTAACAACCCGCCAAATGTACATCTTAAAGAGTGCTATAAGAACCCACAGCACTTTACCATACACTGCCCCCCAGACACTAAAACGTAGAATTCTACCTGTTTTCAAGATTCCATATTGTAAAACCAAATTTAAGAAAAAACAATTCGCCTATCAATCAAAACATCTATATAATAAATTAAATAGTAGGCTTATTATGTATCCCCTCACTTGTGCTAAATTAAAAAATTTGCTAACAACTACTCTGCTTAGCCTTAATTACGAAGAAACAGAACTGCTTATTCGCTAAACTCACACACACACACACACACACACACACACACACACAAACGCTTACACACACACACACACACACACACACACACACACACACACGCACACTTTCACTCTTTCTTAAGTATCAAAAATCTCATCAATTCATGTCTATGTAATATCCTATGTTTCAAATTGTTAAAATGTATCTGTTGGAAGAGCGGGGTACCCCGTAACACAGGTTTAACAACCCAGTACAGGGGCCCTTGCCACTTGTTTGTTACTACCTTTTGAAACGCAATAAACAATTTTTAATTTTTAATTTTTTTTTTAATTATTCCTAAGACGCCATCTCGTGTCACCGAATATAGATTATGAAATTATCATGTTCAGATGCGACATTTCTGTGGGTACTTAAGTAAAGGACTAATATTTAGATTTATTTAGATTTAGATTAATATTTTGTAGAAACATATATAAGTTATTATTATTAGGCTAATTTTTCATGTTTAAATCTGCTTATTATTCTTTTATTTTATTTTAGTGATTTGTGCCCAAAGGTTTCCTCATCAAAGTCAAAGTGGAATAAATTCGTCCATTTTTAACTTTCGCCTGCCCAGCATTTATGAACGACTCTTATTCTAATTTAAATAAATATATTTGTAATTTAAATGTTATGTTAATAAGTTTAGTTAAACATACATTTAGTATGTTTTTTATATTTGACATTATACCTTTTAAAATATTCGGATAAAAATATAATTAAAATGTAATTGTGATATAATGTTACGTAATATTATATTAAATAAGAAAATATAACATACAAAATAAATGACAAAATTTAAGTATTGTTAATTTAAATATAATTTACCTATTTAACAATACAATCTATACATACGGATCATTCTATCTATGTTTATTCTATGATACACATTTTTTGTTTGAGATAGCTGTTCTAGTACGTAAGTACATGTTACTTCAATGTGTTGTTGTATCATTTTATGCCACAACACAGTCAGATTCTTTAATTTGGTATAAATTTACTTATGCATGTTTTATACCTATATACGTTTGTTTTTATCAGGTCGAAAAACACTAGTTCGTACTAGCGAAAATGTTAAAAGCTGTATCGCCTAGGTTAATGAACTTAACATATGAAAAGTACTGAAGTATACAAAAATCATCCCGCTAGTTTATTGTTGTGATATTATAAATATCTATACTTAATTAAAATTAATCGCATATCTTATGGCCCGCACCGAAAACCACGGTCGCAAGCGTACATGCGGAGTGAGGGACGTTATCACGTTCCGTGTGTCCCAACGGAGGGGGCTGAACGAACAGGGGTCGGAGGGCGACAGGTCCAACTAATGATGGTAGGTTACAGCTATTTTTCTAGTTTAAGAGCGCTCTTTGGTACAGGGTTCTGATGATTTCGTTCTAAGAAATATTATAAGGTATTTTTTGTAAAAAAAAACTTAATATTTTTTGAAGTTTGTTGTATTTTTTTAAAAGATTTTTTTTTGTATGTAGTAGCGGCGTAAGTGAATATCATTATCGCATATCATCCCGCGTGTATTATAAGAGGCAACAAAGGGAAATGCCGTTCAGTTCCGCGGCTTCAAACGGAAGGCTAAATTTGTTTCTAGCTCTCTCGCTCTCTTTAAAGGGATACAATATTTCATGCAAATTCACGATACCATTCACACCATCAAGTTGCTTAGTGGTCCACCACTGCTCTATTTACCAGAAGTATCCTTCCTCACACGATTTCTTTAAGGAATCAGCTACCACCAGCAATTTTTCAGACCGTTACAACCTAGAGAAAGAACTTTTAAGAAAGTAATCTAGTGCTTTTAAAAGGCCGACATCGCTTAAAAACCTGCGATTCCTTTGGTGTTGCAGTTGTTCATGGGTGGAGAGGTCACTTACAATCAGGTGTATCAAATGTTCGTTTGCCCCCTCTTCTACAAAAATTTCTGATAACTGAAAAAAATAAAAAATGCGGTTTTCTACCAAGCATAACAACGTTCAAGATTTATTTAGCAACCATAATATTATTGCTAAAAATCTAATTAATACTTAAATTTGAATTTTAGTATAAATACTGTAGTTTGAAACAAACTATGAACGAAATGGGTTAAGCTTATCACGGCTGGCTGATCATAAAATTTAATATAGCTTGGAAAACAAATCGAAGTTTTTTTTAAAGTAATTTAATATAAATAACTTAATATAATCTTATTAAAACGTACCTACTGTTAATAAGATTATATTACATTAACAGTAAAAAAAATTACTAATGATTCTTTTGATTTCGATAACTAATTCGCTTTAAAATAAGTCAGGAGTCTCATCGTGTGCCTCTGTGTTGATTCATTGAGTTTGTATAAAATTACTATTAATACTTTGCAAAACCGACGTTATACGTAATGCTTATGTGACGAAAGTTGACGATGCAGTACTAAAACACGAAGACAATAAAAAAACAACGTTATATAATATATCTAAGAGTAAACATCC